>OU015497.1:96025407-96535407 GCA_907164885.2 Dolomedes plantarius | reverse complement strand
CACGGTGAATAAAAAAAGATGAATGTCTCAAGACAAAGTGCCTCCGCATTAGAAAAAAAAATTCAGGTAGTCTCTTCTAACGAAACTATCGCAGGTTATTAACGTAGAATTACTTATCGTTGCTTACCTCTTTTGTATGTATATATGTATGTATGTGTTATCTATCTATCTATCTATCTATCTATATATATATATATATATATATATATATATATATATATATATATATATATATATATATATGTCAGAATTTTGACACATTTTGGTACTTTTCTGTTTAACTGTTTACTGCTTGCGCAAGAGATACAGACTGAGTTTGGCACGCTACCAAACTTATAACTCGCGACGCAGGACATCTGAAATTTTGCTTTCCGGAGTACCGTTATGGAGAAACGTAATCCTACGTTAAAGATCCATATAGTACACATTCTGAACATTGATATATGACATTTAATGTCATAAAATCCACCCATTAAAAAAAAACCCAGAAAAAAAATTCTTTTCTATAAAAAAGTTTCTTGCGATTTAGGTTTTCCATTTATTTTTCTTTATATCTAGGCCTTAAAAAAGTTTATTTACTTAAAACAGGTCTACTCTTATTCATACGTATGAAGAATTGTTCAATTCCACATTCAGTATTAAACGGTGGCTACAATTTATTGCGGAACTGAACAAGTGTTCATTCCGTATTTATTATCCACAAGTGTCCCGTAAGTCACAACTCTTATTCAGTCCAGTGTTAGGTCAAAATTCGAAAAAAATTCCACCAATTCCCCTAGTCGTTGTTTTTCCCTACTTGATTTCGATCCATCCGCATGAACTCTTAATTACCCATCCACAGAGGCACAACTAAAATTCTCCGTTCCCCGAAAACGAGCGAAACCATCCTCTACACCCATCCCGAACCGCCGCAGAACAATGGTCGACTCGAGTAAGGTCACGTTCTGTCTTGGGTCGTTCTCTCTCTCTGTGTCATGGGCGGATTTGCCGTTATGAATGGAGGCTGCTGCCGTTTCTGAAGACGAATGCGAGAAATGCAGATGAAACGGGATGCCACGCATTCCGCTTGCATTAGAAGATATTCGCCGACGCTTCCGGCTGGACGGGTTCATACGGGAGAGGTGCAACAAAATGCCTCTATTGTTTCGCTGGGATTAATTTTAATTTTGTTGTAATGAAGTTAATCAGCAAAAAAAGTGTTTGTCGCACATCGCGTGACCAAAAGGTATAGGTCGTTGAACCTGATGCCTAATTGGTGCTATGTGCACAATAAAATCCCGATTTTATGTTTCCCGGAGTTTCCTTTTCTCATTTTCGCTTTTCGTGCTACATGATTCTCTGGTGTCTAGAAATATCGTATAACCAATATTGTTTTACGTTCTCGCGTGATACGTTTCACTAACCCCGTTTTTTCATTATCTTGTCTATTGGTACAATGAAATGATGATACAGTAAAACATCCTCTATGAATTTTTTAATTTTATTTCTCCACTTCGTGTGATATTTTTCATCGGTCTTTAGAAATATCTTATACCAATAATGTATTCCTTTCTCGAGTGAAACGTTTCACTAACCGTGTGTTTTCTCCATCCTATCTATTGATACAATGAAATGGTGGTACAGTAAAACATCCTCTCTTAAATATTTTATTTTCCACTTTCCACTTTGTGTGATATTTTTCATTGGTCTTTAGAAATATACTAATAATGTATTCCTTTCCCGAGTGATAGGTTTCACTAACCGTTTTCTCTATCCTATCTACCGATACAATGAAATGATGGTAAAGTAAAACCTCTTTTCTAATATATTTTTTATTTTCCCTTTTTCACTACGTGCGATATTTTTCATCGGTCTCAAGAAATATTTTATGCTATAAGCGATCCATTCCCGAGAGGTACGTTTCATTATTAATGATCCCTATATTTTCCTTATCCCGTCTATTGGTACTAGAAATTATGGTGCATTATAAGCCCGGTTTTACGTTTCTCGGGTTTTCTATTAAATATTCTCACTTTTCCCCTTCGTGCGATAGTTTTCATCGGTCATTAGAAATATACCAATAATATATTCCTTTCCCGAATGATACGTTTCACTAACCGTGTGTTTTCTCTATCCTATCTACCGATACAATGAAATGACGGTACAGTAAAACCTCCTTTATCGCATTTTTATTTTCCCTTTTCCACTACGTGCGATATTTTTCATCGGTCTTTAGAAATATCTTATGCCAATAATGTATTCCATTCCTGAGTGATATGTTTCACTAACCGTATGTTTTCTCTATCCTATCTGTTGATACAACGAAATGATGGTAAAGTGAAACCCCGATTTTACTTTTCTTGGAGTTTTTATTTTCCTTTTTCCAATTCTTGCGATATTTTTCATCGGTCTCAAGAACTATCTTATGCTATAAAGTGACCCGTTCCCGAGAGATACGTTTCATTATTAATGATCCCTATATTTTCCTTATCCTGTCTATTGGTACTAGAAATTGGCCCATTGTAAGCCTGATTTTACGTTTCTCTCTTTTTTTTTTCAAATATTCGCATTTTCCCCTTTCGTGCGATAGATTTCATCGCTGTTTAGAAATACACCAATAACATATTCTTTTTTAGAGTGATACTTTTCCCTAATCCTGATTTCCCTAATTTTCCTTATCTTATATACTGATACTTTGAAACTATGGTACAGAGCAAACTCTGTTTTACGTTTCTGGGATTTTTAATTTTCATTTCCCCACTGGATTTTTCACGTTTATTTTGAACTGTCTACATTGCACTTATTCCTTACATCATAAAAGATCAAGATTACCGAATCTGGAAGAAGACATATACCCCCCTCTCTTATTTTTAATCATCTTCAATGACTATCTACACCAAAAGATGGTAAATTCGCTTTAATTGACTAAGTCGAGTAATCAAATGTCTAAATTTCCATACGTTGTGTGAAATAAATCTAAAATTTTGGTTTGTTTAAGAAACGAAGAATTTTTTCTAAGACTCCATATTATGATATTTTGCTGGTTTATTCACTCTTCAGTAGTCTTACATTGACAGATAATCTATATGTCTTCTTTATATGAACTACATGTTTAAGAACACTCAGTAAGGAAATTTAAAAAATATTTTTGAAAACAGTGCAATTTCATTTCAAATTGAGCAACTTTAATGATACCAAATGTCTTTCAGTTTGAATTCCGTACTGTTGTTTATATTCCATGCTGTTTCTTGTTTTGCAAAATCAGTAACTTTTTAATGAAGACAAATAACTATGTTTTGCAAGTTTATTTTAATAAATAAACCGCATTTTTCGGACCATGAGACGCACCTCAAATTTAAGGGAGGATTTTTAGAAAAAGAATATTTTGTAATTTGTATGGTATATAAAGATATTTTCAATTTCTTAGTAAAATAAAAATATATTAAACAATTTTGTTTTATATATATATATATATATATATATATATATATATATATATATATATATATGGGCACGGTGGCCCAGTTGGCAAAGGCAACGAGCCAGTGATCTGAACGCATCTAGTTCGATGCCGGTCTCTGACAAATCTACCGCCGTGTACACTAACGGCGGCTGGTGCACAAAAATCTGTCATGGCTGCAATGTCCTCCAAGTTCTCAAATATAACTCTGGAGGTGCGGGGTCAAGTGTACCGGTCTCGTCACTTGACTCGGTTCGAGACCGGCCAACTTGAACTCCAACCTTTGACAAAACCGAAGCCGCACCATTCTGACCAATAGCCTTGATATGATATACATGTCAGTCAAGGGACATAATCCCCAACACAATAACATATAATATATATATACAGTAACCACCACTTATAGTGATCAGTGGTTATAAGAATCAACCGTTTATAAGAATCAATATCGCAAAAACAAAAACAAATGTATTATTTCCATGTTAAAATTTTCGCTTTAAAGAATCAATCCACCGGTTTTAAGAATCAGTTTACACTCTTCGCTTTCCTTTCATTTTTCAAAAAAGCCACTTAAACAATCAAAAGGCATGAAATTCTTTCTTTATTTTTTTGTAAAGAAAGAGTGATAAGATGGGATGGAATATCCCTTTCTTTGTTAGACATAACATTATAGTTTTCCTTAAACGCTTTCGCTAAACACTGTCCTATTAGCTTGACCCAGGGGCATCCTACCCGTCCGGATCCGATTTCACTTTTCTTCACTGACAAACAAAGACAGGTACTCTTTTTTTCCCACCTCCCACATCCTGGTTGCTGCTTCCTGGACCCTAAAACACATAAATCTTCGACGAAATGTCCACTATCATTTTGGCAAACGTGACATTAGTAGATTCAGCACGTTATCAAACCCTGAAACGTAAGCTAGAAGGTGAATCTTCGTCTGAGACTATTGGTATTGAAAGAGGTATAAACAGCCTCCTGAAAACTTCATTACGTCAAACTACCATAGAAAACTTTTTCTTGCACCCTTCCTATAGTTGAAATGTTAAACTGTTAAGCAGGTATGTTATAACAAATATTGGATTTTTTCTTCTCTTATTATAATCATGTGTATCTACTTATAGGTCTAGAAATTAAGTTGTATTTTTAAAATTATAAAGAATAATTTTAATAAAAGATAACGTAAATTAAAGAGTATTTTATGGTAAATTATCTAATATATGTATATATAGGTGTGTGTGTGCCTGTCCAAAAACCTAAATTTCGGCTATAAGAATCAACCGCTTATAAGAATCAAAAACAGTAATAACAAACGTGATTCTTATAAGCGGAAATCACTGTACAGAGGCTGTTCGCACATTTTTTAGACGATTTTGGTAAGCGGTAATAAAAAAATCGTTTGCTGCAAAATAAATAATTGCAATTGTACTATGTTTTTAAAAGTCAAAATTATCATCTGCGGCTTGAAAGTTTTGTTTTTATTCAAAATAGCGTTTTTAACAAAGCAGTGGTTCGAAGGCTACATTTATGCTCTTTCCGAAGAGAAATATGCATACTCCGTTATCCAAAAACGATGTGAGAGTCATGGTTTTGTGATATCTAAAGCGTCGATAGGTAATATCGTCAACAAGAAAGGAAAAAAAAACGTCAAATTGGAGCCTCAAGTGGGACAAAAATTCCAAACAAGTATCCAAGGAAAAAACGGACATCTTCGACTCTTGCAAAGGTACGTTGTTTAATGTTAAAAGAAAATCCCCCTAGTCAAAGGACAGTTGCAAAATCATTAAAATGCTCGGTGTCCACTGTAAACAAAATGATAAACGTTGATTTAAATCTTAAGAAAGCGAAAAAACGCAATGTGCATCGCCTTCTTCCAAATCATATCGCTGAACGCAGGACACGCTGCAGAATTCTATATGAGAAACACTTATCCAAAGAAAAATGGAAAACAATTATCACAATAGATGAATCATGGGTGTATTTAAATGATTGCAACAAAAAAAGAGCCATTTATTATCATAAAAGGGGAGAAAAAAATTTAAGTACATGGTTCAAAGAATCGAAAGAAAGTTTTTCTAAGGGATTCATGATTGTTGCTGGTTTTTCTTATAATAGCAAGTTAAAAATAAAGAGAGTGGAAAAAAAGTCAAGATTAACTCCAAATACTATCAGGAACATATTTTATCGCCAATTTTTCTGAATGAAATACCATCGCTTTACCCACAGTGCCATCAATCTGTGAGACTCCATCAGGACAAAGCTAGCAGTCACACATCAAAATCCACTGTAAATTTCCTAAAAGAAATGGAACAAAAAACTGGTATCAAGGCCATACCCTTCACTGATATCCCTACTAAATCTCCCGATGTATCACCTATGGATTTTTGTGCTTTCGGACTTTTAAAATCTGCATTGTCCAAACGTCGTCCCAAAACCCTTACAGGACTCTGGAAAGCTGTTCAGGAGAAATGGGATAGAATACCTCTTCCGACACTTCAAAAGGCATTATTATCCTGGAAATTGCGGTGTCGAAAGATAGTTCAGAATAAGGGATGTCAAATAGAACATTTAAAACACAATAATTTTATGTAATTTAGTTTTGTGAATACAATATACATCGTCTAAAAAATGTGTGAACAGCCTCTGTATATATATATATATATATATATATATATATATATATATATAATAAAATATTCATTTTATTTTGTGTTACCTTCGGATGATAAGACGCACCCCAATTTTAAGTGGATTTTTTTTATGTAAAATTCTCTTGTTCAATTTCTTTGGAGTATGCCTTTAATAAATCTTCTTTTGATGCTAGTTAACTTTCCCGAATAGAAAATATTGGATATTGATATCTTAAATTGAAAATGGGAAAATAATATCACAAAAGTCATTGGAAACTGTTGAGATTGCAAACAGATCTGTCATCATTAAAAAAAGCCTATATTATGGATGGAATGGATAAAAAAAAATTGAGCAGCGTTTAAAAAAATCATTGATTTAAATTACTTAACACAATTTCTGTAGATTTTTTCCACATTAACACTTTGCTCACATACATATACATATATATAAATATATATACATATATATATATATATATATATATATTTATATTTGTATGTATATATATGTACATATATATATATATATATATATATTTATATTTGTATGTATATATATGTACATATATATATATATATATATATATATATATATATATATATATATATATATATATATATATATATATATATATATATATATATATATATATATATAAAATAAAATATTCATTTTATTTTGTGTTACCTTCGGATGATAAGACGCACCCCAATTTTAAGTGGATTTTTTTTATGTAAAATTCTCTTGTTCAATTTCTTTGGAGTATGCCTTTAATAAATCTTCTTTTGATGCTAGTTAACTTTCCCGAATAGAAAATATTGGATATTGATATCTTAAATTGAAAATGGGAAAATAATATCACAAAAGTCATTGGAAACTGTTGAGATTGCAAACAGATCTGTCATCATTAAAAAAAGCCTATATTATGGATGGAATGGATAAAAAAAAATTGAGCAGCGTTTAAAAAAATCATTGATTTAAATTACTTAACACAATTTCTGTAGATTTTTTCCACATTAACACTTTGCTCACATACATATACATATATATAAATATATATACATATATATATATATATATATATATATTTATATTTGTATGTATATATATGTACATATATATATATATATATATATATATATGTATATATATATACATATATACATATATATATATGTTTATATATATATACATATATATATATATGTATATATATATATATATATATATATATATATATATATATATATATATATATATATATATATATATATATATATATATATATATATATATGTGTGTGTGTGTGTGTGTGTGTGTAAGTAATGGTGCATATACATATTCATAGCTACTCTAAATAGAAAATACTAATAATATTGTAGAAAACTGAGGACTTGGCGATGAAAATTTTCCTATTTTAAGGCTAAAACAACAAACAGGCAAAATTGCAACAAATTTCAAGTAATTAATAGTGCCGAAGACAACTTTAAATTCCTATGTACTTACGGGTATATTTAATACGTCTTTTACATAGATGAATTTTTGCTTGTAGTGGGAGTTGTGAGTTATATGCAGATTAAGTTGATGTTTATTTACTATATTTTAAAGCTATATCTATCTTAAAGGTATATAACATAGAAATATGTATTATCTACGTGGGTCCCATTCTATATTAATGCGCCAGTAAGCTTATTAAAAGAAAAGGAAATTTTAATTCACTGCAATCAGGCTTTGTTTATCGTTTGCATGTATTTACCTTGACTCCGTCAAATTCTGATTCACATACTTGTAGTATAATTTAAACCAAACGCAAAATCATTCTGAATATCGCTCTGAGTTAGCCACGTTAAGCTGGAAGCAAAGTAACCAGCTTCATATACGAGGAAGCGGAGAAGGTTAAGCGCATTTATATGCAAACCACATCCTCGCTTATCGACTAAGCGGTGTCTGAACAACCAAATATACGCATCATTAACTTTTACATTTCTCTCCACCATGGTTGAATCCGTTAGTACCAATTACGGCAATTTACTTATCAAACCGCCAGGGCTGTCGTGATAAATTACCAAACCAAGACGACGATTTTACTATTAGAAAATAATATATTGCGTCTACTCTAACTCTCTCCAGTACATACATGGATGCATGTAAATGCTTATGGAAGTTTTATGCGGATGTCGCTCAATGTCTCGAGGTCATAACTGTATTGCCGAACTCTTCGACCAGGAAATGCCTTCTGGGGAGATGCTTTCCATCTTTAATTGAATGGCTCTTTGAACGGTGAGAGGTGTGACGAGTAAACTAAAAGTGAAATAATCATATGGTTCTGAAAACAGATTTTGTTTTAGAGAAAGGCCAGACAAAGTAAAAAAAGTGAATAGTTTACAATCATCAGGACCATTATCGGTCAAATTAATTCGACTCACACATGGACAAAACTAGCCGGATGTTTTGAACACATTCCACGCCGGAATGAAAGGATTAATATCAAAATATTATACAATATTCCCTTTGCATTGTAATTTTATGCATATCTCACCCATTTACATAATGTTATAACCAGTTTCAAAAGGGTTGACAAACTTGAACTTTCAAAGGATTTATTTTAGTGGTCTTCGTAATTCGTGATTTCGTCCATAACAATAAAATCGGTGGTGTTTTGAACTTTACTGTCTGCTATAATGAAATTTATAGGTAGAAATTTTTCAATGACATTATTAGAGGATTACCGTGCTGTACTTATATTTCTGTGTTTTATAAATATACTAGCTGAAAACCCGCACTTCGCTACGGAGTACATTCAAATTAAATACAACGGTCAATGTATGCAATTAATGCAATATATATATATATATATATATATATATATATATATATAATAAATACGACGATCAATATATACAATTGATGTAGAAAAAAATATATATATTTATAAAAAAATCATAAGGAATATTTTTATTGACACAATAATGTCCAATCGTCTGCCGCATTAGCAAGAAAAAAAATATTTTTTTTTGTCTATTTGGTTGTTATGCACGTGACGATAAATTTATTTGAAGTACCAGAAAAAAAAATCACGTGATTAGCATTTAATAAATTAAATTCTAAAAATTAATCTTTAAAATTTCACCAAAAATCAGAAAATAGAGATAAAGATTCGAAAAAGATTTCATTTTAAAGGTATTTTTATGATCTTTCTCGTGATATAAATTTTATAACCCTCAAATTATTATTTGAAATGGAGACTTAAAAAAAGTTACTAAAACTGCTTAAAAATTTAATTAAAAAAATCTAAGAAGAGTTTTCAAAAATCTCTCTTAGTGCACCCCTACACTATAAGAAGAATATCCATGCAAAATTTCAGCCCTTTAGGTCCAGCGGTTTGGTCTGTGCGTTGTATGTCAGTCAGTGAGTCAGTTACGGAACTGTTTTATATATAGAGACTACAGTACTTTATCAGTGTTTAAAATCCAAATATTCTTCAATATCTCACACAGCTCTGCATAGTGAATTTCTTCATGCGCAGTATTGTACAGCACTGGGAATTTAATTGCCTCTCTCTCTTTTTCTGAGAGTGTTACCCTAAAAATGTTGTAATAGTGTGTTTTATTCATTTAAAATTAACAGTTTCAGTAAAAAGTATTATTATACAATTTCACACTGTTAGTAATATCAGCAATATTAATGTTTAGTCACCAGAAGAATTCACAGTTTTTTTCACATTCGAGAGGGATTTAAACCCTGATAATGTAGTAGAGAACAGCCTCCGGAATTTCTATGTGGGACGCATTATGCATATATAAACTACAACTGCATGTTCAGCATTTATACATGTTTAATAAAACCTACTTTAGGCGATGAAATTATACATATAAATAACAAGAAACCGGTAAATTAATTTTTTACAGACTAGTAACAGAATGAAAAATATCCGGCAATAAGAGAGAAGTACCGTCGGCCTAGTCAGACCTGGTTAATTGAACGGAGATTGATCAAATTTAAGCATGTGCTTAGTTTAAAACCACTTTATTTACTTCTGATGAAATTAAACAGTTACATCATAATGACATATTCTCTTTAAGCCTCCGTTTATCTGTGACTTTTTTTAAATGCACTGAAAATCCTCTTACTAGTGATCGGAAATTTGATGTCTAAACAAAGTAATTTGGGTCACGACAAATCTCAAAACATAACAAACACACTTATTTTTATTTCTGAAATATTAGGGTCTTGAACTCTGAACTGGTACCCATGTTACCTTATTAAAATAAAGTCATCGGATTTATAATTTTCAAGCTATTTCCTACTTTAAACGATAATTAATAATTTCTGTTAAAATTATTATTATTCGTTTGTTTAATAATTCCCAAGTACTTACTTCTGCCACAGTTAGACTGCAACCGACTCCTTTTTTTAAAACTTTTTTGTGATGAAACAACACTAAACAATTTACCTTTATCACCAAGTACTTGTATCTTCTTTTGAATTGCATTACTGCAATGATTTACATAAACCTTTTCCTTACGGTGTGGAAGAGCATGTAATCCCAAGAATACGGGCCCAAGATTGAATATATATATATATATATATATATATATATATATATACACTGCTGGCCACCCAAATTGCAACACCAAGAAAGACAAGAGATATCACAACAAAATTTATTTTGTAGATAACATGTTGACCAAGTATCAAATGATTAAATTTATAGACTTCTGTGAAGTGTGGTTCCTGCCAAAATCAGTAGCCAGAGTAGCCGCCATTGTTGGATATCACCGCTGCCACACGCCTCGGCATTGATTCAAAGAGACTTTGGGTGAGTTCTTGGGGTACAGCAGACCAAGCAGCTTCCACACGTTGCCAAAGTTGATCTGCTGTGGCAGCTGGGGATGGAATCTGGGTCAATCGTAGAGCAACCATGGACCACGTGTTTTCTATCGGCGAAAGATCCGGAGAGCGAGGCGGCCAGGGAAGCAATTCAATCTGGCGATTGACGAAGAACCGTTGGACAATGCGTGCCACGTGTGGTCGCGCATTATCCTGTTGAAATATGGCTGTGGGCAAGCCCTGAAGGTAAGGAAGGACAACTGGCTCCGACACCTCGGAGATGTAGCGCTGGCTGTTTAAAGTACCGGCAATGCGTACTAGAGGTGTGCGAGAGTGATATCCAATACCGCCCCATACCATAATACCCGGTGCAGGACCAGTGTTGCGGTGCATAACGCAGCTGTTCAGCATCCTCTCTTCACGGTATCTCCAGACTCGAATGCGACCATCGTGGTGTTGCAGACGGAAGCGTGACTCGTCAGTAAAGACAATTTCATTCCATTCTGCCGTTCACATCCTTCTGTCATCGCACCATTGGCGGCGGAGACGTCTGCGGTTCTGCGTCAAGGGTAGACAAAGCAATGGACGTCTTGCGGACAGACCACTCTGCTGTAAACGGCGTCGAATGGTACGCGCAGACACTGGATGATGCGTTACAGACTGCATGTGCTGTGCAATGGTTCGTGATGGGACTGAGCGATCCGTCACTGCCATGTTCACAATTTGCCTGTCATCACGTGAAGTGGTGCGCTGAGGTGGATGCGATCGAACACGCCGGTCCGTCGTACCCTCCTGCATCCAACGATCACATATCCGCATTACAGTTGTTTGGTTTCGTCCAACACGACTACCGATTTCCCTGAAAGATAATTCACAATCTCGGTAGGCCACTATCCTTCCTCTGTCGAACTCGGATACTTCATCAAAAGATGATCGCTGTTTTCGACGAGGCATAATTGATCGTTTTTTTGAAAAAACCACAAGAAAAACACAGTTGCCGAACTTGAAATCGTCGAAATCTCCAAGCCTTAAATAGCGCTTTGAAGTGGCGCCACAGGCGCGCGTGATGGGCGTCTGCGCTGAAATTCTAATCATTTGCATATCTCACCTCCGCAAATGCATGTTGTAAATTTCATGTTATTTGCATGTTTCCTTCAGGGTGTTGCATTTACAGTGGCCAGCAGTGTACATATATATATATATGTCAGAAATTAATTGGGAAAAGAATAATTAAGTTAAATTTAAAGGGGGCCTAGGGATTAATCATTTTCGTGGCGCGAAAAAGCCACTAGTTTTCATATTTCAAGACGCACTACGGGTGAAATCAGGGGAATACCCGTCTTCAATAATTTACCTTCGATTCGCGGTGAAATGAAGCTCCATGCAGAGAGATTATTTTTAGATACTGTAGAGGTTTGGCGGGAAGAAACTTCTAGAAATTCTAAATTGGGCTCTGCGCATGTGCCAGGAGAGTGGACGCGCTGTTTTGACCTCGAAATCGGGAGAGCGCGGGATAGAATTCAATGCCAACGGACGTTTGTTCATCGCGTCTCTAAGTTCAAAATGGCGAGAGCTGAACGCGCTGATTTGGAGCTTGGTTAATATGAAAAGGAAATAAAGCGAATTGATTCAAGTTATGCACTGATTCTCTGTTTTACTATTCTTCCACTCGCCATTGATATTAACGGATGATGACTGCATTTTAAAATGTGAGAGCAGGCAACCACACGCCTGTCATATATATATATATATATATATATATATATATATATATATATATATATATATATATATATATATATATATATATCCCAAACTCTCATGTGTGCATGAATGCTTAAAAGCTTATGAGATTAGGCACATGTTAGATCTCATTAGAAGGCTCTTTTAAAACTCTTAATTAAACTATAAATCTTCTAGTCCATAAAGATACAGCTAATAAGTGTATCCTATATAAGAAGTAAAAAGTATAAATGAAACAATAAAAATGTAAGTAGTTGTCCTTTATCTCTTGCATGCTCTTCCAAATATCTCAACGAAATTGCCTTTAAAGCATTGAAAGAAAATGTCTGTTAAATGTTTGCCAAAAAAAAAACCTGACTGAAACGAACGGGCGTGATTGAAACGTACTTTCTTCTTTTAGACTACAGTTTTAAAATACTTGTAACACTTTCAGCTATAGTGGCACTACAAGAAGCGGAAATCAATAATTATTCGCAATGTTAAACCCATCACAGAGAGACTGTAGTTTCTCTTAGTTCATTCAACTCTGGAAATGGACACCTAGCCGAAGCCGTCCAATCCCATAAAAAAAAGCAGCTCGCTCCTTTTATGTTTTTCATATTTGTCCCATGGATTTAACTGAGCACGTGACGCATTTATGACGGGCAAGCTTAATGTGACATTTGTGACATATTGGGGACGGGCACGTTACGTAACGTGTGTTGCAGATATGCATACCCCTATATCCGTATTCATGTTTTTTTGTGTGTATACTATATACATTAATAAACACATCTGAGGTGGAATTAATAATCTAATTCTAACTACGCTACATTATAATGTTCCTAATACGTCATCAGTTTTAAAAGCTTTCGCAGACGAAAAAAAAATATAGAACGAAAATAAATGCAATTCAAAGAGGAAAAATGTTTTAAATAAAGTAAAATAAATATGAATAAATAATGATAATTTAAAAAGAAAAATCAAAACATGTAATAAACTTACCAAATTTTATAGCAGATAAAATGTAAGGAATTCAGCTTCTTTTGAACATCGAAGAGTTGGCAGCAGTGGGTAAAAAAGCGAAACATTGTAAAAATAATTCAATTATATAAGAATATATTTTTTCTCACTAAAATAATTAGGTGCGTAGTTAAATACCTTTTCTATCCCAGTAATTTTAAACTTACTTTTTCTTTCAACTCCAGATGTATATATGTTTATAAGATTATATGCCGTACATTAAAATAATTTTAGCAGTTTAAATCACGGTTATTCTAGATAGATTAAATTCCACTTATTTATCACCTATTAGCTTTTACTTGATCTGACGTAACACACAATAACACATGATCACGTCGTTCATGAACTACCAACAATCAAATATTAATTTCACGAAGAGAAATTAAGAAGTTTACCCTTGTAGAGTAGCTATGGACAGGTGCATGCATTTATATACACACACGATGTATATAAACATACCCCACTATAAAAAACTGTAGAATAGCGATACTGAATTATTTAAACAATAATAGTAACATTTCCTCTCCCTAGATGGCAATGTCATCGCTATAAATTATTTGATGCATTTACTGTATAGTAGCGATTATTTGTGCTAATTATTGCACAGGTGCGCACGGAAATCAGAAAACACAGATAATGGATATATCACTCTACCGACCGATAAATCTGAACTATTTGAAGTCTTTAATTAAAGTACTTCTCAAGATTTAAATAGGGTTTGAAGAGGATAATGATAAATGGGGCTTTAATTGAAAAGTAATCTTTCTGCGAGAGATCTAAATCTAATCCTCTAGCAATGGAGCATTTCACGTTACTGAGGCTAAAGATTACTTACGAACGGAAGATGTTTAGAATAGCAAAAGATCAAAATATACGTGCAGCAAAACTAACCATAGTGCGCCAAAAGGCAGCCAACGATGCACATATCTATCTTTGCGCGTAATGCTTAAACTATTTTAAATATATTTAAAAGCTTTAATACCTAACTCTAAAAGTTATTGCGTATTTCACACTTTTCTCCTAGACTATTGGCCCCAGGGAATATAGACTGTCAGTTCTTCCATTAGTACATTTTCTCTCAAGTTCATGACGAAAGCGTCTGTGACCTATTGGAGAGGAGAGATTGGGCGCTGGATTGAACAATAGTTCATAATATTCTGCTATTTTATTCAGAGTCACACGAAAGACAATGAGTGATCAAAGAGCTCTTTTCCGGAATTCATCGACTCTATAAATACGAGTTCCATCTTTTCCCGAGTGTCTTTCTTTGCTCGTCATTAAAGAGTTTCTCACTTGCCAGATCGATTATCTCCATAAAACAAAAAGTGGAGAAATGTGATAAAATAATAAACATTGTTTTTTAAAATTCTTTTTAAAATATAAATTAAAAAAGAAAAACATTGTAGAATGTATCATTGCAGATTTAGCTTTTATCTAACGACGCATAAAATGTGCAAGAGAGAATATCCTTGGAGAAATCGTTATTATTTTTACAATTTTTTGCGTGACTAAGGAAGTTAAATGATTTTGCGATTCTGCAGATAAATTTCAATGCCATGCTTTTTTATTAAAGCATTTTCGCAAAAATGAATAACTATTCTGTTACTGTTAAAATTATTATTATTAGTTTGTTTAATAATTCACAAGTACTTACTTCTGCCACAGTTAGATTGTAACTGACTCCTATTTTTTAATTTTTTGTGATGAAACAACACTAAACAATTTACCTTTATCACCAAGTACTTGTATCTGCGTTTGAATTGTATTACTGCAATGATTTACATTAACATTTTCCTTACGGTATGGAAGAGCATGTGTCCCAAGAATACAGGCCCAAGACTGAATACACACACACACACACACACACATATATATATATATATATATATATATATGTATGTATGGATATATATATATATATATATATATATACATACATACATTATACATGTATAGTAATGTAAACAATTCAACACAAACTAAAACTTATAAAGCGGGCATAGACTGCCAAACAAATTAACTGAAAACCTACCCTAGCGTTTTGACTATTTGTTTCAATGGGGATCTCGGGGCCTTGGGATGTCTTTTGGTTAGACCTGCATCCTATTCAGAAAGTTCCCCCTTGAGGTAACTGATTTGGTTAGGCTCCATGATGACGAGACCAGTCGGTTACCTCGATATTTGGTTTAGTTCCGTCACTACTACAGAATCTTGCCTTATGGTACGTAGAGCCCTGAGTGCTTGATTTCTGTTTATTTTTTGCCTACATTCTTCCTATAATTATCTAGCTCTGTTGAAATATTTAATTTTAGTCATATACATATACACATACATACATGCATATATATATATATATATATATATATATATCCCTTAATGGCCCCTTCTTACAAAGTTGTATGAAATTTCCCGCTCTAAAGAGGGTATTGGAAAAATGGGCTCCTTAAGCTAAAGGTTAAGAGTCTGGAGATAATTTGATCAGCTTCTCATATAAATTATTTATTATTCGATGGCCAACAATTTGTTTTCATTTAGAGAGAATAATCCATATTATTAAAGAAATTTAATATGAATATAAAAAGTTAGGAGTCAATCAAGTAAGTGCTTAGAAACTAAAATTTTAAAAAATTTAAAAATGGAGTGAATCAATTTTGCTTGTTTATAGTTTAAATATGAATATATATATTCTTGATTTCGAAACCCGTTCTAACTAGACATACGGAGTTTGGGTAAACGCATTATGTTAATGTATGTAACCCCATGAATTTTGTTTGATCTTTTGAAACCAAATCAACTTATAATTAACTTTCCGTAAAGTAAATATTTCACCTTCAACTGTAAATACACTTTCTTTACAGTGACTAATTCCTTTAGACTAATATAAGTGTTTATTTACTCATGCGTCACTGGAAATAAAATGTATGTTCTTTAGTTCTAACAAAATATTTTGAATCATTTTTCCACCGAGAATTCTGGAATGGGAACACCGTTCTAATATTTCTCAATAACTCTTGTGCATTTAAAACAATAAAGACAACTTTTGGGGGAACTAAATGTATTTCTTATTGTTTATTACGAAGTTTGTAATTTAGATAAGTGCCTCTAACATAAGAATGAAAATATTTCTAATCAGTTTAGAGCACGCAGAAAAATGCCCAGTTCAAAAAGAATTTTTCCCCACTTATTTAATAAAGTAATATTTTTTTTTACTCTGGAAAACATAATGCAAGAAAAAAAAGATGAATAAAATGGAGATCTTGTGTTCAAAATGGAGTCTACCCTACACGAGTATCGGATTTGTCAATTGAATTAAGTAAGAGACAGCGAAAAAAAAAGGGAATGTAGTGAATCGAAGCCTCAAAGCAAACATCCTTTACTTGGAATCAGTCTCATCAGTTCATAGTCTACTTTCATTGAATGCTGTTTATCTTCCGAGTTTGTGGAGAAGTTTTCCGATTGAGTCTTAAATATTTGATACTTTTGACTTGCAGCTGCGAGCAAAGAAATAATGATTACTCCGAGTAGAGAAACATGGATTCTGTTTTTTGTTGCGGGGAAAATAAAAGAATTATTGGGAGATTTTTATGCAGTTTGTCCCAGGGACGATTTTATATTCTTGGATACCAGGAGTTATTATAGAGGTTTCTCTGATTAAAAAAAAAAGAAGTCATTTTCGGTTGATTTTTTTAAACTATTTTTTTGTACTTTTTCAATGGAGTTTCATAAAATGTAACGGCTTTGCGCTTTTATGTTTGTATGGAAGATAAAGGTGTTTTGCAGAAAAAAAATTTGGGGTTTCGTATCACTTGGACATTTTAAATATTGGATATTTAATTAAAATAATGTAAAGTAATTGTTTGTGATAACTGTCTAGCAGTTATTTAATAGATTATTATTTTTTCAATATTTCTAATAATCGCATAAATGTTGAAAAAAAATAATACTAATTAAAAAAAACATTGCAATAAATAATAAAAAAAAACATTGCGAGTTTTTTTTATTTCTGTAATAAAAAGAGATACCTGGAGTTCAATTAGAAACAAACTTGGAGAAAGAACTCGCTTTCTCTTTACGATTGGGAACAATTTTCTTTCAAACTTCAGTGATAATCACTGAATTCTGAAATCTGCATCTAGGAAAGGATTTTTAACGTACAAATACATAAACATATATGGCTGAAAGTTCAAGTTTAAACAGTCATGCAGTATAAGAGTAATATTTACTTATTAACCTCAGTGAAAAATCTGTCGTGGCTGCAAAGTCCTCCAAGTTCTCAAATTTACCTCTGGAGGTGCGGGGTCAAGTTGTTCTGTCTCGTCACTTGACTCGGTTCAAAATTACGGGACCGACCCATAGGGGGGTAACGCTAGTCCACCTATACGGTGCACCCAGAAAAGTGGCCATCAAAACCGTGGGGTCATATTACGGTAAAGATAATGTCCAAGAATACCGTCTGCCGCACTGGAGGGGAAAAAAACCTTAGTGAAAAAACAGATAATTGCTACGGAATAAATGAAATATTTATATAGTGCAAATATTGCCATGTAAAGTAATCTTAAAAATTTTGAATTCAGTAGAAGAACGTAAATATTAAAATACAATGTACATAATGATTAACTAATTTAAGTATAAATTATATATATATATATATATATATATATATATATATATATATATATATATATATATATATATAGTTAAAGAGAGAGAGAAAGATTTTTGCCAATTCGTTTGTGGATATTGTATTACTACTTAAAGTTAATAGGGGGTTCATATGGTATTTCATTGTCCATATATGATAATGTTATTGATTATGATCCGTGATTGCAGGGTTGAGGATAATTAAAGTTATATAATATATTTAATGCGTACGAATGTGGCAGGCTTTTATTACATTTTAATGAGCCTTAAGTTATTTCCGCGGTGAACCTTCAGTTATTTCACATTTTAATGCTTCTAACTCATGTAAAACGTTCCATTGCAGTCGAACTAATATCCGACTGCAATGGAATGGACAATGGCCATGGACTCTGGCATTCTCTTCCAGAGTCTCTTTGCTCCTGTCCAGCTATTGACATGGATGATTGAAACCGTCCCGAATAGCATTTAAAATGTAAGCTCCGGTTTGTGTAGTTCCTGAGTAGCAAAATATTACCATAACGATGTCAACAAACTAACCAATAATAAATGGCGTCTTTAGTGGTGAAATTTTCTTCATAATTGAACTTTAAAATAAACATGGCTTACCCACTTAATTCCTCAAAGCCACGTGTGTCGAACGATGAGTAGACCGCTGAATATAGATTTGAATTTTAAAGTTATTCAGGATTGTCAAGAAAGGAATTTCTTTCAACTATAACCTTCATATAAAGGGGACGCCACACAATATAGCTGCGCAGTTGTCGCGTATTTTTCTTGATGAAGCCATTGATTGATGTCATACAATGCTTGGCAACTCTTTTACTCTGAATACAACTGTGGCCACAAGACTCATCCCAATTGCCTTAAATGCAATTCGGACCAGCCTATGTTCGAGTGTCTGGGGTTGATACTCGACGACCTTTTTTCAGATTCTCTTTTGGTTTATGATTTTGTGGGGGTGAACAGACTCGTGGATTTGGTCTAGCTGGGGCTAGACGTTGAGATTAGCAACTACGACAAAAGACCCTATGTATTATGTTGCTAAGCCCGTTTTGCACACAAATGGTTCAAACACTGAGAACGTGTAAAGGCCATGTTTGTCAACAGTCAAGTAACCAATACTTTTTTTATAAAAAAATCAACTGTTTTAACCAAGTTACGTATTCTTTGAACAAAATAATACAGCCAAACAGGATAAACAATTTTGATTTTTTTTCTTTTTGAGAAATTTCATATGCCATAAAAGATGTATTCTATATCTGACACATTTGCGGACGCGGTGGCCCGGTCGGCAAAGTCGTCGAGCCAGTGATCTGCAATTGCTGGTTCGATACTCGACGCTGACAGAACCACCGACGTGTACACTGATGGCGGCTGGTGTGTGGAAAATATCTGTCGTAGCTGCAATATCTTCCAAGTTCCCAAACATTACCTCTGAAAATGCGGGGTCAAGTGCTCCGGTGTCGTCACTTGAATTGGTTCAAAATTACGGGAACAGTATGTTTCAAACGAGTTCAGCGTGGACCCACCCCTTGTGGCGCACCCGGGGCAACGCATGGCAAAGTGGTCGCATACTTCTGGCTTCTCCCGGAGAAGAGCCTATGCTCAGCTCCCAGCCATTGGAATATATATATATATATATATATATATATATATATATATATATATATATACATACAGAGGCTGTTCATACATTTTTTAGACGATGTATATTGTATTCACAAAACTAAATTACATAAAATTCTTGTGTTTTAAATGTTCTATTTGACATCCCTTATTCTGAACTATCTTTCGACACCGCAATTTCCAGGATAATAATGCCTTTTGAAATGTCAGAAGAGGTATTCTATCCCATTCCTCCTGAACAGCTTTCCAGAGTTCTGTAAGGGTTTTGGGACGACGTTTGGATAATGCAGATTTTAAAAGTCCGAAAGCACAAAAATCCATAGGTAATACATCGGGAGATTTAGTAGGGATATCAGTGAAGGGTATGGCCGTGATACCAGTTTTTTGTTCCATTTCTTTTAGGAAATTTACAGTGGACGATGCACATTGCGTTTTTTCGCTTTCTTAAGATTTAAATCAACGTTTATCATTTTGTTTACAGTGGACACCGAGCATTTTAATGATTTTGCAACTGTCCTTTGACTAGGGGGATTTTCTTTTAACATCAAACAACGTACCTTTGCAATAGTCGAAGATGTCCGTTTTTTCCTTGGATACTTGTTTGGAATTTTTGTCCCACTTGAGGCTCCAATTTGACGTTTTTTTCC
Organism: Dolomedes plantarius; assembly: GCA_907164885.2. Lineage (NCBI taxonomy): Eukaryota > Metazoa > Arthropoda > Arachnida > Araneae > Dolomedidae > Dolomedes > Dolomedes plantarius. Next base: position 96,514,848 of record OU015497.1, on the reverse strand, counting down.
TTTCTTGTTGACGATATTACCTATCGACGCTTTAGATATCACAAAACCATGACTATCACATCGTTTTTGGATAACGGAGTATGCATATTTCTCTTCGGAAAGAGCATAAATGTAGCCTTCGAACCACTGCTTTGTTAAAAACGCCATTTTGAATAAAAACAAAACTTTCAAGCCGCAGACCATAATTTTGACTTTTAAAAACATAGTACAATTGCAATTATTTCTTTTGCAGCAAACAATTTTTCATTACCGCTTACCAAAATTGTCTAAAAAATGTGCAAACAGCCTCTGTATATATATATATATATATATATATATATATATATCTGACACGTCTCATCTGTACCACATGTTAAATACGACAGAAATGATCGGGGAATGAGCACATATTGTAGGTACATCGGTTATGAATCCTATCAAAAACATACGAGCATTCTCTCGTTCCCTCAAATATGAAGGGAAATATTTCCCTAATAAGATAAACTCACTGAATACATCTAGTTGAAATTTTCTTTATAGGGTAATTTTCCTGAATAGCAAAACTAAAATAAAACACGGTGAAAGCTCTGTGCACCAAAATGGAATCATTCGCATGAGTATCGGGTTCGTCAATTGAATTAAGGAGTATCCAGCATCATAAAATGTAATAAATCGTAAACAGTAGCCCCAAAGCAAACATCTCCAACTGGAATCAGCCCCGTCTCTGTGCAGCGAACTCTCATTGAATGCTGTTTATCTTCAGAGTTTGTAAAGAGATTTTTCGACTGGGTCTTAAATATTTGATACTCTTGACTTGCAGCTGCGAGTGAAGAAATAATGATTTCTTAGAGGGACTGAAAAATTGCGTTCAATTTTTTATATACACTTTAGCTTTATGAAGAAATAAAAAATAAAATAATCTTTTGGAGATTTTTACGTGATTTGATAGGAGGAAATTCCGTGTCTTACCGTATAATGTGTAGTTCGTTAAAAAAAAGTTTTAAAACTATTTCTTTTTTTTTCGTTAATATAGCGGTAGGAACACAAATAAAGAAAAGTTCTTTTGTGGTCTTCATTTTTTTATAGTAAAAGATGACGCAAGTTAGGCGATAAAATGATTCTAGAGTTTTGAAATAAATTATATGTTTTGGTGTCCAATAAAAATTACATCACTTATGAGAGAATGAAAGAAGGTTTTTGCCGCAAAAATGAAATAAATTTTCATTATCTTTTCATTTTCTCTTCATGTACCAAAAACTTTTGGTCTGTTTAAAGAGTTCGCTTTTTAATGCTATATTACTCATAACAAAAGATTTGATAAGTAATAAGTAATTTTATTTTACTCTAACCTTTATGTTTTCATAAATGTTTCCTAAACACGCTGATCTGTGGCGGGAAATTTCACACATATATAAAATAAGCTGAAGCTATGTGATCTCAGTTTGTTATATTTAGCTGCAATTCTTGGTTTTCGGCCATTATCATCGTAATAATTATTTTTTGTATTGCTATTAGATTCTTCTTAATGGTGTTCAAGTAAGACGCACAAGACTATAAAATTGTTTGAGCAATTAAGAAGGTGTGTTAGTCTAAAGGAGATGAGTCAACGTTAGAAAACACATGAACGGAATTTCCTTGCTGGCAGCATGGATTAGCAGCAGTTATTTAATTGCAATGTTGTTGGGTGATATTATTTTTGAGACAAATAAATAATTAATGTGCCAGAAAAGCCAGATAATTTCAAGATGTGATAGATATATACACTCGTATTATAAACACTACAAACTGGCACATAGTGTAAAAAAATTAAAACATGATCGGTTAACCCTTCAGCGGGCGCGCCAATTTTTGGAACACCAGCAGGCGCGCGTGGCACAATGTGCAACATCTCTTTCAACCTTGATTATTCAACTTGTAATAAACTTTTTTTTTCAAATTGAAAATAATGATTCTGCGTTTTATGACAAGTTAAAAAATGTTGATAATATTGAGATATAATCTATATATTTAAGTTGCTAAGCGGACTTATTGGGCAGTCCGTGAGAGAAAACTACTACATCTATTTACTTCATTTTGATCTTAAACAAAGGATTGTAATCTGTAGATGTGTCAAATTTGATTTTTGTAACCGCAATTGTTATTAAAGAGCGATAATTTACAATTAAAAATTGATTTCTGCGCATGCTCAGTGGCATGTTTAAATCTGTCTTTAGAAACTCACTGTTTCTGCGCATGCCCAGTAATAAACACGTTAATGCCGTTCTCTCTAGATCTGTCTCTGCCATTTTTATTTTTATAATAATTATGTTTGTGAAATATAAGATTAAACCTGATGGAGATTGTTTATTTCGCGCTGTTTAATGAGCGATAATTTACAATTTAAAAAAAAAATTTGATTTCTGCGCATGCTCAGTGACATTTTTTAATCTGGCTTTAGATACTCCATAAGCACGAGGCCGCTTAAACACATTAATTTGTTTCTGCGCATTATTATGATTTTCAACATTTGGCAACGATGTATTGAGTATAATTTGTGTATTAATACATGTATTTACTATCTAGCCGTCATGTTTTGACGGGTACCAACTAGTTATAATTAAAGGCCAAAGAATGCAGATACAATCGTCTTATTTCAAAACTGTCCGGTTTATTGGATCTAAGGACAACTTGCGAATTGATTCCTATTATGTTCAAAAAACTTAAAAAACAATGTGATTGTCCACCTTCGTGATATGCGGGATACCGTGTAATAGCTGCACATTTGATCGAGTACCTCAACTCCTGCTTTTGTCGTATTGCAATCCAGTGTAATCATTGGTTTTCCACGGATAAATCACGACTACCAACGAATGGAAAGGAATACAAGGATCAGAAAATCAGACCTGCATTAGAAAGGGTGCAGCTATAAATAGAAACTTTTTAGAGCATTCAAACATTACATGTAAAAACAAACCATTCAAAATTACGAAAATGTTGCACTCTATACATGGGCGCGCCAGCTAAAGGGTTAAAGTCAAATAATTGTACCTGTGTAAAGTGAAAGGGTAGCTAGAATAAAACTACTGATTATACGTGGTAAGGATCGAGGGAAGTCGAGTTGTTCCTTTGCGGAATTGCATAAGTTATGTTGAGGTGTACGGTCGGGCAGAAATAACACTGAATACGATCACAGTATAATGTAAGAGTGAAGTCAGTACACAAAAACGTGTGATGAAAAATTAGGGTAACAGTTATAAGAGCAGTATGCAGTATTTCGGAGATTGTAGGCAGTATATGGGCCTATTCACATAGAATCTGTCAGCGTAAGCGTTACTCGTATTGAAATATATTTAACCATTTACAAACCTCCAAACGATTAACCACGAAATTGTTAGGTCTATAATTGGTTTAAAATATGTCATTACCAGTAACGTTAACGCTTACGGATTCTTTGTGAACAGGCCCTAAGAATTGCTTTATTAATTTTCTATTTTCTAACAAAACCCTTTAAGTTGTTTTTTCCCCATCGTTCAGATCCATAGGTCCCAGTCTTGTGATATACTGAATACAGGTAACCCTCTTATAACACGGTAGATAGGTTCCTAAAAAATACCATGTTCTGTGAAATCGTGTTATATGAGACCCAGAGATAGTACAAAAAGAAGGGTTATGTTCCGAAAACAAATTATTTTAATTTAATGCGACCTTAATTTAATAAATTTCTTCCACATCGCTGCTCAGTACAATCAAACGAGAACGTTTTTTCCGTTGAACGATATCACCTTCACTCTCAGAACCTTTTTCTTCATTTATATTTGTTTCCCCTTCTATTCTCTTCAAAAGAACTTTAATTTTAGTTTGTTTGCTTGTTCTTACAAGGTCATTGTAGATTTCACGGTAGGGAGTTAGACAATTTTGCAGCTATCTTTTGAATTTTCGGCTTCTTTCATTCGGAAGGGTCTGCATTCAAGAAAAATGATTCAAGATTTTCAGCTAAGCTTAGGCCTTCTTGTAATTTTATACAATTATAAATGAAGAAATCATAATTTGTTTATACATTTTCCTGTAAAGCCACTGTAGTTCATTATTCCTTCCCGTCATTATTTTAAGGTAATTTAGTTTTTAAATGTGTTAAACAAAATTCATGTTATCTAGTGATGTAGAAGTACAGTGTTGTGCAAAGGGTTTCGCAATTTTTTAATCGTGTTAGAGGGAAACCGTGTTACAGGTTGCAGTGTTATACGAGGGTTCCCACAATTTGTCCTATCGTGTTAGAGCGAAACCGTGTTTTAAGACGCCGTGCTGTAGGAGGGTTACCTGTACTCTATTTTATGAAAACAGAGAAGCTGCATTCCAAATGTTTAATTCCAAATGTCCTGAAGTCAAATGAACCTAAACTCTTTTTCGCTGACCCGTCATTATATCTTTTTTTTTTTGCTTCTCAACCTTGGCCATGTACAAGTAGAGTCAGTTTAAGGAAACAGGTAAATTTTTTCACTTGCTCGATGTATGTTACCTTAATACATATATTTATTTATCCTGTTTAAACTTTGAAGTTTTTGCAAAGTAAATATTTATTGATGCAGTTAGGGCAAGTGGGATGATGCAAATGGGAATGTGCGAAAAAGTACATTATTATTGGAGTTATCTTATTATCTGCCAAAGACTACGGACAATTGTCTGTTTATATCATGCTTGGTAAACTTGTCGAGTCCTTTGACTTTAGTAAGTTAAAATCTACACAACGGACCCAAAACAAAGATGCTTTTTTTGTTCCATAACAGGCCAAACTTAAATTTAAACATTTATACATATTTACCTGAAAACTGCCCTCTGAAACGCTTTTTGTTGTTGTTAACAGTTTTCTTAAATTTGATTCTACGAGTATTTTTTCCTTTAAACATGGGATTTTAGAATTATGAATATAATTGTCAAAAAGAACTATTTCTTTTTTTGAATGATTACTTGGTTGAAAAGGAAATAAAAAGCATCCTCCGATATATTCATATTTGTTTTTCATATTTTAGCTAAACTTTACATGCATACTCAGGAGTAACCAACTTTACTCCTTCAGTATGCAAATGATGAGCAATGTAGATCTGAATCACGCATTTAGATCGTTATATTGCTTGTTGAAATATGCTCCAGCAAGTAAAGACTTATAACGTGTCTAGCTGTTACCAGAATGTAGGACTAATAGTAATGGAAATCCTACCATAGATGCAGTTGGTCGAAAACCATTATGTGAAGAGTATAAGTCACTATACAGAATGTAATTTAAAAGCTCGTAGTTACAACTACATTACCGATAAATAATTAATAAAGAGCTTAGACCTATGACTAGATATAGTTATGTTTCATTTCCTATTCATCAGTATTCCTGAACAGATTTTTTTTAACATCTAGGATTGAATTCATATCTTAGCAAATTATGGTAATTGAAATAACAATACATTTTGTTGAAGCAAAATTCCGTGTTTAAACTCTTAAGTAACGTATAAAGAGATCCACTTAGAACACAAATCTTTATGTAATGTTTTACTGTACTGCAAACATTTTAGAATCAAATGATAAATATGAAATACATTTACACGCTTCATAAAATTGAATACCTGTTTGAAATTTGTCTGTTTAAATTCATGCGTTTCTTTTATAATCATAGATTTGGGAATAGACCCTGCGTTTGTAAACACATGAAATTAGACTATACTAATGATCGGCAACCCGTTTCACAAATATGTGTTTCCCACATAAAATGCTTGCAATATGGTTAAAACATTATATTTCTCTAACAAAGCGTTGTGTTCGTAGTGGATTTTTTTATATATTATAGCAATGAAGAATTTGTTGAAATTTCCTTCAAAAGCTATCTCGTACTTAATCATTAATTCCAGGGAAAAGTCTTTAAAATTTTTCTGTTTTCATCTGTTTAAAGGATTGGATGATTTGTCAGCAAGATAACAGAATGTACAAAAAATAAAACAATGAATAGATTCCAGTTTGATAAAAGCAAAAGAATTAGTTTATATGAATCAATTTAATTCCTTTCACGGAAAACTTTAAATTCTTATTCAACTATATATTGATTAAAGAATTTCAAAGCTATTTCCTCTACATTACGCATTGTTTACGAAGACCATTTTAATAGAAAATCGATTTTAATAACAATGTATTTTGATGCTTATTGAGTAATTAAATATTTCGATTTGCTTTTACAACGGTCTTATAAATTAACATGTCAAATGACAATGTTTTTGAAAAATAAATGTTTGAGACAAGAAAGAAAATTTAATTATTGCTGGAATTATATTTCATTCCAATTGTATGTTTATGAACGTTTTATTTTTATTTTCTAAACAATCTTTTATGTTTTGTAGAACACAGAACAAGAAAAGTAATTTTTCATACTGAATTATCACTTGTTGAGATAATGCATAAAATTTTACTCAAAGTGTTTTCAGAAAGCTACAAAGAAGAAATTCCTCTCGGAAAACAAATAATTAATTCGGTGTTTCTCAATAGGAAGGATTATTTTCGTCGCAATTCAAAATATGAGAGCCTTCCTCCAAGTTCATCGTTAACAATTCCAATGCATTTTTATTCCAAACATTCGAAATTCATACCATATTTTATTCATTTAATCTTTGTGACTTTGAAAATAATTTTAATACACATCCAATTACTCCAAGAACACCACTTTAGCGTCCTTCTAGCAGGGCTAATTTAAAATTTAAAACTGTTTGAAAACTGAAATATTTTACTGACCTAAAAGATTTATTTAATCAGATATATATATATATATATATATATACAGTTCCTTAATTGACAATTATAACAGTTATATAACAGTATTATACTAGTTCCGTAACTCACTGACTCACTGACATACAACGCACAGACCAAACCGTTGAACCTAAAGGGCTGAAATTTTGCATGACGATTCTTCTTATAGTGTAGGGGTGCACTAAGACAGATTTTTGAAAATTATTCTTAGATTTTTGTAAATTAAAGTTTTAAGCTGTTTTTGTAACTTTTTAAAGATTTGTATTTAAAATAATAATTTGAGGGTTATAAAATTTTTATATCATGAGAAAGATCATAAACATTCCTTTAAAATGAAATCTTTTTCGAATCTTTACCTCCATTTTTCTGATTTTTGTTGAATTTTTAAAGATTAATTTTTAGAATTTAATTTGCTGATCACGTGATTTCTTTTTCTGGTACTTTACATAAATTTATAGTCACGTGCATAACAACTAAACAGACAAAAAAATATTTTTTTCTTGCTAATGTGGCAGACGATTGGACATTATCCAAAAACATATTAAAATACAATAAAAGATATTATGTTCCTCAAACTGTACTATATTGAATGTACTCTATTCTTTGTATGTCCTATTACATTTAATTCGAATATTTTCTTCTACATTATTTTGTCTATAAAATATTCTTACGATTTTTTTTATAAATGTATTTTTTTTGTTTTTTTTACATCAATTGTATGAATTGATCACCGTATTTATTATATATATATGACATTAATTGCATGCATTGAACGTTGTATTTAATTTGAATGTACTCCATAGCGAAGTGCGGGTTTTCAGCTAGTATATATATATATATATATATGTGTGTGTGTGTGTGTGTGTGGATGGATTCACCGGATTAGTTAAATCCAATCTAATAAGTGTGTGGTGGGGGGGGGGGGGGGTTAGGTTTAAACATCAGAACTTGAAACACATCATAAAGTTGTAGTCGTGGTGGTACAAGTAGTCAAACTTCAATAAAATACACAGTTTCGTATATAAAAACATGTTTATTAAGTCATTCTGGGAGAGCGATGAGGTCTTCCCTGAACAAGGGATCCACACATCCTATCTGAAGAGAATAAATGTGAAAATGCCATCATACATAGCTTGATAACCCAAATATCCCAAAGTGGACCCTTCCTGTGGAGAGAATTGTCATTAGGTCAGCAAATATCTAATTTCACGTTGTCTTATATTGTAAATTATCTGTACTGTTAAAATGGCAAGGTGTCAATTTTCTTAAGGGTCACTTTTAGCTCAGAGCATACCTTATACTTGCAATTTTTATATTTATCTGAGTGTAAATATAAAAATTGCAAAAAGTTTAAAAGGGGTTAGTAAAATAAGTAACAAACTAACACACACACACACACACATATATATATATATATATATATATATATATATATATATGACAAGGTGTCTTATATCACGTTGCCCCATCTTAACTTTTCCCTAATGTAATTATTATTTACATAGCAGTCAGTGATTAAAGACCCGTGGTAAAGAACTACAATTAAAATACACCTAAGAGTTTATTTCCGAATATTAAACTACCTCAATTCAATCCATGCTAATTATCTGCCAAGCCATCATCTCAAGCCTCGCGATGCGTGACCAGCCACGGCCGAAAACAATCTCTCTCTGCGTTAAAACTCTTTGTTTGAAACCTTCTAATGCTACTGCGCATGTTCTCATGACGTCTGTGCCGAAGATGAGGAATGGACGGGACTAAATTTGATACTATATTTAGATTCTCTCCATGGTTCTTCCAACCTCGTGAATTAAGTTCAATTCCAAAAAAGGGGTTTCCCCTTCTGCAGTGCATTACGCAGTGCGAAAAATAGTGATATTTAATGACAGAAATAAGATTATTCTGAAGCCCTTTGTAAATTATTTAATTATTATTCTTTTTCTAATTAATTCTTAATATATATATATATATATATATACACATATTTATATACATGTATATATATATATACACACACACACACACACACACACACACATATATATATATATATATATATATATATATATATATATATATATATACACATATATATATTTGAATTACACTTGAATATATATATATATATATACATATATATATTGAATTACACTTGAATAGTGGAAAAATTTTATTCTGTCCAGAAATTTATTTTGTTCTGTTGCAACTCATTTGAGGGGTACTTGTTTTTTAGAAACTCGTTTTTATGACACTTTACACCTGTTTAGACTTGTTTTTATGACATGTGACACTCTTATCATTTTCTCCGTACAAAATCATAGACCAAAACTCAGTTTCAATATTATAGAAACGTACAAATCATATTAGAAAAAACTAAATTCGTAATTTTTATACCCAATAATAAAACAAACATAATGGAAAAAATCCTAATCCTCCTTGAATGCTTTTATGGAACAAACCGATATGATTATATTATTTTACAAAAGAACTGGCTATTTTGTAAGGTATAACAGAGCGCATAGACTAAATGCCCTTATTTTATTGCTCTCCATGAAATTATGGCATTAGTCATTATCTGGGTATGAAATATGGACTATCTGAATATGGCGTTAGTCCCTTTCCATTTGTCTGGGTACGAGAAGAAAGAAATATCCCCCACATCAGATACAATCCGAATGTTTTTTTTTTCCATCTATAGACATTAAAAAGTAAATCCACAACAAATACCGCTGGGGCTTCTTGGGGAAAATCCCGAACAAATGAGACTTCTCCTCGCTATGTGGCCCTAAATGAAACCTGTCAAAGGACAAAGTCGCGCAAAGAGGACGTTTAATCTTTCTGCCTTTGGTCTAATCTTCAGGTGTAAGAGAGAGCTTAGAGTGTTTTTAAAGTGCTCTCAGAAGAACAGGGTATCAATAAAATGCGACAGTTTTCATATTTTCTTTACTCTGAGTTTCTCGTAGCAGTGCAAAACCTTCGGGAAATTGTGAATTCGTAGAACTGCTTGTAAATGGCTTTAACGCATGCATTAAAGATGCGTTGATGGGAATTAAATACGTTAATACTTCATTTAATCTTTTTTAAGCGGATAACAGTTAGCAAATCCTTATGTCAGTAGCTGATATCTATATTTACCAGGAACTGAATTCAGATCACATCTGCATGTTTTGTTCTATTTATATATTAGTAAACTGTCGTTAATCAAAAATAATTCAAAAATTGGGGCTTCAAAATCTGGTTCTTTTCTAATCAGAAAGATTAAATGTGGTAAATTATCATCTTTGAGAAAACGGATGCAAAAATTTCGGTTCTTGTAACCAAACCAATATACTAAATTCTAATCGGATTAAATCCTGATTGCTGGGAAAATTTCGTTCACGGAATACTTGTAAAACATTTCGTTTCTAGAAGATACCTTTAATTAAAACCATCAATTCTAAACAGTTACGTGGCAGCAGTTCTGTTCGTAGTAGATTCTATTCTGTGAGTGACTTTATTTTATTCTTCTACGACGAATATTTTTTTCAATTTAAACAATGTGTATTTTGTTTTTATTTATCAAAAACAATAAAATTGTCTTTGGTATTTCCCTTTTGAGTTGATTTCTGCTTTTAGCTCTCACTAAATTAAAGGAATGAGTTCGACTTTTTTTTCTTTTTTTGTATTAACTACCATAAAAACAAAGCGACAGATTGTAGATATGTGTTATATAGATTATTTATAAGAAATGAATTTTGATAATATCCGTGCTCTAAGGATTGATCTCAACTTTTCACAAAGTTTTTTATAGATGTGTCAATACGGGTGTAGTGAATTGACGCAATTGAATCCGAGCAACTTTTTATGATTTATTTCCTTTTGTTTAAAATGGTGGAAACTACATTAAAGTATAACACATATTCCTACTAATAAATGTGTATAAGCACTCTTAAAAAATATTTCAGGTAGTCTCTTCTAACGAAACTACCGCGGGTTATTAACGTAGGATTACATATCGTTGCTTACCTCTTTTTTTATTTTTGTGATGCATTATGGTACTTTTCTGTTTAACTGTTTCCTGCTACTGGGTTTGACGCGCTGCCAAAATTATAACTCACGACGCAGGACGGACACTTTGTAACGACATAAAATGTAAATAATAAATTTAAAATTTACTCACAAATATTTTTATAATTTTAAATGTTATTTTGCAACTATTGTTAAAAATAATTTTTTGGCAAGTTATACACATAGTTTTCTTTAGAATCCAGTTGAGTTGAAAAATGAAATGGTTTGGTATTGATACGTTGTATTATTAGTTTTTTTTTGGTTAAACACTGTTAAAGAGTAAGTTCTTATTACGTTGTCACAACTTGGAGACAACAACTTTTTTTTCTTCCCGGAGGACCGTTATTGAGGAACGTAATCCTACGTTAAAACATTTCCCAACGTTTTTCTGCCAGGACCTCAAATCTCAAAACGATTAAACTACCCCGGAGATGCGAAGACAATTTAATCATTACCCTAAATATTTATTTATTTTCAGATCCTATTTTGTGCAATCCCGAGGTGCTATTGGCACCTCAGAAGTATAGTTGAGATAAGCCTCGGAAGTGCTTGCATAGTTTGAAAAAAAAAAAGAAAGATTTTAACAACTTCGTGAAAATACTTTACAAACTGAAAGAAATCATATGTCAGAGTAAAGAGCATTCAAAAGGCTGAAAAGAACTGACTGACAGAGATATAAAAAACAAAGCAAAATATTTAACTCTCTGATGCACTTGTAATTACGGAAAAGTTCAATGAGCTAAGTAATCTGATGCATTTGTGATTAGTTTACTGTAGCAATCGGATTGAATTCTCTTTTGTCGGAATAAGGATTGCTTCAGTTAGGCTTATTGAAGATAATATTTTAATTGATCTCTTTTAATGAGAAATTTTATTTTTAGCCAAAGTATAACGTTCATTAATGACAGTGCTATGAAAGGATAAATGCACATCAGAAGTTGTTACTTAAGATATTTCACTAAGAAATCGTAAAGGGTATTAGATAAGTCGGCAGTGAAAGAATTTTGTTTGAATACTTTCAGTATTCCTTCCTACACTCATCATGTGATGTTTCAAAAAACTCTTTTAAGTCTTTTAATACTTGAAGTTATTGAATTTCAATAATAATGGAGGGAATTTAATAAGAGAGACCTCTCAAATATTTATCTACTAGTTTATTATGAAAAGGAAATATGCTATAAAATTCATGTTTTTTTAATAATTTTTATATAACAATTATACTAAATTATGCTAATATCAGTCAGCTGTGTGTTACCAAAGAATCGTATCTAAATATAATTTTATAAATTAAGTCTTTGATATAAGACTCTGTATGAGTAGTTAAACCTAAAATAATTGCATCCAAAATATCAAATGGATAAGGCAAACGCAGAAGTAAAACTTTAACTTAGTATAATAACTTAGAGTGTTTAGAAGGCCAAATTAAACTTGTCCCTGAATCTTCATCGAATTTACTCATCCGTTGAAGCGTGAAAATAAAACTTCCATATCAGAATATATAAAAAAATGACAAGAGAAATGATTCTCTTCACAAAACTCAAAAAATTAAAATTAAATCTTTGTATTGAATCCCATACAATTTTGTGACATCAGATTATTAAAGGTATGAGGGGAAGTCAACCTTTCTGCTACTAACATATTTGTCATTAAGTACAACGAAAATAGTGACCCCATGAAAATTTCTAATTTATTTTGCCAGTATTATAAAATAACTATGGGCTATTAAACATGCAGTATATAAATTATTTCTTGATATATTAAAAATATTTTATGCAATTAGTGTTATAATAGATGCATAAAAATTATCACTATGAATAAAACTTATCACTATATTTTCTATCTAATTAGGACTATATATTACTGCATATTACTCTCTAATTATGACATCCATTAAAATGGATGTCATAATTTACTTTTTCCACAAGTTTGTCAGATAAAGCTAGAATATTGTTACGATAAAAATTCCGTATAATAAGCCCACGGAAAATTATATTTTGGACCCCCTTAACTATCTCAGTAGGTACTACTTCCCCCACTTTTTACCACAGATGTAACAAAAGGTTGTATCAATTGCAAAATCAAGGGTTTGGTAGCCTCCTAAAGAGCCACGACATCAAAAATTCTGGAATCAAATATCTGTTGGCAGTTCCAAGTGAATTCGCTTACTAGACTTTGGAAGGGGTAGTTTTGGATCAAAAGCTCGGCAGACTTCTGGTAACGACAGATTTCGCGAAGGCTTCGAGTACTAGACCCCTATTGATGGCGATTTTTCACATCACCGGTTTGTTCTGCACTAGCAGCTTTAGTAGCCAGCTTTTTTCCTGAAGTCTTTGGTTCCAGTATTCTTATAGGCGGTTTTCTTAGCACAGACCCTCTAAATTGTGGAACTTTCGTGTTCAACAGAGTAAAAAAATAACGAATTAAATTTTAGCTCGGGAAAAACTGATTTTACAATCTAGCTTTGACAACGTTATCACCGATAGGTCAAAAAGTTGAATGGGGGCAGCGATTCATTTATCCATTTGCTTTTGATAAAGCACTTACATTTAGTTCAAAATTCTCTGGATTTCGACATATCTGATACTGCTGCCGTGGTTTCCATTATAACTGCCGCGATGCCGAAAAACGAGGGCAAATCGGCCTCTCACTCACACGATCTCCATAGGCCACAAAAGCAGACACTATCTATGTACGTACTAGAGTATTATTGAATATAGAGGACGCGGTCCATAACAGTGTTAATCCATTATCGTCTAACGATGCGGAAATTTCTACGGCATAAAATATCTTCTCAGCAAAAGATTTTGGGAAATAATGCCTCTTTTTTAGGTGCTAACATATTTGGATTTATATCTTCTTTACTTATTGAATGTTAAGGTGTGTCCAAACTTGTTTAAACGTGTATCATGAATATAGCAAGTACGAATTCTGCATTGTATTTTATCAATGTATCAAAAAGTTGCGACGTGGCCGTGATTAAAGCTAGTTTATCGCTGACACAACACATTAAAGGTTGGAAATACAGAGAGCTGAACGTTTCCAGCACCATGACAGCAAAAGACAATGGTGATCACTTGCAGATATGGAAACAAAATGGTCGGAGGAAATTATGCTGAGACGACGGTTTGAAGAAAGATCTATATCACTGTTCATGTATCAAGATATGACGAGATATATGACGCGGAAAAAGTTAAAGAATACACGAATAGACCATTATGCTATTCATAAGCACCCACGTTTAAAATCACCCCTCTTCGGTAGGAAACCGACTTTCTTTTATATGGGTATACGTGTTTCTTACGCTCAGAGAGATAAAAAGGAGGGGAATGGGAGGTTCGAGTAGTTTTGAGCTCATTTTGAGGAACTTATAGTGGAGAGTTGATTTCTGCTGGTAAACAGACTAGTTGGATGAACCTTTTTTGAATGAGGTAGAAACCAGGTAAATAAGCTCATGTTTCGTTCGGAATGAGAAATTGAATTTTATCATTAATAGGATACTTTGTAATTTAAATTGTTTTTATGAAAATGGATTTATTGATTCTCGGTAAATCTTATCATTCAGAAAAATGTATAAAACAGTGCCTCACAGGCCGGATACGCAAGAGATGCCTAATTTTTCCAAATTGTCGTACTGTATAGGTGGTGTATGAGATTATATTGCAACATAAGGGGGTACTGTTAACACTGAACCTTGTGTTTTGTAATCAGGGATAAACTAGAGGTTTCGCTTTGAATTTTGTCCTGATTGTTAATATATTTATTACAGGTTAATACAATGAATGTAATATCTGAAGTAAAGGCAAAAATTTTAAAATTATCATTACAAAAAAAAGAAAAATAAATATATAAATCATCAGAAAACGCGCACACATTCATACGCATAAAAGTAAATTCAGAACAAAACAACCGTTTTTTCTTCATCATAAAGATAAAAAAAATTTCAGCATATGTGAGTATAGTAATTACGTATAATTATTTTAAATCGCCAAATACATTACAAGAAATGAAATTTGACGTCTAACAAAGAATTGTTTATACAGCTGTTACACACATTGCACTTTTCTTTTTAATCGTTGGTGGTATGAAAAATCATGATAGATTAGATTTTAAAATTGCTATTTAATGATAAGGTTTGTTTTGAAACTTTGTTTCTTGTATATAATTATCGTTTTTGATTATAATTAAATTATTTCTCTCCGTTTGGCGCGTCCTGTTCCCTCAAGACTCAAATTGAGTAATTATGTTTCTTTTTTTAGGCTTTTTTGGAGGGAATGAAACAAGCAATTTCAATTCTCTAAGAAAACATTTCATTATACGTAATACTGTAAATAAGCTGCTATTACTTTAGAACCCCAAAATTCTAATTTTCCTAAAAATGTGTTATTAAAAGAGAGACAGGGAGTCCAGAATGGCAGGTATAACATGGTAACGTGCCAAAGGAAGGGACATGTTCCATAAAGCTCTTTCTAAAGCAATATCGATTTTTTAACTTTTTTTTGGAAACAATTTTCTAACTCTTCTGAGGGTGTTGTTCAAACATGTATACGGTGAAAGGCATTAATTGGAAGAATAGTTTTAAAAATGAAATCATTAAGATCTATAACGGAGAGTAACTTTTTGTTGATTAGGATATTCCTGTAAAACTTTGCTAGCCCATTCTTCTCTTCTTTCATCAAAATTACATATTTAGTGATCTAGGCTGTAAGAGAGACATACAGTGAACGAAGTTCGAGAAATATTTCCAGTCGAACTTCGACTTTTGCCAAGATGCGTTTTCCTGTCAAACCTCAATTTTTTTACTATTCTCGAGTTTACCTTTTATTAATTGATGGTAATTTTTTTTCTATCGGAGGCACTTGTCGTGTAGACATTTGCCTACTATTCACCGCAGTTTTCTGACCATTTTATTATGGGGGCACCATGTAGGCGGACCAGCACTACCCCCTATGAAGGGACGACAAAAACAGAGATATTTTAGTGGCGCGACGCTTGGATTCGATCCGAGCATCCTCAGCATCGAAAGCCAGCGCGCTGTACCACAAGGCCACCACAAGCTCTGATGGTAATTTAATGTTTCTTATTTAGCATAGTGGTTTGCTACCCAAAGTTTGACATGACCCATGTAAATTTGTATTTACAAGAACGCTTAAAAAATAAATGTTAACCTTTTAAAAAATAAATTGCACAAAAGAACCACAGAGCAGACACACTGTTTGGGAGCTCCCCATTCTTAGCTACAGTATTGAGCAAGTACTGCTATTTATATATATCGTACACTTTATTACCTTTGCATCAGTAATATAACTAAGTTAGCGTTTTTCCGTAGTTTATGCTTGCGTAGTTTATGCTATTAAATTTATAAAACATTTGTCGTAACGTTTTGAAACGCTTATTAACTTTTGCTACAATATTACTATTAAAGCCTGCTTTGCCATTCGAATACTTAAACGCATTAGAGAGCTGTTCCCTCAATAATTTTCCAGGGGTATATATTCCCCCAGACAATCACTTCTTTCTCAAAAAATGTGCACCCTTTTGGTCACGTTTTCAGCAATTCATCGCTTATCAGCGGAAACAGAAAATACCAATTTTAATCCCTTAAAAGGGGTTGCCTAACGCTTGGCGAAAAGATTCTCCATTTATCCCCTTCCCCTCGTAGAACACACAAAATAACCCTTTGTCTTATAGCTTTGGCGGAGCCTGCTGGCGACCGTTGGGTCGCCAAGTTCCAGATGTTTTCCTCTTCACGTCACGTGACGGGGCCAGCACAGGAGCGAAGTTTGAATTGCAGAAACAGATATCGTCTAGCCCCTGCCAACTAAGGGTGTTTCTACCATTCCAGATTCCGACGCCCAGGCCGAAAGTTCTCCGGCAAATATCGGCGATTCGATCCCACCCGCCTGATCCTTGCTGACCGGAGATGGACGACCATGTACCTCTATTTGTAAATGGCAATAAGCCACTGGCCTTAAGCCTCCTCTAACTTACTTAAATTTAAAAATAAATCCGAAGTACTTCATATACTCGTGTCTGTCACTCTTTTATCTTTTTTTTGCAGAATGACCAGCACTGGCCATGTTATATGTATATCCACTAGATATTAAGATATGGAGTTCCTTTCTTCCAATGACATTTTAGTGCCACAATGGACACATTTTAGTGCCACAACATTGTTGCTGTGAAGTTTGTTATTTTGCATTTTTCTCTTTCAATGTGTGGCAACACTATTATGAATTATTATACTTAATGTACCAGTGCCAAGAATGAACATAATTATTAAACCTGTATTAGGAATTATTATAATTATTAAGTAAATATTGCTATCATTATTAAACTAATATAATGAGTTATATTAACTAACTAGCGGCCCGTGCCGACTTTGTCCGGGTTGAACAAAATATTATACCAATAAATTTCCAGTTGATAGCCAATAAATTGTAAATCTTTTTTTACCTTAATAACAACCTAAATAATACATTAAATTAATTTTATGTTAGTTAATAATTAAAATAAATTTTTAAAAGTAAAAGGCTTGCCAGAGAACGGCTGGGTTCGAACCGCTAGCGTCAGTACAGAAGCCCACCACGATAAGGATCGTTGAAATCTTCGGAACAAAAAGCGGTAGAAGACAGTAGCGGAAACAATGGAGATTGTTAGGATTAAGCTCCAAACTTTATTTCAACTGATCAGATACACATAATATATAGCCTTTGTCCATCTGGAATAATGTACCTTACAAACAGTGAAAGAATTTTTCAAATAGGTACAGTGGTTCTGAAGATTACCCTCGAACGTACAAAATCCCCTCTCTCGTTATATATTAGTATAGATAGCACCACGCTAAGGATCGTTGAAGACTTCGCCACAAAAAGCGGTAGAGGACAGTAGCGGAAACAATGGAGATTGTTAGGATGAAGCCCCAAACTTTATTTCTACTGATTAGATATACATAATATATAGCCTATGTCCATCTGGAATAATGTACCTTTCAAACAGTGAAAGAATTTTTCAAATAGGTACAGTGGTTCTGAAGATTACCCTCCACGTACAAAATCCCCTCTCGCTTTATATATTAGTATAGATAGCACCACGCTAAGGATCGTTAAAGATACAAAAAGCGGTAGAGGACAGTAGCGGTAACAATGGAGATTGTTAGGATGAAGCCCCTAACTTTATTTCTACAGATTAGATATACATAATATATAGCCTATGTCCATCTGGAATAATGTACCTTTCAAACAGTGACAGAATTTTTCAAATAGGTACAGTGGTTCTGAAGATTAACCTCCACGTACAAAATCTCCTCTCTCTTTATATATTAGTATAGATAGCACCACGCTAAGGATCGTTAAAGATACAAAAAGCGTTAGAGGACAGTAGCGGTAACAATGGAGATTGTTAGGATTAAACCCCTAACTTTATTTCTACTGATTAGATGTACATAATATATAGCCTATGTCCATCTGGAATAATGTACCTTTCAAACAGTGAAAGAATTTTTCAAATAGGTACAGTGGTTCTGAAGATTACCCTCCACGTACAAAATCCCCTCTCTCTTTATATATTAGTATAGATAGCACCACGCTAAGGATCGTTGAAGACTTCGCCACAAAAAGCGGTAGAGGACAGTAGCGGTAACAATGGAAATTGTTAGGATGAAGCCCCTAACTTTATTTCTACTGATTAGATATACATAATATATAGCCTATGTCCATCTGGAATAATGTACCTTTCAAACAGTGGAAGAATTTTTCAAATAGGTACAGTGGTTCTGAAGATTACCCTCCACGTACAAAATCCCCTCTCTCTTTATATATTAGTATAGATAGCACCACGCTAAGGATCGTTAAAGATACAAAAAGCGGTAGAGGACAGTAGCGGTAACAATGGAGATTGTTAGGATTAAGCCCCTAACTTTATTTCTACTGATTAGATATACATAATATATAGCCTATGTCCATCTGGAATAATGTACCTTTCAAACAGTGAAAGAATTTTTCAAATAGGTACAGTGGTTCTGAAGATTACCCTCCACGTACAAAATCCCCTCTCTCTTTATATATTAGTATAGATAGCACCACGCTAAGGATCGTTAAAGATACAAAAAGCGGTAGAGGACAGTAGCGGTAACAATGGAGATTGTTAGGATTAAGCCCCTAACTTTATTTCTACTGATTAGATATACATAATATATAGCCTATGTCCATCTGGAATAATGTACCTTTCAAACAGTGAAAGAATTTTTCAAATAGGTACAGTGGTTCTGAAGATTACCCTCCACGTACAAAATCCCCTCTCTCCTTATATATTAGTATAGATAGCACCACGCTAAGGATCGTTAAAGATACAAAAAGCGGTAGAGGACAGTAGCGGTAACAATGGAGATTGTTAGGATTAAGCCCCTAACTTTATTTCTACTGATTAGATATACATAATATATAGCCTATGTCCATCTGGAATAATGTACCTTTCAAACAGTGGAAGAATTTTTCAAATAGGTACAGTGGTTCTGAAGATTACCCTCCACGTACAAAATCCCCTCTCTCTTTATATATTAGTATAGATAGCACCACGCTAAGGATCGTTAAAGATACAAAAAGCGGTAGAGGACAGTAGCGGTAACAATGGAGATTGTTAGGATTAAGCCCCTAACTTTATTTCTACTGATTAGATATACATAATATATAGCCTATGTCCATCTGGAATAATGTACCTTTCAAACAGTGAAAAATTTTTTCAAATAGGTACAGTGGTTCTGAAGATTACCCTCCACGTACAAAATCCCCTCTCTCTTTATATATTAGTATAGATAGCACCACGCTAAGGATCGTTGAAGACTTCGCCACAAAAAGCGGTAGAGGACAGTAGCGGTAACAATGGAAATTGTTAGGATGAAGCCCCTAACTTTATTTCTACTGATTAGATATACATAATATATAGGCTATGTCCATCTGGAATAATGTACCTTTCAAACAGTGAAAGAATTTTTCAAATAGGTACAGTGGTTCTGAAGATTACCCTCCACGTACAAAATCCCCTCTCTCTTTATATATTAGTATAGATAGCACCACGCTAAGGATCGTTAAAGATACAAAAAGCGGTAGAGGACAGTAGCGGTAACAATGGAGATTGTTAGGATTAAGATCCTAACTTTATTTCTACTGATTAGATATACATAATATATAGCCTATGTCCATCTGGAATAATGTACCTTTCAAATAGTGAAAGAATTTTTCAAATAGGTACAGTGGTTCTGAAGATTACCCTCCACGTACAAAATCCCCTCTCTCTTTATATATTAGTATAGATAGCACCACGCTAAGGATCGTTAAAGATACAAAAAGCGGTAGAGGACAGTAGCGGTAACAATGGAGATTCTTAGGATTAAGCCCCTAACTTTATTTCTACTGATTAGATATACATAATATATAGCCTATGTCCATCTGGAATAATGTACCTTTCAAACAGTGAAAGAATTTTTCAAATAGGTACATTGGTTCTGAAGATTACCCTCCACGTACAAAATCCCCTCTCTCTTTATATATTAGTATAGATAGCACCACGCTAAGAATCGTTGAAGACTTCGCCACAAAAAGCGGTAGAGGACAGTAGCGGTAACAATGGAGATTGTTAGGATTAAGCCCCTAACTTTATTTCTACTGATTAGATATTCATAATATATAGCCTATGTCCATCTGGAATAATGTACCTTTCAAACAGTGAAAGAATTTTTCAAATAGGTACAGTGGTTCTGAAGATTACCCTCCACGTACAAAATCCCCTCTCTCTTTATATATTAGTATAGATAGCACCACGCTAAGGATCGTTAAAGATACAAAAAGCGGGTAGAGGACAGTAGCGGTAACAATGGAGATTGTGAGGATTAAGCCCCTAACTTTATTTCTACTGATTAGATATACATAATATATAGCCTATGTCCATCTGGAATAATGTACCTTTCAAACAGTGAAAGAATTTTCAAATAGGTACAGTGGTTCTGAAGATTACCCTCCACGTACAAAATCCCCTCTCTCTTTATATATTAGTATAGATAGCACCACGCTAAGGATCGTTAAAGATACAAAAAGCGGTAGAGGACAGTAGCGGCAACAATGGAGATTGTTAGGATTAAGCCCCTAACTTTATTTCTACTGATTAGATATACATAATATATAGCCTATGTCCATCTGGAATAATGTACCTTTCAAACAGTGAAAGAATTTTTCAAATAGGTACAGTGGTTCTGAAGATTACCCTCCACGTACAAAATCCCCTCTCTCTTTATATATTAGTATAGATAGCACCACGCTAAGAATCGTTGAAGACTTCGCCACAAAAAGCGGTAGAGGACAGTAGCGGTAACAATGGAGATTGTTAGGATAAAGCCCCTAACTTTATTTCTACTGATTAGATAGATATACATAATATATAGCCTATGTCCATCTGGAATAATGTACCTTTCAAACAGTGAAAGAATTTTTCAAATAGGTACAGTGGTTCTGAAGATTACCCTCCACGTACAAAATCCCCTCTCTCTTTATATATTAGTATAGATAGCACCACGCTAAGGATCGTTAAAGATACAAAAAGCTGTAGAGGACAGTAGCGGTAACAATGGAGATTGTTAGGATTAAGCCCCTAACTTTATTTCTACTGATTAGATATACATAATATATAGCCTATGTCCATCTGGAATAATGTACCTTTCAAACAGTGAAAGAATTTTTCAAATAGGTACAGTGGTTCTGAAGATTACCCTCCACGTACAAAATCCCCTCTCTCTTTATATATTAGTATAGATAGCACCACGCTAAGGATCGTTAAAGATACTAAAAGCGGTAGAGGACAGTAGCGGTAACAATGGAGATTGTTAGGATGAAGCCCCTAACTTTATTTCTACTGATTAGATATACATAATATATAGCCTATGTCCATCTGGAATAATGTACCTTTCAAACAGAGACAGAATTTTTCAAATAGGTACAGTGGTTCTGAAGATTAACCTCCACGTACAAAATCCCCTCTCTCATTATATATTAGTATAGATAGCACCACGCTAAGGATCGTTGAAGTCTTCGCCACAAAAAGCGGTAGAGGACAGTAGCGGTAACAATGGAAATTGTTAGGATGAAGCCCCTAACTTTATTTCTACTGATTAGATATACATAATATATAACCTATGTCCATCTGGAATAATGTACCTTTCAAACAGTGAAAGAATTTTTCAAATAGGTACAGTGGTTCTGAAGATTACCCTCCACGTACAAAATCCCCTCTCTCTTTATATATTAGTATAGATAGCACCACGCTAAGAATCGTTGAAGACTTCGCCACAAAAAGCGGTAGAGGACAGTAGCGGTAACAATGGCAATTGTTAGGATGAAGCCCCTAACTTTATTTCTACTGATTAGATATACATAATATATAGCCTATGTCCATCTGGAATAATGTACCTTTCAAACAGTGAAAGAATTTTTCAAATAGGTACAGTGGTTCTGAAGATTACCCTCCACGTACAAAATCCCCTCTCTCTTTATATATTAGTATAGATAGCACCACGCTAAGGATCGTTAAAGATACAAAAAGCGGTAGAGGACAGTAGCGGTAACAATGGAGATTGTTAGGATTAAGCCCCTAACTTTATTTCTACTGATTAGATATACATAATATATAGCCTATGTCCATCTGGAATAATGTACCTTTCAAACAGTGAAAGAATTTTTCAAATAGGTACAGTGGTTCTGAAGATTACCCTCCACGTACAAAATCCCCTCTCTCTTTATATATTACTATAGATAGCACCACGCTAAGGATCGTTGAAGACTTCGCCACAAAAAGCGGTAGAGGACAGTAGCGGTAACAATGGAAATGTTGGGATGAAGCCCCTAACTATATTTCTACTGAATACATATACATAATATATAGCCTATGTCCATCTGGAATAATGTACCTTTCAAACAGTGAAAGATTTTTCAAATAGGTACAGTGGTTCTGAAGATTACCCTCCACGTACAAAATCCCCTCTCTCTTTATATATTAGTATAGATAGCACCACGCTAAGGATCGTTAAAGATACAAAAAGCGGTAGAGGACAGTAGCGGTAACAATGGAGATTGTTAGGATTAAGCCCCTAACTTTATTTCTACTGATTAGATATACATAATATATAGCCTATGTCCATCTGGAATAATGTACCTTTCAAACAGTGAAAGAATTTTTCAAATAGGTACAGTGGTTCTGAAGATTACCCTCCACGTACAAAATCCCCTCTCTCTTTATATATTAGTATAGATAGCACCACGCTAAGGATCGTTAAAGATACAAAAAGCGGTAGAGGACAGTAGCGGTAACAATGGAGATTGTTAGGATGAAGCCCCTAACTTTATTTCTACTGATTAGATATACATAATATATACCCTATGTCCATCTGGAATATTGTACCTTTCAAACAGTGAAAGAATTTTTCAAATAGGTAGCGTGTTTCTGAAGATTACCCTCCACGTACAAAATCCCCTCTCTCTTTATATATTAGTATAGATAGCACCACGCTAAGAATCGTTGAAGACTTCGCCACAAAAAGCGGTAGAGGACAGTAGCTGTAACAATGGAGATTGTTAGGATTAAGCCCCTAACTTTATTTCTACGGATTAGATATACATAAAATAAAGCCTATGTCCATCTGGAATAATGTACCTTTCAAACAGTGAAAGAATTTTTCAAATAGGTACAGTGGTTCTGGAGATTACCCTCCACGTACAAAATCCCCTCTCTCTTTATATATTAGTATAGATAGCACCACGCTAAGGATCGTTAAAGATACAAAAAGCGGTAGAGGACAGTAGCGGTAACAATGGAGATTGTTAGGATAAAGCCCCTAACTTTATTTCTACTGATTAGATATACATAATATATAGCCTATGTCCATCTGGAATAATGTACCTTTCAAACAGTGAAAGAATTTTTCAAATAGGTAGCGTGTTTCTGAAGATTACCCTCCACGTACAAAATCCCCTCTCTCTTTATATATTAGTATAGATAGCACCACGCTAAGGATCGTTGAAGACTTCGCCACAAAAAACGGTAGAGGACAGTAGCGGTAACAATGGAAATTGTTAGGATGAAGCCCCTAACTTTATTTCTACTGATTAGATATACATAATATATATATAGCCTATGTCCATCTGGAATAATGTACCTTTCAAACAGTGAAAGAATTTTTCAAATAGGTACAGTGGTTCTGAAGATTACCCTCCACGTACAAAATCCCCTCTCTCTTTATATATTAGTATAGATAGCACCAAGCTAAGGATCGTTGAAGTCTTCGCCACAAAAAGCGGTAGAGGCCAGTAGCGGTAACAATGGAGATTGTTAGGATTAAGCCCCTAACTTTATTTCTACTGATTAGATATACATAATATATAGCCTATGTCCATCTGACATAATGTACCTTTCAAACAGTGAAAGAATTTTTCAAATAGGTACAGTGGTTCTGAAGATTACCCTCCACGTACAAAATCCCCTCTCTCTTTATATATTAGTATAGATAGCACCACGCTAAGAATCGTTGAAGACTTCGCCACAAAAATCGGTAGAGGACAGTAGCGGTAACAATGGAGATTGTTAGGATTAAGCCCATAACTTTATTTCTACTGATTAGATATACATAATATATAGCCTATGTCCATCTGGAATAATGTACCTTTCAAACAGTGAAAGAATTTTTCAAATAGGTACAGTGGTTCTGAAGATTACCCTCCACGTACAAAATCCCCTCTCTCTTTATATATTAGTATAGATAGCACCACGCTAAAAATCGTTGAAGACTTCGCCACAAAAAGCGGTAGAGGACAGTAGCTGTAACAATGGAGATTGTTAGGATTAAGCCCCTAACTTTATTTCTACGGATTAGATATACATAAAATAAAGCCTATGTCCATCTGGAATAATGTACCTTTCAAACAGTGAAAGAATTTTTCAAATAGGTACAGTGGTTCTGGAGATTACCCTCCACGTACAAAATCCCCTCTCTCTTTATATATTAGTATAGATAGCACCACGCTAAGGATCGTTAAAGATACAAAAAGCGGTAGAGGACAGTAGCGGTAACAATGGAGATTGTTAGGATAAAGCCCCTAACTTTATTTCTACTGATTAGATATACATAATATATAGCCTATGTCCATCTGGAATAATGTACCTTTCAAACAGTGAAAGAATTTTTCAAATAGGTAGCGTGTTTCTGAAGATTACCCTCCACGTACAAAATCCCCTCTCTCTTTATATATTAGTATAGATAGCACCACGCTAAGGATCGTTGAAGACTTCGCCACAAAAAACGGTAGAGGACAGTAGCGGTAACAATGGAAATTGTTAGGATGAAGCCCCTAACTTTATTTCTACTGATTAGATATACATAATATATATATAGCCTATGTCCATCTGGAATAATGTACCTTTCAAACAGTGAAAGAATTTTTCAAATAGGTACAGTGGTTCTGAAGATTACCCTCCACGTACAAAATCCCCTCTCTCTTTATATATTAGTATAGATAGCACCAGGCTAAGGATCGTTGAAGTCTTCGCCACAAAAAGCGGTAGAGGCCAGTAGCGGTAACAATGGAGATTGTTAGGATTAAGCCCCTAACTTTATTTCTACTGATTAGATATACATAATATATAGCCTATGTCCATCTGACATAATGTACCTTTCAAACAGTGAAAGAATTTTTCAAATAGGTACAGTGGTTCTGAAGATTACCCTCCACGTACAAAATCCCCTCTCTCTTTATATATTAGTATAGATAGCACCACGCTAAGAATCGTTGAAGACTTCGCCACAAAAATCGGTAGAGGACAGTAGCGGTAACAATGGAGATTGTTAGGATTAAGCCCATAACTTTATTTCTACTGATTAGATATACATAATATATAGCCTATGTCCATCTGGAATAATGTACCTTTCAAACAGTGAAAGAATTTTTCAAATAGGTACAGTGGTTCTGAAGATTACCCTCCACGTACAAAATCCCCTCTCTCTTTATATATTAGTATAGATAGCACCACGCTAAAAATCGTTGAAGACTTCGCCACAAAAAGCGGTAGAGGACAGTAGCTGTAACAATGGAGATTGTTAGGATTAAGCCCCTAACTTTATTTCTACGGATTAGATATACATAAAATAAAGCCTATGTCCATCTGGAATAATGTACCTTTCAAACAGTGAAAGAATTTTTCAAATAGGTACAGTGGTTCTGGAGATTACCCTCCACGTACAAAATCCCCTCTCTCTTTATATATTAGTATAGATAAACCAATATCATAAGATATAACAACTACTAAACCAGTGTAACGAGGGGATAGAGTTATTAAGAAACTGTAATGAGGTATTAATATTTATTTTTTATCTATAGATATATTCGCATTTCAACATTCTCTAATATACTTCGTTTCTAACTCTATCGGGGACCTCTAACCTACTGAGGGGAAGACCGCTTGATATTAAACTAAAAGAATACATGAAATAAAATACTTATATACTTATAATTAATGTCTTATATAATAATAATTCTCTTCACGCAAAAGTAGGTTACTCGTTTTGGGTTAGTTGTGGATGCTTCGTCACGTTACAGCCGCTTAATAAAAGTCGTGCAGAAAATGCTCTTGCTTATGTTATACCTACGTGATTATAAACAGAGAAAATTCGGTTTGCATCTGCTGTATTACCATAGATAAAACTTTCTGTTGTATTTGATCACTGAAACTAGAGTACCGTTCAGTAGATCAAAGGCTTCATTTTCAGGGGGTGGTCAAGCGAAATTAATAAATGAATCACTTAAGATATTTAAAAAGAAATACAAACCATAGAAGTTAATTTAAGGTATAAAATCACATATGCGCATCTTAATTTTAGTTGAATATATAGCTTTTAATTTAATCACCTGTTTCGCTTGGTAAATTTGTTTGTATTTGGAAACTATAGGGGAGACACCCGATGGTGTAGGGGTTAATAAAGCTTCAAACTGCCACACCACAGGTCCAGTGTTCGATTTTGCGACTGGGCAAGGTCGACTCAGCCTTTCATCCCTTGAGTGGGGCGATAAATGAGGAACAAGCTTGCTTGGGAACTAAACTCTGGGGGTCCCACGTCTGGTTGACCATCTGACTGAAACCCCAAGCCCACGGTCAAGAATGCAGAGATGGGCACCGCCGGCCTTGGTCCACAGCGGACTGTTGTGAGTTTAGTTTTTTTAACTATAGGGGGGAAATCAAAGCAGATCATCTAAATGAAATAAATTCAGATCATGTCTTATTAATATTGTATATAAATTCTCATACATGCTCTAAATTTTTTAACTATACGTAGTAATTTATTTAAAATTTTAATCGATCCAAGATAATCTTTATAACATTACTTGCGAATAATTTATTATAAAATTCTACATTTTTCATGCTATGATAAACAAAAAATTACCAAATTATTGTCATGTTGCCTCGTGTTCATCAGTACTGTTATTAAAATGTAGCTTTAAATGTTGTGTTTCAATTTAAAATGCCGATTTACTAAAAAATTTTTATCCTGATGACTGATTTCAAATAATCTATTACAGTGGGTCGGGAAAATTGATATTCATCTTTCAGTTGCATAAGGAAAAAAGAAAAGTGAATTAATATTGAAGAATTTCAGCCTTAATGAATTGGGCGTGACATAGAATATGAAATAATTTTATCGAGGCTTTAATTCAATTAACGATAACGCATGTAAATTTTAACCGCATTTGTTACGTCATCGATGACATATTGTCGAAGCTTGATCTTTGATAAACATTTTTAACCAGCAGATGCGAAAAGCAATTTTAAACTTCAATCTGGAATTTCAGTAAATACTTAATTCATTTATTAGTTGAAGGAGAAATTGCAGAATACAAAGATTTAGAAGAATATTGTTTAGGCACATTGAATTATAAAACAATATTCTTTTTTCCCCGGAAGGAAATTAAGGAAAAAGACAAATATTTTTCAGTTACTTTAAACCTTAAAAGACATTGTCACAGAAATTATGCTACAGTGATAAAAGAAACAGCATATTTATATATTAAACGATTTTACTTATTTTTTTTAGCTGAAACTTTAGATTTTTCCCATAAAACTATCCTTTCTTTAAATATCTATATTTATTTTCAGTTTGGCAAAAAGCCCGCCTGTTTCCTCGCTGTTTTTAAGTAATCCGCTGCGATTCTGTCAAACCCATTGGAAAATCTAAACATAAAATAATTCGTGACTTATTGTTTCCTCCATTTATATTAAAACAGTGTATGGGAATATGAGTTTGGCTTTAAACAATCTTTTCAAAGAATTGATCGAGGTGCTATATAGGTACAGAGCAGTAAGACAAAAACTAGAGGAAACATTTTCATCACAGAACACGCCGGGAGACCATACTACTTGACATTTTACTCTGAAAATTATGTTTGAGGGATCTCTCGGACACAATTTTCTCTCGTGAACAGGTTTTCCTTTTTTATGACATATATTCTCTATCTGTCTGGGGAAAACGCTGATAACTTTCCATGATTTGTTTACCAAATCGTGGCCAAGGATTTTCGCGCAGCTGAGTCAATAGAAAAGCAAACTCAGCAGCCAGAAGAGCAAATAATACCAAAGGCTTTTGACACAAAGTTTGCAGCGACGTTTATTACACTGCAAGGATTGAAATATACGCATCCTGGTGATTTGATTCAACACCTCGTTACAGTTAAAGTTATTGAGGTTTTCGTATTGTATGTAAGGAGAGATTGCATGGCACAATACACTCAGATCCTGAATTTCCTGTTAATTTGGTAAATTATTCTAACAAAATCAGTTAATAATGTAAAATAAATAATTACAAGATAAAAAGAACTTTTTATATACCATGCTTTTAAATTCTCTTTTGAATCATATAAACTTGATAATTCGAAGTACTAATAAATACTTTTTAAAAATTTTTTTGGTGAATTATCCCATCAACTTGAAAGAAAATGAACTGGAAGTTAACTTGCGTTTAACTTTTCATTCCCGTTTCGGCCGACAGATGGCTGCACCAGTCTACAAAACAAAATTCACTGAAAATAACTTAAAATTAATTTAATTCTGCTTAAAGATGGCTAAAAGTATTTAAAAAATGCATTGTCATCGTGTTCTGAGCATTCTAAAAGTTTCAAATGTCTAGCTAGTCGGGAAGTTAGTTAAAAATCGATTGCAAGATTTGTACTGGACAAACACACACACACAAACACACAAACAAACAAGAAAGCAAGTTAATAAAAACCTGGTAATAATAAATGATAGAAATTTAGTTACAGTATCTATAAATCATTAAAGAAGTTAATTATCGTGAAAGAACAGTCTAGGAAGAGCAGGTTTACTATGAAATAAAAATAGACTGCAATTTCATTTACATTTGAAGTAATATGAGTATATTTAAATCAGTTTCATTTATGAACGAAACAGTATTTCATTTATGAACAAAACGCATTCTGTATCACATATTTCAAACTTCCAATGCATTATTTTATGAATGTTATTCCTTGATAGATGAAATTTTCAGTATTTTCGGCATGCCTGCGGAAGTTATACTACATCAGTACAAATGTAAGTCATACTATCAAATATTTGAACGATTAGTTTCTGATTATTTTCAACATATGCAACAAAATAGCTTTTCACCACTTCTAACTCCTCATTAATATCCCTAGCAGCCTGGACTCTGTTGTGAGTATATACGGAAATAATAGCATCATATCCATATAACTTGCAATCAGGGGTGGCTCCAGTCCAGAGATTTTTGGGGGGGGGGGAGCAACGTCGGCTTTAAGGGTTATATATATATATATATATATATATATATATATATATAAACCAAAACAAATACATGAAGACATCTTCCCCGCTAAAAGAAGCCTTCGCCTTCCCAGTGCGATCTAATATAAACAAATTCCCCTCGCCAAAACATGAAAATTCCCTCTCAACTCCACATGACTGTTGAGTCGTACTTATTTTAATAGCAAAATTTTGGACTTTATTGAGAAACATCCTCTCATTTTAAATTTAAACTCATTTAGTATTAGGTCTACGATTATATAATTTTAGGCTATATGAAAAAGAAAAAAATACGCCGAACATTTTTTTAGGGAGGGTGCAATTACCCCTACCTCCCCCTACCCCCATGGAGGCCGCCATTGCTTGAAATTGCAACTACTGGAATAATATGAAACTTGTTTGGGGTTCATTACCAATTTTTCTCTGAAAAAATCTCCGAAAAACAAATGTTTCATACAGTTCAAACGTAGAAACACTTTGAATTTTTTTGTATCAGACATTTCAAACTTACAACACAATATTATATGAATGCTATGATGCATCGAAGGAAATCCTTTTAAAATTCAATTCGCACGGGATAACTTTTTTACGCCATAACATATTAGTTACAGGCCTTCGCTGTTGAATTCAGACGAAGGTCAGGTTTAATAGATTACTCTATTCTTCTCCCCTTAGCACACATGGCCGAATAACTAAAGCGCTGCTCTTCGAATCCGTTCAATTGTTAAAGGTTACGAAAGAACATACAAAGAGCTTATTAGGGGAAGGAAAATAGTTTTCATTCACTAGTTAATTGCAATTAATTATAGGATAAGGATTATTAAACTTTCAGTACTATGATAATTAAATTTGACAGAAAATTAGTCCTCTGAAAAGGACTGATGTTCAAAGAAAAAATTACTAAGTAAATGATTTTGTAAAAGGATTATTAGAATTCTGAAACTCTTTGACATACGTTGGAAATCTAGTTAAAACTTTAATTGTTACCAAATAGTTATAACGTGGTACGTTCGGAATCGGCTTCGTTC
Source organism: Dolomedes plantarius (assembly GCA_907164885.2). NCBI lineage: Eukaryota > Metazoa > Arthropoda > Arachnida > Araneae > Dolomedidae > Dolomedes > Dolomedes plantarius. The sequence goes on along the minus strand of OU015497.1, from coordinate 96,484,174 downwards.
CAAACCAGTCTATCATTTTTTTTTATTCGATCGGGAATGCATTCTCCTCTATTAACTGTATATTGTATTCAAATTTTCTGTATACTACGTAAGCAGTGGTGGGCTTCAGCCGGTTCGCACAGGTTCTGTAGAACCGAAACCTAATGTAAGTATCGGTTCTACGGCTTCAGCCGGTTCGCATCGGTTCTACAGAACCGGTGCGAAGCGGCTGAAGCCCACCACTGATTAGGACAAAGAACCTGTTGTTAATTTATTTGAATTCCACCATTCTACGTAAGTATATACATATGAACGGAGCTTCGGGAATGGATGTTGCTTTTGGTTCTTCTAGTCTGTTTAGAGTGAGTTGCCTGTTTAGTTGTAAGTTTTAGCATGTGAAGTTCCCAGCAAAAGGCTGGATGTGCATGTAAATACATTTTGAGTTATGTTTAACATTCAAGCCGGCTGAATAAATATTTATGTATCATGTTGAATTCTTGACTTATGCATATTGTTAGATGCCCAGTAAAAGGACTAAGACACTGCATGTAATACTGTGCTTAAAAAATGCTGAACAGCATAGTTTTTATTAATGCAGCTGTTTTGCATGAATTCTACAGTTCAAGAAAACGAGAGGACCAAAATAATAGATCTCGTAAAATAAAAATATGCATGGAAATATCTGTGGCCTATGATACCAATGATAGCTATAGAGCGCCGCATTCAAACTATTTGAAAGCTTCGGTGAAACGTTACACTTGAAGTAGATTTTAACCGAGTCAATAGTCATAATGAAACATTTTTAAACCTTTATATGCAATTCAAATGGGAACTTCAGTTTCATTTGGAACATATCCTCAAAAGGGATTTAAAGTAATTTATGCTTCTCATTAGATTTTGCAAAGGCTTACAAGGCATAAAATTGGAAATTGCCTCCAGCAGGAGAAGGAGATATTATATATTCTGAGGAACCCCAGTTTTGATTTATTGAAAGGAATCCAGACTCAAAACATTCTTAAAAGTACCTTTGTCTGCACCCCACAAGTCACGGTTAACACAGGCGTTGGGTCTTTATTAAAACTAGTTGGTACCCGTCAAAACATGACGGCTAGATAGTAAATAAATGTACAAATACACAAATTATACTCAACACATCATTGCCAAATGTTGAAAATCATAATAATGGGCAGAAACAAATTAATGTTTAGGCGGTCTCGTGCTAAGTGAGTATCTAAAGTCAGATTTAAAAATGTCACTCAGCATGCGCATAAAGCAAATTTTTAATTGTAAATTATCGCTAATTAAACGGCGCGAAATAAACAATTTCATTCAGGTTTAATGTTATATTTCACAAAGATAATTATCATAAAAATAAAAATGGCAGAGAGAGGTCTAGAGAGACTCCTCGGCATTGAAACATGTCACTGAGCATGCGCAGAAACAGTGAGTTTCTAAAGCCAGATTGAAACATTCCACTGAGCATGCGCAGAAATCAAATTTTAATTGTAAATTATAGCTCATTAATAAAAATTGCAGTTACAAAAACCAAATTTGACAAATCTACAGATTACAATCTTTCGTTTAAGACCAAAATGAAGTAAATTGATGCAGTAGTTTTCTCTCACGGACTGCCCAAAAAGTCGGCTTAGCAACTTAAATATATAGATGTTATAGTCAACTGTGAGAGATCTTAAGACATAAAAAATTTGCATTTCAAAATTTGCAGCTAAGCAATGTCTGTCTGGAGCTACTTGTCATTAAATTATTCATACAAATCATAACTTAAATAGTGTAACTCGTCTATTAAACTGGTTTCCCCTTAAAAAGCAAATGAGTCTACTTTTCTAACCATGAAAAAAGTAACGAAAATTTGTTATTGTAAATTGTATGTAGAATTTTATTGTTAGTAGTAACAAGTAGATTATATTATCATAATGTAACATTTTCATGTAATTGTGTCTTGAATACATGAAATCGACACGAAAAGTCTGATGAATTTTCACAATCTGTACTTTGCGAAAATTATACAATGATGATATTCCATTCTGATTTTTTTCTGTACTTTACAAATTATTTTTAAAGAATATTGTCATTATACCAAACCAGAAGACTTAATTATATCCATTAGCTTTTTTGGCGTACTTAGACAAAAGTAGCGGTCAATTTCCTCGATTTTTCAAGAAAAAAAGGAAAAAAGAGTCAGTATTAATCGTCTAAGTACGCCAAAAAGCTGATGGATATACACTGAAGTGCCACTGAATTAGGGATAGCAAAGCCTATGCAAATTGTGTAGCGCTGCGCATCATGTATGCGCAAGTGAGGGCGCTGTGGTAACTGCATATATAGCGCGTACTGTGGTTGTTCTGAATTAGTTGTTGGAATTGCCAGTATTGTCTATGCCTCGTCGTGTGGCAGCTGTTATCAAGGCCAGAGGAGGCCCAACTCTTTACTAGGTAGGTATCCCTAATTCAGTGGCACTTCAGTGTAAATAAGTCTTCTGCTTTGCGGCATATGATGACAAGATTCTTTGAAAAAAATTTGTAAAGTACAGAAACAAATCAGCATGAAATATCATTACTGTTTGATTTTCGCAAAGTACTGTTTAATTTAGGCCGTACTTTGCGAAAATTAAACAGTAATGATATTTCATGCTGATTTGTTTCTGTACTTAACAAATTATTTTTAAAGAATCTTGTCATTATATACCGCAAAGCAGAAGACTTATTTCCATCAGCTTTTTGGACTATTTAATAACGACAAATTTGGAGACGATTAATAACGACACTTTTTTTCTTTTTTCTTGAAAAATCGAGGAAATGGACCTCTATTTTTGTCAAATAGTGATACTTAAAATTGACCTAATATGTATCTTTGAACCCACCTAACGCGAGAAAACTTTGAATACACTCTGAAACTCACCTTTTATAACAATGTAAATGAGTGTTTGAATCCATATAATGGGAACACATTTGAAAAACTATTCTTAAAGTTGGAAACGCCCATAGATCGTAAACACAAGCTCTCCCAACCGGAATTTAGCTATCACACTACTTTGATGTTGCTACTAAATATAGTAAAAAATCAATAATTTTACAGATTATGTTTTGTTAAACAGTTTCAAAGTATTGTGCGACATGCATGTACTGAAAGATAGTTGTATTCAAGACTGATAGTGGTTTTTAAAGACCATTTACAACTGTTAAAATACAAGAGTAATAATATTAGATTTTTTAAACGAGAATATAAGCATTTTTACATATTAAGTGTATTTTTTTTCACAGCTATTTTACTATTTATTTCATAAATAAAGTCTTTTAAATTATTCATCTGAGAATATTAGAAGGGGGTACATCACGGGAATCAGTACTCTCCAGTCATAATTTTAAGTAATGTAATTAAAGCGAAATAAAGCCAAAATGATAATCCGAAAAATTAAAATTTGGAAAAAAATATGCTGACTGTTCAAAGAGGGGGCTGTTAGAATTGGACAATCGTATAAAAGGGTTATTAATGGCATTTCAGTGTGTAAAATGTCTTGTTAAATATTATCAAAATTAATCCAACAAAAGGTATCCAAGAAATGAAAGAACAGTGTCTCAGATTTTAAGTTGAACCTTGTGAATTCTCAACTCAGTTGCTCGATAAAAAATAATAAGCAACTGTATTAATAAAAAATTGAAATCAATAACCAGCATTGCATGCATTAGAAATTCTTATGATTTTTTTCACTGTGATTAATCTAACTTTTCGCTAGAAATCCTTGTACACCAAAAATACTTAGAAATTTTCTACGTTGCAGAAGACAGAACTAAATATTTTGCTGGAGTAGAAATTCAATTGAAACAGAATCAGTATACGTATTATTATGCAAACTGGCTTTTTTTTTTTCTTCTTCTGAAGCTTTTGAATAACGTGTGCAACGTTCAGAATGCGACAAAATGAACCAAGATAAACAAGTTGCAGTTTTCCTGAGAAATTCTTCAATAACACTCATCTTTGTTTTTCAATAGTATGCAACCCTCTAATGCTGTATTTATTACAAAAAAAAGATGAAAAAAATCCCCAACGTAATTCAAATGTTTTATGACAAACTTGTATGTTTATTCTGTGACATATCTAAAATGTTCCCAGACAGGTCACTCGCAATATTGTCGTGCGGAGAGGATCAAACCGTTACATAGATAGCTTCTAACGTAACCTCGCAGCAGGCTCATTAAACGCGCACCTGTACCTCTGCGTTAATACGGTCGGCGTTTCGTGCTCACTGAAGCTACGGAAGTCACGAGCATAAAAACGATCACCTGTGAAATGATGTCAATAGTGTCATTGTCACTTATCGCTTCTTGTAATCGTGACTTCTGGTGAGAGCAAATTTCTGAGAAATTGGAGGGGTAAAGTCAATAACACATTCTAAAGTTAGAATTGTGCAAGCTGTCTCGTGGCAATATATCTGTTTATGCAAAAAGGGTCTAGTTTTCTGGCTGGAAGTTTTGGCTTATTTTAGCCTTGGGGAACTCACGAAATATATTGCAGATGCTAGATGTTTTCAATTTAATCATAACAGTCATTCCAGTCACCCCTCTAAAAAGGATGTTCCATGTACTTTTTTAACAATCAGTTGTTATTTCAACCAACCAAACGTAACGCAAACGTAACGTATCGCAAATATATATTCCATCTTTTACGAGTAAATGGTAAGAAAACGGGATAGTTAATGCAACGTTGTCTGAGAAGTTATGAATCAAATGCCTCTAAGCAAGCAGGCAAGAAATTCAGCAATTCAGATAATAAACAATTCAGATGAACTAAAATTTGGAAGCTTGACGATGAAATACACGAGATATCAGTGCCGTTATTATGAGAAATTTCTTTGTAATGAAGATTCTGAAGAAGTTGTGCTCAGAGTGTTAAGTTTTTCGTAACTTCTTGCTGAGCACGTCGATAGCTTTTTTAAGCAATATCTAAACAGCGTGTAGAGCACGTCACCTGATTGTTCTCCCTTTACTTTAAAAGGTTCATTGATATTATCAATAAAATGTTAACGAAAACGAAGACTTATCCACACTTATCCACAAACATATGTATTATGATAAAAAAATATTATGATCAATATAAACATTTTAAAATTATTTTAAATGCTGTTTGTTCTCTGTAAAGGCATTAGGACACGTTTATCATGTATTCCTGCTTATAAGTTGCCACAACTAATTTAACTAATCTCTTTCAAATTCTTTTTCTCATAGGTGTTTCTACGAATCACCCAGGAAAATATTTTGATAAGTATTTGCGCATTGTTTATGTAATATACCATAAACATAAAATTTTAAAAAGTTACATTTGTTATATAAACTGATTTTGTTATAACTATTTTCCCTTTGTAATATTTTCTGCACTTCTTCTGACTTCTATCATTTCCTGAATAAAAATATAAGAACTATATTTTAAGCCTTCATTTCCATTCCTCATTTTTTTTCTGAAACTTGAATGTTTGCTTTTACAAAATAATTATTCACTGTATACTTTTCTCATTATGACAATAAACAATTAATATAACACGTTATTAATTTGTAGCAAACTTCGAGGAAAAGAACTAATGATGAAAACTCTTCTTGATGTTTATGAAGAAAATACAATAAGAAAAACAAACTCACCAGTGAGAGTGAGATGTTGTGCGAGTTTAAGTAAAGTTTATGCACGCGAGGTCTCCTAGTTCAATTTAAGCAACAATAAAATATTATCCAAATTATAATTAAACCTACTTTTAATAATTGAAATAATAACTTTTAACATTATATATATATATATATATATATATATATATATATATATATATATATAATATATATATATATATATATATATATATATATATATATATATATATATATATATATATATATATATATATATATATACTTAGCTTCTAACATAATCATTAGGGGAGAAAAGGTCATGAGGTCATGATGCTTACGATGTAAAATGCTCTGGCGTTTGTTAAGAGACCCAGTGAGTTTGAATGTAAGATTTTGTCGGGATCCTAACCACTGTAAATTTAGCCACTTCTCTAAAATATTCCTACTTTGCTCCAATTAGCGAAACTAGGGGGTTAAAACATTCTATGCCATAAAATTCGGCGTGCACACTGAATACACAACATGTGATGTTGTGTGATCTTCAAGAAATGTGTGGGTGTAACCAATATCACGAACATAAACGTCTTTTGAATACGTAATCAACACGCCTTAGTCATTCGTTAATTACTAAAATTCGGGTGGGAAGAATTACCGAAATTTAGGCGTAAGAAGAATTACCAACGCGTTTCGTATTCCATTAATGCTATTTGCACCGGTATTACTTCCTTTAAATGAAGCCATTTTACACGGAAAGGAAAATCTGACACTCACAGGCCAAATTATGCGAAAATATAATGTTTACTCTAAATATCTTCTAAAAGAGGCGGGGGTAGCCTAGTGTTAGCGCGCCGGGTTTGAGTACTAAGGTTGCTCGGATCTAATACCGACAAGCGCCACTAAATACCTCCATGTCTAGGCCAGATATGGACACGGTAAGTCCGTAGACCGGAAAGTTCTCTATGAGGTCAGAGAGGGTGGGTGAGGGTGCGAAACCCCCAAATGTCGCCCCTGGGGGTGCTCGGTAAAAACCGAGGTAGCTAAGTCGGACTCCGATCCTCTGACTTGTGGTGCTATTATGAACTGGATTCGCACCCCTCAGCCCACTATCCTACATGGATCTGGTCTGGAATACTTCCGGCCAGTTGGGCATTATAAACAACAACAAATATCTCCTGAATTCTTTAGCATACAAATGATGATTAAATTTCCCTCAATATTCTTTAGTGATATAACATGCATAACTGTTTTTCTCTATTGTCTTTGTGAGTACGTTATTATACCAGTTTAGTATAGATACACCGAAAGGAACTGATAAATTACAATGCTCATTGTTTGTGATATTTCCCTTTTAGTGTACATCTGAGTTATCCACAGGTAGATATGTGTTAACAACCAAAACAATATTATTTGAATAAATTTTATATTAGGAAAAAAGCATAGGACAATAATTCAAAACTCGGAAAACTTTCATAAATGCACCTGTGGCAGGCATAATGCCTCTTAAGAATTCTTTTTCCGGAAAAATACGAATTTAAAAACAGGTGTTTGTTTTCCCAGTTGAAAAAAAAAATAAAGCATCACATCTCCATTTTGCAAGCGCAACAATCCTCTATTTCGGGGATTAATGTCAGAGTGGCGTAAGTTTGAATATTGTGTTTATTATGCATTTACTATGCAAAATCTCGTTTTGGTGCTGGGAACATATTTTGATACCAATCTAAAATATGTCTAGAAAAATTTGTCTATTTTTTATAAGACTTTTTATAGCAATAAAAAATTGGTTTAATACAATATAACCTACTTCTTTCTATGGGAAAAAGTTGAAGGACTTTTCACGAGCCTGCCTCTTCAAGTTCATTCCTGACACTATAGTGTTAAGTGCTTTACTATCAGTTAATAAATATGCTTGAATGAAAAAGAAAATTAACTGAAATATTTTTATTATAATTTACTGAAATTAATATACAAAAGAGAAAAAAATTTCAGTTCTGAAAGCTGTTTGCAAATTTTAAATATTTCTTTATAATTTAAATTGATGAAATTTTTTTCTATAACTTTGATAAATTATATATTATGACATAACATGTGATCATATGGATATTACGCTGTCTATTTTTTGAGTAAAAAAGGTAGCTCTTCAGATTTTAAAATTTAAGTCAATATATCGAAACTTTTAGAATATACTACTAAAATTTTTATTTCTGCTTCCAATTTATCAACAGGTTTGTGCTTGAGAGAAAGTAGAACAAAGAAGACGAATTAGCAATAGTGCATATTCCGATTGCACTCTGCGACAATTCAAAGCCTCGATGGTTTAACATTTTCTATGGTTTTAATAGGTTTCAAGTTCTATATGCAACTTGAAACCTATGCCACCTGTGGCGTGGCAGGTTGACGCTTTAAACCACTACGTCACCGGGCTTCATATCCAACTTGGTTACACGAATATATACTGTATTTATACTCATGTACAAAAAAAGAGAGTTTTCAAGCTAAGATCGAGTTGCGATTGTTCGGTTCTTGATGCATAACCCCCCCCCTCCCCCCATAAAATCAGCAGCATAAGAGGCACCATAAAATAAGCAGCTCGTGCCATTGAAGATCCCAAATCTACATTATTCCGAAATTATTGAAAAATCCAGAAACTATCTGAACATTCAAAAATAAAAACTAGGAGTAATATTTTTAATTTATTGTTTAATTGAATCTAGTTTTTTGATAATAAATGTTGCGTTCTATATTTATTTTCTTTTGCTACTATTATTATGGGACAAATTGAATTCATCAACTGCTATTATTAATATGGAACAGAGGGAGTAATAAATATGAACAACACTGAAGGAGATCACTTGAACCTCATGCAAAACAACTGAATTCCATAAATAAGTCTAAAATTTTATATCTCATATATTCGCAAAAACCGATTGTAATGTAAAGGGGCACGCATGCAGGAAATACAAAATAAAAAGTCGTATAAACATTACCTGTTAGGATGTGTAGTCAGAAAGTCCGAAACAAATCGCCCTGATGTTTCATTCATTCACTGAATCGATTATTATTAAGTTTCGGCCTTGGCGTATTCAAAGAAGGTTACCAAGGCATTTAGTAAAGAAACTGTCACATGTGAACTACTAAAAGAGGTCTACGAACTACTTAATACAATCAGTTTCCATGAGGTCTCTCGTGATTAGAATAATATGCTCATTCATAAGTTATTTCATTACATTTTCCGTCTTCGGAACATTCTGTCAATTAGTTACTTTCCAATACTTTTAATAAAAGAAGGATATTTATGCAAAACATAACGGTCTACTGACCTTGATTTTCTCCCAATTCCGTTAACCCGTTTTGGTCGAAACAAGTTTGTCTAATAACCCTACGCACTTCCGACGCCTTTGGTCAGTTTTTCAGATTGATTATGAATGCATGTGGTGAATAAAAATGGGCGAACTCTAGTAATCGCGAAATGTATTTGCTATGTATTGATGCTATAGTTGCGATATGTGTTTCATTCTGCTTCTTATGTGTGGCGTTCATATGCCATAAGTTCTGTTATAAGACCTAATTTTAAAAAAATAGAGGAAACAATTGATTACATTAATTTAAAATGGATAGAAAAGTGATTTATTAAAAAATATTCGAAATTTACATAAAGTTGTACATAATAGAATCTGATTACCTTCCTTTATTCCGTATGTTTCCATTATTTTTATTTTTTTAATTTTAGAAAAATCTTGCTTTTGAATACGTGACGAAAGTATTTAATAGTTAATTGATTTTTAAAATCTAGTTAAGTGACCTGAAATTTGAAACATATATATGATACATGCATATATATATATATATATATATATATATATATATAATTTTTCAAAGTGATCTGTTCAAATAATATTATCTAGGTTTATATAATAAAGTGCATGATGTAGTGTATTCTAGAGTACAGTAAATACATTTTATGATATAGTTTTGCTTCTGTTTAAATATTACACAGGTTTTACATCACACACTGGATTGCATTCTGTATTGCATTCCTCTCTTTGTCGGCATGAGTGTTTGTTAGGCTACACCGTAAACAAAGTCATTTTATGAAGACATAGTGTTGTAGTTCAGAGCATCGTTTCACATTCAAGATTGTCATAAATGTGACAGTAGTATGAAGAGTGAAAATGTCGAATTCTAGAGATATTCGCTGATTTTTAGTTTTCCAATGGAGTTTGTGTGCATCTTACCCAGACGAATGCGTAGCAACGACTTCATACCAAACGATGCAACAATATTTATTTACACACAGTGACTAACTGAAATATCGTGTAGACCTTGCATACAAATGCTGTGTGTATGCGTAAACATTACATTTTGAAACTTATTATGAAACCTGAATATATTATTTAAATAGTGTATATATATTCTTATAAAAAGTATAATGAAAGGTAAAAAGGACTAACTCACAGTATTGACTGGGTTTGGAGGACTTAGTTACAAATGATTTTTGGAGCATTTTTTAGCGCATAACCTTTTAGGAGTATTGCTGCAAAAAGCTACTATCTCATGAGTTTAATTTGAAAGAACACGTATTAACTGGCAAATTTCGGAATTTTGGAAGTACAATACCAATAAAATTTGATTTTTAATTATGCCCAGCAGGGCAAATTTTCATTATCTTAAAGTAAAACATTTTTTAAAGAGATCTTTAACTTAAATATATTTTACCTTTTATTTCATCAGTACGTCTTTTTTTCTCATTACCATCTTCAACCGTGGTTGTTATTCATCCTAGTCAGTTAGTAGATTTGTTCATGGAGAATCATTCTTTCAACTCCTGTTTTGTAATGCTTTATTTATTCTCTCTGAAAGAAAACAGGATTTACTTCAGTTCGCACTCGGAAAATACAAGGTTTAAAACAAAGGAAAAAAATAGGTAAAATAAAAGTATATCGTAAATAATCTGTTACTTTGAATTCAACTATTTAGTCTCAACAGTCTTTCTTTTTAAAGCTCTATCTTGACTCTCATATTATTGTTGTATAGTCAATTTTTCATTCAAAATCAGACATTTAAACTTTTAAAAATTAATAAGCATAAAGTATAAAAATGTGGCATCAAAATTTTGCGAATACTTAGGGATTTTGCATTTCTATGTAAAATTTTCCTGGTTTAAGATCAATGCAAAAAAAAAGTACTATACACACAAGCATTGGTAAGGAATGTTATGTTTACTGAGAAATTTTCAAATAGCTTTGATACTTTCTACAATCTACTGACGTGCATTCATTTATCTTTGAAATATACACTTAATTAAAGTATCTTCACTAGCTTCAGTCAAGGATGAATAAAACTCGAAATTTAAAAATATAAAATGGATCAGGGGATTATTAGAAAAACGCTATTTCAAATAACCTAACAACAGGAAACAGTTAAAGGTGAGAATTGTTTCCAGCAATTTGACTTGTTTCTGCAATGATTTGGTATATTAATGACTTGGACTGTAAAGTGTAATTTCTTTACGCTTTCTTTACACGTACGCATTCTTAACACCTCTCACGTAGGATGAATGGATACAGATCTTAAAACTGCGTGTTTTCTCACAGGAAGTTTTATTTTTCTTTAAGTAATTTATGAAAAAACCTTCTAAAAATGAGATGAAATACAATCTTCCGTCTACAGTAGATAAGACTAAATCTAAAAAGGACAGGAAGTTTCCTTTTTCACATGCTCTTACCAGCAAACAAGAATCTAGATAAATACTCTCATTTAGGGCTTTAGGACCTTAGTCTCAGGGCATGGGAAAATATCACCGAGCGAAAGTGGCATCATCGTGAACTACAGATTTAAAATCTACCAATGAGTATTAGCTGACTAAGTATACATGACACGAAGATGCTATTTTCGGACTGTAAAATTGTCTAATGTTCCGCGACTAGGGGCCTTAGTCTAGTTCTGCCGGCAACAGTCTCTAGCGACTATCGACAATAACATAAGAATGGCATACTTAGCGTATAATGTAAAACTTCTAAATTAGCCTTATTGATTGATACTGCTTATAATATCATTAGTTTCAGCGACTATTGTCGACAATAAAGACTAGCATCCTTAACAAGCCCAGATGGATCAAATTTAGAAGGTATATCTTGCCTTTGCTCTCATAGACTGGTTCATTAATTCCTAGCCAAAAAGGCATAAATAGAGCTGCCAAGAAACAACCTCTATGAACCTCCCATCCGCATTTGGGGAAGATATGCGTAGCAAAAATTAGTCTTTCGGTTAAAAACTCTTACTTCCTATAATTCATTTTGTCTCATGACAATTTCTTGTCATTCAAGAAATACATCTAGGATAACCCTAGACACTTTTTAGCAGAAAGTAAACAAAAAATCTGCTTAAAATTTGATCAACTTTGTACTTGTATTGTGTTGTTGTTGTTGTTGTTCATAATTACCCTTGGCCGGAACTTCCAGACTAGGTTCATATAGGCTTCGGGCTGAGTAGTGCGGCTCCGGTTTATAATAGCACCACAAAGGTCTAGATGGCTACTTGGCTAGATGCCACCACAATTTTGACCGACCTTCCCTAGGGTGTGACATCTGGGGGGGATCGTACCTTACCCACTGACCTCAAAGAAGGATTTTCTGGTCTACGGATTTAACGTGCCCATATCCTAGACACTAAGGTATTTAAAAGCGCTTGTCGGGATTATATCCGAGCACCCTCAGTACAGAAAGCGGATGCACTACCAATAGACTACCTCTGGCCCACTTGTATAGTAAAAGAAGCTAGGATAAAAGCGTTATTAGGATGTAAATCATATTTTCAATTTAGCGTGTACTTAAACTCAACAGTTACAAACCATTTCGGAAGGAGCGTAACAGTTGCTAACGAAGTTTGAATAAAAGATAGAGACCATCGTACCAAATTTAATGATAAAATATATTAGAATGCAGGGCTCGTAAGACACGCATCATCGTTAATCCTTTACATTTGTTCTCTTGTCATGTAAAGAATTATACACTTTCCATTTCTGGTTAACGTATGCAAATAGTGTCCTTGCCATATATAATCACCCTTGAAGTGTTCAAGGGTTTTAGAGAGGGTTAGTTGTTATAAAATATCTCTTTGAAAGAAGTGCTTGGCTCTTACAAATGTCAATTTATCCTTCTGCCTAGCAGTTTTAATTATCTTCCCGATGTTTTAAACTCCATTTCATTTTTGCCATGAATTTATATGCTCAGTGGGCTACTAAATTTTGTCATAAGTAAAAATCAATTTTACTTGGGATACTGCTACATCTTAAATTTTCCATTAGCTATGCCGTACAGAAAAGCGTAAAAACATGAGCATTATACGCTATGGCTCTATTTATACAAGGAATATATGCCCATTGCATCTGTAGAACAAATCTGTATTCAACAGAAATAATTTTCTTCCCTAGGCCACTTTACAATTCGTAAATTTATGAACAGGCATTTATTTTAAAGAGCAACTTCAGTTGTAGACCTATTAAATAATCCTCTAAGAACTTTCATCTCTGATCTTGATACCCCCTCCCTTTTCTCGCCATCTCTCTAGTGAATTCATTTAAGACTAAACTAACTGACTCTATATAAACTGTTCCCTAACTTCAGTTTAATAAGAGTGTTAAAGTATTAATTAATTCCTTTAACCCAGGAATCATTGTTATCATTTCTCCACCGGGGATAAATGATAAAAATGGTTTCAATACTTTGTAATTTTGCTTCCTTTGGCTTTTGAGTTTATACCATAAACATACATTTCTATTATCCAAAAGAGCAAATTGGAAAAATTAATGCTAGTTCTAGAGTTTTGTAACTTCTTTTGTTTCATTTTATAGTTGTATTCAATATTTCGTCCCATAAAATCCAAATGTAACATTTCTTTAACCTTTAACCCAGGAATTCCTTTAACCCAGGAATCATTGTTATCATTTCTCCACCGGGGATAAATGATAAAAATGGTTTCAATACTTTGTAATTTTGCTTCCTTTGGCTTTTGAGTTTATACCATAAACACACACTTCTATTATCCAAAAGAGCAAATTGGAAAAATTAATGCTAGTTATAGAGTTTTGTAACTTCTTTTGTTTCATTTTATAGTTGTATTCAATATTTCGTCCCATAAAATCCAAATGTAACATACCTATACTCCACTTCATGGTAGAATATTTAAAGCGACCAGGAAATGGTATGTCGTGGAAGTAATTAGTATATTTCTTGCATCGAGATGTGACTTACCCATTCCTCTGAGTTAGCAAAAACAATACGAAACGTATCGAAAGTGAGTAAATTCGGAAAACATTAAGGAAAGGGAAATTTCGTCCATATATTCCCTGACACATTTCTATTATACTGATTTCTATATGTACTAAGCCACATTGAAAACTCGGAAATTTAGTTTCCTCATTTTATTTCTTAGGAAACAGGTAATTTAAGTTGTAGAAAATCTAATAATGACTATGAACAATAAAGAGTTTTCATTCACTTTTTTGGTAACTTTATAAAAAATATAGAAAAATAGATGTTTATATGTATATTTTTTTCTCTTCATTGATCACACATGTAGTAACTGCAGAATTGACATTTACGGCCCTTCCGTTTAGAGTATAGTAATTTCAGCTATACAATATTGCTGGTGCTTTTGGGCTTATTACTTATAATTTATATGGTTTTTAATGTTTGTCTTACTCTAAAATTAAGTATTTGTAAGAACGCTTAATTTCCTTTTTTTGAGAATGAAGTATCTATCGTAAGTTAGAAGATTAATGTTAAAATACGAGACCAGTCGGTTACCTCGAATTCTAGTTTAGTTCCGTCACTACTACAGAATTTTGCCTTATGCTGCGTAGAGCCCTGAGTGCTTGATTTCTGTTTATTTTTTGTCTACATATTTTCTACAATTATTTAGCTCTGTTGGAATGTTTAATTTTAGTTATATTTGTCCGTTTTCAATATGAGGATTTGTTGCAACTGCGCAGTCTTTTATTGAAAAGTTAAAAGTTTTCAACTCTAGGGTAGGTTTTCAGTTAATTTGTTCGGTAGTCTATGCCCGCTTTATAAATTTTTAGTTTGTGTTGAATTGTTTACATTATTATACGATTAATGTTACTCATAGAATTATAAAATTTACTTACTGCTTCCTGATAACATTCTTCTCCCGTTAACAATACGCATATTATGAAAAGCATTTTATAAAAAATATTAATAACTGCTGATTATAAAAAAACATTAAAATGAAGTCCCCAAATCAACAGTGTCTGCATATTAAATAACCGTGCGTATAACGTTCTTCAGAAATAAGCTGATTTGTTTACAAAAATCTGAATCAAACGGTATGGAGATTAAGTTACAAATTCAAAGCACTAACATTTTCTTAACAACATATTTTAGTTGCAATCAATATTCGTTTTCATGAATAAATGTTAAATTTTTCCGGTAGTTCAGCATTTAAATGCTTCAATAAAAATGCATAATATCGATTAATGATAATCAATAACTGACATGTTTATGAGAGTTTAGGGGCACAACATAAGGAAAATATTCGGCTATTTAAAACATAAGAAAACGAAGCCGCTACCTGCCCAAGGGCAGAAACTGAACCAGTATTGATTAAACCTGGCAAGATGAGTCAACAGGCATAATTAGATGGGTGGAGTTGCAAAATATTAAATAATAAAAGCGACATGTGTTATCCTGCGACGGTTCAGTTTCTAATTACTGGAGGTAAGACTTTAAGCTCTCAAACGAAAGGAATGCAATTAACAGTAATGTAGAAGGAAGAATCCGAAATCTTGTTTACATGAATGAGTTAAAGAGAATTGAACAGTTTCCAAGCTCTGAAATCGGTGCATTCTGAAATTTATAGATAATATTGTACTAAAAGGAGGAGGAGGGTAATTTCTTTTGCAAGGAATTGTATTTTTTATATTACTACTAAATTAAAGATCAGTATCACAAAGTTGTTTAGACTCAAAATTAAATTTTACTCAAAGGTAAAACCTAAAAAAAAATAAGCAAAAAATACTGGAATTGTCCTTTGGTGATAATCTTACTGTCTACACGTCGGAATTACTTGTCATATAATTTTTCCATTTGAAATCAATAAACGAATGAAGAAAAGAGATCAAAACATTTATATCGATATGGAGATTTCTGGTTTTACTAACACATAAAGTCAAAATTTAATTTAATTTAAGTGTTTTTTATTAAAATTCTTTTCATTGTTGATGTTAAATCCCCACTATGTTATATTCACTTAATTTACAGTAATACTGATGCTGGAAATTAATTAAAAATACGTCAATTTGATAATTATTTGTTTTTATTTGAATATAAAATTCATGATTAAAATTCCTCCAATAAAATTTTGAAGATAACATATTATGTGGGCAAAATATTTTGGGCATAGTATTATATAAATATGCAACTCTTCTGTTTGATACTACGACAAAAGAGATTTAAATCTATTTTTCTATTGGTAGACACATAGTCTAAGATGAAGTTATGCCATATGATTTACTTCAGTTGCTTAATGCTATTTGAGAAGAGAAAACATCTGAAAGTAAGTTTTGTAAAATAAGTTTTAAAACCGGATTTTTACTTTCCTCTGATGATACCTCATACATTAGTTTCTTTTACCACATTAAGTATTTAAATAAAATGTTGAGAGTAAGTTTTGAAAGAAGGACTTAGGTTATTTCTAATTTAACACATTATTCCTCTAAAAATAAATAATTGAATAGTTCCATTTCAAAAATGGTAATCTCATTATCCATCTGTAAAATAAATGTTTATGAAAAAATATTAACGAAAAGATGAATTAACACGAGCAAAATTATAAATTAAAATTACTTCTAAAAGCAATTGCAGAACACACTATCAAATAATTCAGAAATACAAAGTGAACCCAAGAATAAATGAAAAAACAGTTGAAAAAGTTTATTCTCATTGTCTCTTTATCAGCAACTTCAGCTGTGCTAATACACTAAAAGGTGAGCTTCTGAAAAGTATGATCCGAAAATTAAAAGCAGAAGATGGTTTGGAAACACATTTAAAAGAAAACCCCAGAAAATTAGCTTAACAGTTTTCTCTTCCGTATTCAGAAATACTCAGAAAGAAAATTAAATTTTCTACTGTTATGACTTCCAAGTAATATAAATAAGGAGTGAAATTAAAAACTAAACAATTTTTTTAGTTTAATTTTTATAAATATTTGGCTTAAATGGAAAACTTTTAAAAATGATGTATTCACGGACCAAGTTCCCAACATACTTTTCTTAGCTTTTTGAGGTATCACGCATTGCTGCAATCTAACAATATTATCCCCATTTCTGAAGAAAAAAGTATATCACACATATCGATTTTGTGAGAAAATAAGAATCCTTGGGAAGAACGTAAAGAGGTTTAAGGGGGTCCAGAACACAAAATTGTTCAAATTTTCGAAAATTTTTTTATTGCATTAAAAATTTCTGTGTTCTTTTACGCTTAAAATGATGTTTAAATCATGTTTCTATCTTAATTAGAACAGGAGAAATTATTATTATTTTTTTTTGCAACATTCTAATAGTAGAGAATCGTTGTTTAAACCTGTAAGTGCGTTTCTCTGCATGATGGGCTTTTTCCCCATTTCTCGTCTTTAAATTGTTATAAGTCAAGAACCATTAAAGATAAATGGTTAAAACTTGGAACATGTCTTTGAAAACTACTTTACTTTATTTTTAATTCAGCAAATTTGAAAAAGATATTTGCTTTTGAAAATATGATTTTTAAAAAATAAGTTACATAACTTTTTTTGTAATTTTTAATCTAAATATTTTTAATTTTTTAAAAAATCAATAATTAAAAAAATGCCGAATCAAAATTAAAACATATATTTCTGCTTAATTAAATGAAAATAATATGAAATTCGACAAATAATATTTCGAGTTATAACGATTTTAAATTACCCCACTTTTATTAAAAATTTTAAATTTTAAAATTTTTTAAAAAGTTTCTGAAAAATTTTAGGATGTGATTTTTTTTACAAATTATATGGTTAACCATCACAAAAAAATTCAAAATTTTAACTCAATAAATAAAAAAATTTTGAAAATGTGTCCCGGACCACCTTAAATTAATTGAGTTTGTAATTGAAGAAATTTGTAAGATGAAAATTTTTCTTATTAAAAGATTATATCGCTCATTGTACACGATTTTAGAGAGCGGGAACTACCTGATAAATGACAATAATAAAGTATCCATTAATTTTAGAGGCAAATTTTCCTCCAAGAAGAATATGTTTATAGCAGCATAATCCTACGAGCGTAAAATATAAATTACAATGCATTTTCCTCCTACTCGTTCTCCATTACTTTAATCTGAAATGTTTCAAGTTTAATCGAGTTAATTATGTTATATAAATTACAAACTGGAGACGAACACGTGTAACGAGGAATTACTCAATCTTTAAAATGTTTCGGCCAATAATCCTTTTATGATGAAAATTCTACGTTTTGTTCTTAGAAACTGATTGTGCATATGTGTGTGGCTGCTAGAGTTTTATATACTATTGCTGAGAAATTAATCTTCTCTTAAATATTATAGGGAAAGTAAGCCTATTTGATGAAGGAAAGAGATTACTTGTACAGAATAAAATATTGAGATTGTTCCTTGAAATTTTCCAGTTTTCAAACTTAGTGATATTATAATTCGATTTTAATCTACATAGAAATTAATACAATGAAAATAAAATTGGGATTGCGTTGCTTTCCGTAAATAAAAGTTTCTTCTCTCTTTCAGATCCTCTGACTTATTTACTGCCAAATGAAGTAGAACAAAGAAGTGGATACTAGTATTTTTTTTTTTTATTCCTACGCGACAGGTATTTACCTTTCGACAAATGCCCAGGAAAACTTTTTATTTGGACAGTGCTTGTACTCACAAATTTCTCCTCATGTCATTAATTAGTTTTTGATATTTTTATCCCTCAAATAAAAAAAAATAAGAAATTAGAAAATTTAAATCATGAAATGAACGAAAATACGATGGTCGTTTGATATGTTTGTGCAAAACCCTCGAGAGGTCCCCTCTGAGCCGAGATAATAGGCTCTCTCTCATTAAGCATGCTTCAAAGACACGCGTGTCAAACTGAAAACATATTCGACTCTTAGTCTATGATAGACAGCCATTTTAATCGATAAAGTCTTGTTAATGTTCACACGATGGAGAAAAATGAGTTTCGCGTGTTGATAAAAAATCCCTTTTTTAGAGGCAAAACGACGGCAGATCCAGGCATTATATATATTATGGTGAATCTGCACTTTCGCTTAGACTGATTTGTAAATAGTTTGTTGACTTCCGTTGTGTCCGTATGAGCACAAGTGACGCTGAACGTTCTGGTCGCCATGCTGAGGTCCCTACGCTGAAAATTAACGAAAATAATTCTATAATACGGTGATGATGGATAGAGGATTAAAAGTACGTGAGATTTCTTAGGCTATTGGTAACTGAACAGAGCGCGTACATAATACTTTGCATGAATAATTGGATTCGCGATAGATGTCGAAAAGGTAGGTGCCGCGTTTGCTAAAAAACGACCAAAAACGTGCTAGAGTGAAAATTTCAAAGCGCAATTCAGATCTGATTAAAATAAATCAACACGAATTTTTGCGTCATTTGTAGCAATTAAGGAAACATGGATACATCACCACCAGCCAGAAACGAAACAACAGTCAAAACAGTGGGTTGGAGCAAGTGGACGTGCTCCAAAAAAACAATAACGTTTTCGACAACGTTGTAGGATATGGGTACTGTTTTTTGTAACGTCCATGGTATAATCTTTATCGACTACTTGGGAGAGAGCAAAAAAATTACTTGAGAGTATTATGTACCTTTACTGGATCGTTTAAATAAGAACATAATTACAAGATAAAAAGAACTTTTTATGTACCATGTTTTTAAATTTTCTGTTGAATCATATAAACTTGACAATTCTATGTATTAATAAATACTTTTTTAAAGTTTATTTGATGAATTATCCCCTCAACTTGAAAGAAAATGAAGTTAATTGGAAGTTAACTTGCGTTTAACTTTTCGCTCCCGTCCCGGCCGATAGATGGCTGCACCAGTCTACAAAACAAAATTAACTGAAAATGAATTTAATTCTGCTTAAAGATGGCTAAAAGTATTAAAAATGCATTGTCATCGTGTTCTGAGCTATTTTTAAAGTTTCAAATGTCTAGCTAGTCGGGAAGTTAGTTAAAACTCGATTGCAAAATTTGTACTGGACAAACACACACACAAACAAACAAGAAAGCAAGTTAATAAAAACATGGTAATCAATTAAAAGGCCATATTCAGTGGGGGAAAAATGGGTTCTTTTCATCATAACAATGCTCCGGCTCATAAATTTGTGATTGTGGATTTAAAATTGTTACAATTACGCTGTGAAGTTTCCATCGGATTCCGAAAAAATTAGTAAAGCAAACGCTTACTTTGAAGAGTTGGGCAAGTCTTGTTTTATGGAGGAGATTATAATGCTTGGAAATCGTTCGAGCAAACGTATCGTCCTTAAGGAAGATTTTGCAGAAAAAAATATAAAAACTTTTTTCATAAAACGTCGTTTCTGTTATTTTTGTACGAACTTATTAAACGACGTTTAAGATATAACTAACTTTAAAAAATACTCTTCGAAACATTTCTATCATAAAAAGAGCGGCCTATATCTTACAGTCCACTGTCAATTAGATGTTATTATTTCGTATTTGTTTATTTTGACATGGTCTCGAATTAGTTTTTTTAAAATGTTTTGCTTTATCTATAGTTTTAGTGTATGAAATTAATAATTCATTTAAAACTCGAGGAAAATTTTTAAAATTCTTATAGAAAAACAATAGTACAAAAACAATTATAAAAATTTTCTCCAGTAAAAGGGAGGCTAATTGCAAACATATATTACAGGAAAAACTCATCCATTGTCGATTCGTTGCTTTATCTTGACAGAAATTATTCTCTATTAATTTGTATATTACATCATTATAATGTCCACTAAACTATCGCATCATTATCTGGGTATTAAGCAACAATTATCCTTAAATTTCAGTTACTCATGACAGGGCAATGTGATTTGTTAATGCCTATACCAGCAAGATATTTAGAAGCACATATGATATTCATTTCAATGCGGCCTGTATCAATACTATGTAAATCAGATTCAAACACGTTTCCATACCATAATCTCCATATGTTCTCCATATGTTCATCACGCACGATTCATATGCATTTTAAGTACTTACTGTGTAGCTCCCAAATGGCAATATTTATAACAGTTTTGAATTAACAATTTATTGGTGTTTCACAGTTAGAGATACATTTATGACTACATGTTTGATGACAGGCATCCTAAGAAGTGATAGACTAGATATTTCATTACATGGATACTAGGTTTCATTTGTAATAGACATAACCGGTCGGTTCAGGTGATGGCCGAATGGCTAGGGCGCTGGCATTCGGTTCAGAGCCTGTGGGTTCGAGTCCCACTGTTGGCATGGATGTTTGTAGCCGTTCGAAATCGGATTTAAACTCTAGGTCCCGGTCGAATTATCCCTCGTGTAGCAAACAGTTGACCGTAGCATACCAAACCATAACCGGTCGGAGAAAATCGTAGTTCGTGGATGACATCAAATGAAATAAGATTTTAACCCAGAGAATATTGTATTTTAACCCATTAATGCCTATTGGTACGAAAACATACCAGCTTAAGAATAATTATTTTTCTCTGCACTAAATGTGTCTAGTTGTCCAATATTATTCATGTGCTTCAAGAATAGTTCACTGATAGCGGGAAAAATAGATTTTCCGCCATTTGCTCTCAAGTTCTTGTTGTTATTTGACGTTACGCTCAGGTGAAAGCATCGTGAAACAAGATGCCTCTGACATCACATAGAAAATACTAAGTTTAGAGTTTTGGATATATCTCAAAATTATATATTGACTATTAATCACTGTTATTATTACCAGTGACAAGAATAGTCACTGGTGAATCAGATCAGATCAAGAACATACCCGTTGCAAGAACTGTTCCGGTAGAAGCAGCTACAAGTGCGAAAAGTGTAATGTGCCACTGCCTCCTCAGTGCTATAAAAACTATCATGTTTGCACTCAATAGACATTTTATTGCTTTATTCTCTGAGAAAATCATCTAACGTGCTTTTCATTTAATTGTGGTATTCCCGATTTTGTTATTATTTTCATTAATAAATAAATTTAATATTAGTTTTTATTCTCGATGTGTACTACACACGTACGCCGATTGGTACGAAAACGTACCAGTAAAAAAAACATAGTTAAAGTGCAACTAAAAATATAATTTTAGTATAATACACATTAATAGACTTAAAACATACAAATATGAGAGAAGTAACAAAAATGGTTAAAGAAAACGAAGTCGGCATTAATGGGTTAAATTCAACCAAATCCGCTGATATGACATTAAACTATTAAATTTGGCAGTTCCCCTGTATCCTTAAATACTGGTATTTACTATAAAGATAATTTCTTTCATGGAAAGTTAAAAAAAGTCTTTATTTTGTTAATAAAATCACTTTCGTAATGCAAGATATGTTCTCTTGACTCAGGACAGACATCACTTACCATAGAGCAAAATACCATCAACAGATTTTTTATAATTATTTCACGTATGAACCATACGAAAAAGCCAATTTTATCTTTTTCAGTTAAGGATGCTAAGTACTAACCCTATTGGATTCGCTCACATCAATGTTAACCTATGGAGAATATGTGCCTACTATTTACAGCTACATAAATGCTGATAATCCAATAAAAATGGTATTTTCAGATAGCCCGACCTTTTAAGCACCTTGCAACAGGCTTCGTTTTATAAATTTCGTCCACCAGTGGAATTTATGAGCGTTTAAAACACACTACACCAGATTATTTTCCTTAATAATTTAAATTTTAACATATTATTTGCATTTAAAACAAAAAATGAACCGAAATGTAAAATTTCTATCTCTATTACGGAGTATAATTTAAAATAAAATCTTTAAATCCAAGTCGGCAATCCTTGGACACATTTTCTCCATAGGTTAACATTGAGGTGAACAAATCCAATAGGGTTAGTACACAGCAGCCTTAATCTGGTCTTTTTATACAATGATGCACTGTTGAGAATTGGAACAAAAAAGGAAATCAAGACGAGGATTGTAATTTGAACGGAATCGAGAATGTATTGAATATATTAGAAAACACAAGCGATTTCCTCTGCTGAATTATGTCCCAGAGATGGCATACCCAGTTCACACTCGGCCTTAGATTCACTAAAACTGTTTGCCAAATCAGTTTACGTTGAAACGCGTACATTCTATTATTCGTTCAAATACATTTTTTATTTTTTTTTCAATGCGGAGGCACTTGTAGCGAAGACATTCGCCTATAATTCCCCGCAGTTTTGCTGGCCATTTTATTATGGGGGCGCTATATAGGCAGACCAGCATTGCCCCCTATGAAGGGACGACACAACCGTTCAAATACGAGTATCTAATTTTAGCCGCTATGATCAGAATTTGAAATCGCACATAAAAGAAGTTCCTTTTCACGGCTACTCTTGAAATTTTGGCTGTAAGAAGAAAAACATAGAAGATAGTTGCAACGTGACTTAACGAAAAATCTACCAATAACGAAGATTGCTTATAAACATGATATTTCCGGTGAATCTAAAAAGACGATCCCAAAACGGAGAATATGAAAGAAGGGAACTGAAAATTGAAATAGATTGAATCGAACAAAAAGCATTCGGAAAAAAAAATTTTAAATTAACTTAGAAATTTTGCCAATTTATTTAATTAAAATAAACACAACTTTAATTTTGAGGTGAATCTGCTGCTTTTATTAAATTATTCGTCGGTATTTTCTTCTGTTTGTATGGAAAAACTTTTTAAACCTAAAATGCCATAAAATATTTCAAAGAAATGGAGAAACGTAAATCTGTGTTTTTTTTTCTTTTTGGAACATAAAAGAAAATATTAGATTAAATAACATTCATATTTAATGACAACCAGTATCTGAATTATTATAAAATCGGATAACAGGTTCAAGTATTGAAGATCAAATATAAAATTTCCGATACTGCTTCCAGGATCGGCTGCTTGAGTAATGTCCTTCTTTACTTTTCAGTCAGTCAATAATAAGCAGCACACTTTCTACTAGGTATACTTTATCGTATTGATATCCTGTGGATCACACCAGCGTGTTTTATCATTTTGCGTATAAATCTTGATTTTTTCCGCATAATGTTTTCATTAAAGCTTACTGCAACGAAGCCCAGCGAACTTGAAAGATTGGATAGTTTTGATGGTTGGTTGGTTGGTTGGTTGAGGTTTAATGGCGCAAGGTCCAGAGAGGACATGCTGCGCCAAACACATGGTAAAACCCGAAAAAAGCTTATATATAAGTGAGCATTTTCAGACTATAAAAAAAAACCTATGATAAAAATATATACACATGAAATAGGTATAAAAACAGTCTAAATATGGAAAAAATGCCATATAAACACACAGATATAAAGTATAAAATTTAGTTGGTCTAAAAAGGTGATAAAAATAGTCTTACGTAAATGGTGATAAACCAGTCATGCATAAAAGGTGATAAAACAGGCCATAAATAATGGGTAATAACACTAGTCAAGAATAATGACAAAAGAACCGTCATATAAAAGAAATATTGATAATGACACTAAAATACAAGAGATATGAAAACACTGATATGGAATGAATTTTTAAGTATGAAGAAATATACAAGGATGAATGAAACTTGTGTTTATATCAAAAGAAAAGCGGGTACAATACATTTTTAAAAAAAGGAAAGAGAGGAGTTAAGACTCCTAAAAAACAACATCATTGTCCGAGTCCTCGGACAATTACAATTTTAATTACGCATTCTCCGTGATTCTGCGGACATACTGATGGTTTTTTAAAGTAAAATTTGGGTTTTTCACTTTCCTACAGAGGCCAACGCACTTTCTAGGAATAGCTACTTTTTTCCTATTTTTTTTTTGGTGGAATAGGTGAGTTCATGTCTATATGATAAGAGCATGACTCCATGGCTTCAACATTTTGGTGTGCAGAAGGTGGCGAATATGGTCTTATTTTTTTCCACGTGCAAGAAGTGAAGTGACAGGAAAAGGTTCTGGTGGATTATTGTCAGACTTTGATTTTTGGGCTATACAAGATATTTTAATGGAAGTTTCAGCAGTTTTGTTCATACTTTTTTGGATGCGGTTAAATTGTGTTTTTCTAAACTTTGAACTGTTTTATGGGCAATATTTTTGGGGGATAAAGAAGTTACCTGTGAGGGTTCTTTTTCCTGTTTAGGATTCTGGTTTGCCATTCTAATTGGCCTAAAATCGACCGGTTCAGTCCGAGTAGAGGCTGATTTTTGGGGTTTGGGAGCTGTTGCCGAAGCATAGGATAAACCAACCTTAGGAGTTCTTGATTCAACTACTTTCCTTGCCTCAATATAAGACATTTTTTGTACAACTTTCAAAGTTTATACCTACTTCTCCGTAGTCCACTTTAGGCACGACCGAGAGTAATCCACATGATCACCTTTACAGTTCAGACATCGGGGTGTAGCAGTGCAGTTATCAATGGTGTGGCCAACATCTGCGCAACGGACGCAGGTAATAGTACCATGACAGTATAATTTAGAATTCCCGAAAAGTTGGCATTGAAAACACCTTAAAGGGTTTGGAATGTAAGGGCGCACGGGGTTTCTTACGTAGGCATTTTATTGACATGAGACGGAAGGCTTGGTGTGTAGAACGTTAAAATGGGGTGGTTCGTAGGAAGCATCTTCTCACCCCGACGGATAGTAATACGAAGCACCGCACACACATGCTGGTCACGCAGGTTCTCAGGGATTTCATCCTCTAGAGTATGCAAAAAATCGGAGTCTGAAACATCCCCACGGGACGAGTTCAAGTACCCCTATGCTGATACGGTAACCAGGTACTGACCAAAGGTGGTAAATTTAGAAAGTTGAGTAGCATGTTGGTAGGATGTCACCTCAACGAGAAGGTCACCAGAGCGTAACTTTTTAATTGATTTTACTTCTCCGATAATTCTCATAGGTGTCTTATGTATTACAAAAGGAGAAACTTCGGCAAAAGAACCATCTGTATGTTTTATTACGAAAAACCTAGCTTGTGAGTAAAATTTGTCAGTTTGTTGTGGTGAATTATCCCTCACCGTAGGATTGTTTTCAATGTATCCATACAAAGGGGCTTATAATTCTGAGCCCGGTCGCACCACCCACCATAGAGAATGCACATTACTGCACCAGCCGCACCACCCACCAAGGGGATGCAGATTACTGCACCAGTGCTATCCGGGTCTATACGCGCACGAAACGACCCTGAAGTAGATTCCACCCTTAACGAAATGCCCAGTGGTAGAAACAATTGCTTGGTTCCTAGCCGAAGACAAACTCAGCGACCAGCCGATTGGTATAATAGAAAACCACTATGTGGATAGTTTTGAAATTTAAAACCTTATTCTTTCAGGACCGATAGCCACACCCAGATCTCGGACGCTCTCCCAGTTAGGTTATTCGAGAGTTTAACGGAAATCTTATTTACGTGTTGGCTTTTTTCACATTATTTCTCACCTTCTTTTTCAAACGAAATACATTGCTCATTAGTCCCAGATGTATTTTTATTGTATTTTGCATGGTAATTTTCAATCTTTTCACCATTGCCTTCAAACGGCATTCTGAGGGTCCGGAAATCGGAGTTTGATTTTTCTTCATTTCAAAGGACTCTCCACCGTGAAAAATACTTTTTTTGGTAACTTTCACGTACACACTTCTGATAACGAATATGCATAACGCCAATGTACCGTGAACGAGATTTGAGCCCGATTTCCAAACTTTTAGGTTAGTTTTCTCTACGCTGAACTATACCGATCACGCGTGGAGATGGTTTGAATGGCTTTCCTCCCATGTAAACATGAATAATTACAAGATAAAAAGAACTTTTTATATACCATGTTTTTAAATTTTCTGTTGAATCATATAAATTTGACAATTCTATGTATTAATAAATACTTTTTAAAAATTTTTTTGATGAATTATCCCATCAACTTGAAAGAAAATGAAGCTAATTGGAAGTTAACTTGCATTTAACTTTTCGTTCCCGTTCTGGCCGAAAGATGGCTGCACCAGTCTACAAAACAAAATTAACTGAAAATGAATTTAATTCTGCGTAAAGATGGCTAAAAGTATTAAAAAATGCATTGTCATCGTGTTCTGAGCTCTTCTAAAAGTTTCAAATGACTAGCTAGTCGGGAAGTTAGTTAAAAATCGATTGCAAGATTTGTACTGAACAAACACACACACAAACACACAAACAAACAAGAAAGCAAGTTAATAAAAACATGGTAAAAATAAATATTATAATCAGTAACTTCCAACGTTTGGGTTTTAAGCAAGCGCGCAAACACACACACATAAAAAAAAATCCTCCTTTAGCAATAGACATCATAGCTTTTACTTTAAGACAACAGCTTTCACTTATAACCCATTATTTTATGGTTAACCTTCATTTGTAAATTTTCTAATTATTAAGAGATAAAATGTACACTCCACAGCTAAATTCCAAAATATATTCCCCTCACTGTCCAAGTTTTTCAGTTACAACGCGGGCAATAAAGTACTTAATTTAAAAACAAAATGTCGAACTATTGAAATAAAAATCAATAAGAATCAACTTACAGAATCCCTATTAGCTGTAAAACATTTCACTCCTCTCCTCTAACAAATTAATACCAGACACATCACACCCCAACATGGACATTATATCGATAAATACCCGGACCGAAATCTGAGCATCCCTTGTATCTAAGGGCTTCTCTCTCACTCTTAATTCGTTCCCCGACTGACACATCTGGGGCATAATTAAGAAGAATAAATCCTGTTTTCCTTCCCCTTGTGACCCATTAAGAGGATGCAAGCGCTTGCCAGTGAATTGTGTTTATTTGCGTGTTTTCTTATCCATTTTAACTCTAATGTTAAAGTGCGGCTGTTAAGTCTTGATGCATAGGAGATTTGGGTGGGAAATTTAGAGCTTTTTTTTATTCTTTTAACAGTAACTTGTGGAATCTGCAGCAAATTGAGAAAAGACTTGTGGTTTCCGGGGCTTTTGATTGCGGGCGCGCACAATGGTGGTCTTGGAATATTTTTTTCTAACTTTGCATTCGTTGTTTTGTTCATTAACAGTGTAAGTTCAGCCTCGGGTTTTAATATGAACATAATTCGTGAAACCGTTTGTAAAATTGTAACCTACCATAACGTTCATGAAACGAGGATAAATCTCAAAGATACGAACCCATTTTGAAGAAAGGGATGGAGGTAAAATTTGAACAGTCGCATTTCAAATATAGCATGGTGCAAATTAAATTTTTGGATTGCCTTAAGTTAAAAAGTTGATGATAATTGATAATACTCCAAAATAAAAATATATTTTATACGTCCTATTGTATATACTATATGTATATATATATATATATATATATATATATATATATATATATATATATATATATACATATATATATATATATATATATATATATATATATATATATATATAGATATATAGATATATATATATATATATATATATATATATATATATATATATACACATATATACATATATATATATAGATATATATACATATATACATATATATATATACATATATGTTATATATACATATATATATATATATATATATACATAGACATTTAGGCACTCCTTGTACCAGGCCACAGATATATATATATATATATATATATATATATATATATATAGGAGTATATATATATATATATATATATATATATATATATATATATATAGGAGTATATATATATATATATATATATATATATATATATATATATATATATATATACTCCTTTCAACAACGTCATATCTCAAAAATTAGCCATTTTAAGTTATGCTTGTTTTCAGAATGACCTGAAAGAGTAGTATATCTCTGCAAGATCGTCCTATCTCACCGCTCAATATTTAGCCGCTAGAGATCAAAATTAAAATTTATTTTCAATACATTTCAATGTACCTTTAAACTTTCAAATCACTCTCCTGAAAAATCTTGTTTTTTGAGATATGACGTTGTTGAAAGGAGTGAGCGATATATATATATATACAGATATAGATACATAGATAGCAAAATAGAGAGCGAGATAGATGTTATGCCAAAAACCATAATCACTAATTTTCTTTTTTGGTTGGATAATGGCCGAATGGCTAGGTAGCTGACATACGGTCGTAGAGTGTGTGGGTTCGAGTCCCAATTTTGTCATGGATGATTGTAACCGTTCGGAATCGGTTTAAAGCAGTAGTTCCTGGCCTAATTATGTTTCGTGTAGCAAAATATGATCGCAGCGCTCAACCAACTCAACTCCACTGTCCTCTATTTTATTTCTTATATGGCTCTTGACCTAGAAATTACACTTTTAATTGAATGCATTTCTTACAACGTAAGCTTCTATTGTTTGACACGCGTGGAAAAAAATTCTCTCATGTTTTGGAAACATAAATTCAGCCGTGACAGGAAGACTGCTATGCAGATGTCAGTCCATTTCTATAACGTACCGAATTTTCCTAATTATAAATTGACAAATACTGTAACGTGGTTAAACAGACGTTTAGAAGATATCGTGCAGAGCGAGTGTGTGTTAAAGGGCTCAGAGCCATGACTACAATCAAGCTTACAATCACGTCTACAATTATTACTATATATATATATATATATATATATATATATATATATAATAAGATGTATAAAATAGATTTTTTTCAGTATTATAAATTATCATAAAATTTCTCACTTTAGGTTATCCAAAAATTTAATTTTAAACGTTATATTTGAAATGCGACTGTTCAAATTTTATCTCCATCCCTTGCTTCAAAATGGGTTCGAATCTTTGGAATTAATCCTCCATTCATAAACAAGCTCTCTTTTATCTGTAATGTTAAAACTTCTGATTACGAAGTATTGTAATTGAAGGAATTAATGCTGAATTGTTCATTTCCTCCTTTCTCTAAAGGTTGGTATTCTTTTAGATAACAAATTCTTTCATTAACAATCCATCATTAGTTCTAATGTTGGAACTCACCAGTGATTGGTTTCTAAACATTGCTTTCAACGTATAGTTTTTTTTTTATATAAGGAAATCAGTTTCACCCTTTCAATATTTATCTTCCACCATAAAAAAGAGGTGCAACTAAACCTGTAATTTGAAATTTTTTCATGTAATTAATTTTTTTCTTTAGATTTTTTTGTCTTATTTTCTTGTATTTATCCTTTTGTAATAATAGATGTGTATACACAAACATGCGTATATGTGTGTTATACGATTTATCATATATTTATAATATTTTTAGCACAAATACTCAAGTTTTTATCAATGAACTATTGTTCTAATATTTGGTCTTCTTTTTATCTTCTTCGATTATCTATCTTGTACTCTCCTTGCTAGCATTCTTTTATTCAACGTGATTTCTTTCGTTTTCGGCGAGATTTATGTAGCTGCTATTTCACATGGCCTTCTGATTTATTATCTTTCTGCGCCAATCACACTGTCCAATGTAACCTCACTTTCCTTACGACCACATCTATATATATTTACAGTAGACAGGTGTTCCTTCTCTAGGAAATCTTTTCAACCTGTTTACTAATTCCGTATATCTTACGTGGTACGTTTAATATCTTGCTGCAGTAATTCTGCAGGAGTAGTATGTTTATCTTTAGTTTTAAAATTGCAATATTATACAGTAAATATCAATTTGATATATGGCGATAAAAAAGCTATGAAAAATTGTTCATTGATTTTTTTATATATTGTTTTAATTCATGAGTTCATGAGAAATCTTCCTAGCATGGCATGTTAGTATTTGGTACAGTCGTCCCAGAATACACATTATCAGAATTAAAATTTTTATGATGTTGTTAATATTTTTTCGTCAAAAACAGCAACGACCACAGCAAAGATACAAAATGAGCATTTTTAAGGCCTCGAGGAGCAAAAAAGCATTTTTATTCCATGTTCGTTCAAAGCCTCTTAAGTACGAATCTATATTTTCACATTAAACAATACTGAAATTTTTGAGGCCTTAGAAATAACTAAAATTAAATTTCCTATCTTTGTTCCTACTAATTGGGAATCTAAAAGAATATAAATCAATTCTGCTTAGTGTTTTGCTGGTGTGGCAGTTCCAACAAAGTAGACACGTGCGCTGAAGCTTATGCTCATCACAACGATGATATAATCGCGAGCAGAGGTTTATAATACAATCAAGTGCTAGTGTCAGCTACCACTCAGTAGTTCTATACTCAATGTAGTACAAGTATGTGTTCTGGAATTAATGTGAAAAATGTTGTCTGCATGTTTATGCAGTCCATTTCTGAGTCAATTGCAGAAAAGTTATGATAATTGAAACGAAGCTTTCGGATGCTTTTGTAACTAAAACGGCAGATTTTTAGGGTGTAATACGGATCAAAAATTATGAAACGGTCCAGAATTTTACAAGGTTGCTAAAAACTGTGGACGTCACACGAAGATTTGAGGGAATGATACGCAGAACTTGGTATGGATTGTACAACACAAACCTAATATAGTATAACAAATAACAGCAAAGGTGAACACAAGTCACAAGTATCCCGTTTCAGTGATAACAGTTAGTTGGTAAGGCTTCAAGTAGGTATTTATGGTCGTGCTGTAATCGAAAAACTACTTGCTACTGACACCAATGCAAGAGCACTTGTCAGATGGTGCCACGAACATAAAAACTGAAGATCTAAGTTTCGTCGGTTTATTTAAATTCTTTCATTTAATGATGTATAAAAGAATCTGAATCCAGGGTATCAAATGTTAATGTACAGCTGCAGATTTATTAAATTTTACTCATAAAAAGACAGGGTGACCATAACAAATCTTGCATAATAAGTTATATAGTCCATGAACTTCAGCGGTAATCAACTCTAAAGTCAATGTACTGAATTTTGAAAGACCACGTAACCAAAAGTTTATATTCCGCTAATGAGGTTATTCCTCTCAAGAGCGGAATCACAGGCTTTTAAAGAGTTACATGACATGTATTCAGAGGAACATAAAACTGTCAAAATCTTCCTAAAAACATAAATGAAAAGTGTAGAACTTGAATCTTTTTATATTTCATAGTACTCAGTGGTACATGACAGTCACGTCTAAATAAAGTGTCCACTTTACAATGTTTGCACACGCCGGCAATAATGTAGTACATTCTCTGAAAGCTGTTGACAACCTCTTTTTCATTTTCCTACACATGAACAAATTCAATAGTCATATTCAGGTCCATTCACCCACTCGAAAAACAAGGAAAATGGGCTTTATTGGCTCTCTCCTTTGGATAATGATAACATTTATTAGACAGGATGAATGAAGAGGCCCATTGAGACATATAAACCCGTCTGTATAAATAGGAACTATTTTTATGCGAGCCTCTGTCAGCCACTGACCTCATATCAGCGAAATATTCTACTCTATTTTCAAGAAAAAAAGGTTTTCATCTTCATACCTTTTGTAGAAACGAGATTTCTTTTCTCGGAAATATTTTAACATTGAACCTTTGTGGAAATATTTTCTTTTAAACAGAATGAAAATACCATTTGGAGATGGCCACAAAATTACACAATACTGTGACAAACAAATCGATGAACTTAAAATATTGATATAAAGAAAATAAAAATTATATTGGAAATATTTATTTAAAAATATACCGATCGATTCGTGTCAGATAGTGCTCAGTTTTTAATATATATTTTGTTGTGACATTTGATGATGTCCTTCATCTATTTAAAATCGTCCCTTCTACTATTTAAAATGATTCATTCGCTTAAAAGTATATTAAGAATCAAAATTAAGTAATTAGTAAGAGTTTCTAACGCTTATTCTGTGGTAGAAACTTGATATATTCGCAGCTTTTACAGATATTAACCATTTTCGAATATTTGCCGCACAATAGAGAATAAGGAGTAGTTTTAAAAACGAAAATTAAAAAAAATTTGCAACATTATTAGTGAAACAAACCAGGACACAGATAAACCTCGATAATTCCCAATAATAAACAGTAAAAAAGCTCGATTCAAATTTCAGAAAAAAAATATATTTCTTCCTCCGTTTAAAGTTTATCATAAGTCTACACAGCCATCCAGGCCGGGTCACTGTGGAAGACAGTCTCACAAATAAAGCTCATTATGCTTTAGAATTTCGAATCGACTTTCTTAACTGCTAATTGCAGGGAATTGTTAAGGATTTTCTATTCCGAAGAAATACTCTATATTATAAAATTGAATGGTTCAAGTAAAGCCCACTTCAAAACTTGCTTAATCCTCCTATTGCCTCGTAACTGCAGTTTTCTATTTTTAAGCCCTAGAATGCTCTACAGATCCCCTAGCTCTAGATTTCCAATTCCCCTCCTAACTCACACGCTTTGTTTTTATCTCACGCTCTGCAATATGACGTCATATGCCCGTAATTGGGATGAACAGAAGTCAGCAGAAAAAATTAGTAGTAAACGAAAAACATACTTAACAAAAATCCCTGTAGTGGAAAAATGAAAATGGGGGTTTTAAAATAGAGAATAAATATTTTCAAGAGAAATATTTTCGTTTTTTATTTATTAATTTATTTATTTTTATCCACGTCCCTCTTGTTAAAGCACCACTGTCTCAAGTACTTGAATCATAGAGTATAGAGTGCAAAAAAATATGAGCATTGCTATTTCTTTTAAAATATTATTATTTTAAATAGCAACTACAGTTCAAAAAGATAAATATGTGATCACGGAGAATTTCGAAAATAGCGAAATACTTTCGAGAGAAAGAACAAATATCAATTTTATTCCTCCTTTTCTCTTGTATTCTATTTCAATTGAACAAGAATATTCGGGGGAAAAAGGGCTATCGGTTCTAGAATATAATAAGATACCTCCGAAGTATTTTCTGCTCTGAAGAAACACCACTCACTCTCCTACCAACAAAAAAGGAAAGTTTTTTAAAATTACTTTTCTCTCCCTTGCTTCTGTTTAAAGAAAATAATTTTCTCCCATACTTTTGATTCCACATCTTTCAAGAGCGTCCAAAGATTATTCTCTCTTTTAACCACGCTTGAGGAAGAAAGAATTTCGGACATATATCGCGCCTTTTTAACTTAAAGTGTCTTATATCTTAAAGTACAATAGTTGAGAGAAAGTCACACGTGTTACAGATGTTACCGAAAATAACCCTTCACATCTGCGGGATGATTCAATTTGATGAATGCCTGCCTCGAGGTCAGTAGGGCAGATTTCGATTTCACTCACCATGGATTGTTGTTAGAAGTGTTTCCAATGCACCAGACAGGGCCTAACATAGCAACTGAGACCTTCCAGGATAGAATCCCTGCCGATGAATAAGCTGCCACCACAATTTAGACTGAACACCACAAGGGGCAACATCAGTTGGGGTCGTACCCTCTCTAACTTCATATAACTCATAGAATACATGCTGGAAAGGCTTGGTTTTGCATTTGAAAGACCTTCTCTATTAGGTAGGGTTTTAAGTAGTTTTGAAATATCAATTTGTTTCAGTATGAGCTAAACAGAATAATTTTTATACTTGCCGTTTACGGCTGATTAGCGATATAATTCTGCTACAGCCGAATGCTTTCTCTAAAAGATATATGGTTTCTCCGATAACAATTCATAAGTCTGAAGTAAAAATTAGAATCATATTATGAGTAAAAGTGGGAATTATGGTATAAAAACTAAAATAATCAGAATACGCGAAGATAAATTTCTTTGAAAAATTTAGTTTGAATCAAAGTCAAAACAGGGTATGAAGTAGATATTTTTTGCAGAGTATTTAAGGGCATCGTTGGGATTCGAACCGAGCATCCCGTGTCCGAAACCCGACGCGTTACCACTTGACTACCTCGTGCCCTGTTAGAAGTGTTTAAACGTCACCATACGACAAGAATGCTGACAAAAACGGCTTTGTGTTGTTGTAGTCTGTCACGATTTGAATATTTCTATAGAGAAGAAAATACTCCGCAGTGGAGTTACCTTGTGATTGAAATACAAATTTTTCTTTTGAGTACCACAGTGCTATCATAAGGGCGTATCAAAACATATCATTTACTTCTAAAGGCATTTGTATTAAGACTTTTTATATAGCTCTTTCATGGTTTAACGTCCCAATATCGGCACAATCAAACGTTACTGAAAGATGATCTAAAACAGAAATTTCTGCACTGCTACGGGGTTGATGCAACATGGCAGTAATGTCGTACAACGTCAGAGCAAACGTTGTGCGGCAATCACTTTGCCGAACAACGTCATTGGCTTACAGAAAGTCAATTTTCCCAAAATTTTTGTAAGAGATTATCGGTAAATTCATCTGACGCCAGAAAGCACAAGAACTTGTTGTAGTTTGGGGTGAAAGATTTAGATAATCAGAATATTACGAAAACTGGTTCCTTCAGATTATTTGCGGAATTGTACCAATCACTCTCATTGGAGGAACCAATTAGACGCAAAAATGGACATCTCGGTGAGACAAATGGTATTAATAACTTAGAGAGACTCGTAAAAAATGCATAACAGAAACATACACCTTCTTAAAAGGGTTTCAATTAGTTTCAAACTAATTAATACTTCTTCACTGGTCCAAGGAGCAATAGTTGTACTTGTTGATTTGTCATTATGCATTTGCGCATGGTCCATAGAAACAATCACACCTAATGCTCCCCCTCCTGATGAAGACGTTTTCGTTAGTTTGAAACTAGTTGCTCCCTCTTTATTTTTTCACAGTGGATATTGAAAAGCTGTGCATTCTTGAAATGGCACTAATATTAAACTCGAGCAAACCCACTTACGAGGATGTTATTGCATGCTATTGGCTCATCTACTAGCTATCTAAATTTCGTAAATCGTAGATACGTTTATTCCTAAATCCATAGCAAATGGTATAGAGAGCCTACTGTTGTATTTTAACCTGATTATAGGAAGGGTGTTTAAAGTGAAAAACTATAGCCATCTACAGCTCAATAAACAAATACTAGACAATGTTAAATTTATCCTGGAAAGGTTTGGTTTTGCATTTGAAAGACCCCCTCTATTAGGTTGGGTTTTAGGTAGTTCTGAAATATTAGTTTGTTTCAGTATGAGCTAAATCGAATAATTTTTATACTTGCCGTTTACGGCTAAATAGCGATATAATTCTGCTACAGCCTGATGTTTTCTCTAAAAGATATATGGCTCCCCCGATAAGAATTCATAATTCTAAAGTAAAAGTTAGAAACATATTATGAGTAAAGATGGGAATTATGCTTTAAAAACTAAAATAAGCAGAATATGTGAAGATAAATTTCTTAAAAAAATTCAGTTTGAATCAAAGTCAAAACAGGGTGTGAACCAGATATTTTTTAACACTAGAAAGACGGCTGCCGTCATTTTGACGGTTTCGGACGTACTATTGAGTGCTATGTCTGTATTTATGTCCTCAGGCTTCTGAAATTTTATGACTTTTTCTAATTTTACGTGAAATATGCACACACATTTACATAATTATATTCGATAGTAAAGAGGGGAAAAATGTGTTGTATACCAAGACTGAAAGCCGTCAATTTGACGGCAATATAAAAAACAAACAAAAATCTTCAAAATAATACCGGGAAGTTAGCTACTTTTCGTCTCTTCCCCCTTTTGCAAATTACAGAAATATTCGCTCTTCGGAAATATTGGTGTTGAAAAATAAGGACTGCACAAACTATGCATATATTTTTACGGATAAACCATACCGGGTTGTCAGCTCTGCATACTTGCATAAAATATATCTAAATATATACCAATTTATTATATATTGGTATAAAATAGTTCAAAATTTAAAGTATTTAACCATTTAAAAAAGGAAAAAAACATTAAAATCTTAAATTCTTTATTTTATTTTTAACCGTTAAAATTATGGCGTTCAGTCTTTTTAGTAAGAAAAAAAATTCTCGTCTTTCTAGTGTTAATATTAGTTCCTAAATAAAGCCGTTACGAGACATACAAGAAACCTCAAGTTTGAAATCTTTGTACTGGATCTACGTACAATTCGATACCATTAATGCAACGAAAAATATCACGGGAAAAATATTCTTCCGTTGTAAATATGATACGCGAAATATTTCAGGAAATTCTGACATCTTATTCGAGAGAGTCGAAGATTGGTTGGTAAAACTCACATCTCCCATCATCCCTTAATACCACTTTCCCCCCAAGAGATGCGCATTGGTATTCCTTCCTTCCCTTTCTCATAAACCCGACTCCATTTACCCCGTATCTCCATCAGAGCCTTAAAACCCTTTCTTTAGCACCTCTGACATCCTAAACAGAAAAATCGATGCGGTGTTAAGTAACTTAAATCTCCCTCAGCCGTGAAACCGAACCCGCCCGATGTGCTTCGAATAGCGTTCCGGGAAGTGCCGAGAGAGTCACGTCTGGACGCCCGAGCGACTCCGAATGAGAAATCAGAAACTCAGTACCGGGTTTAAAGTGTCCTGCCGAGGATTGTGCCAAGAGGTTAAGAATTTGTGTAACAACGGGTGTCACCGGGTTAAAGCGAAGCGATTTTCATGGGAGAATATATTTGGATTTCGAGTTTCCTTTTCCATATTTTTGCTGGGTGATTTTTGACATCGTTGCTTGGTAGCGGAACTACCATCCAGGATGATATTAAGAAACAAGTACTACAAAAATTATTCATATTATCTATGTTTTGATATGATTTTTATTAGACCGATGAATTAACATACATTGGCGTATAATAAATACATTGCGTATAATAAATACATTGGCGTATAGTAAGTACATTGAGTAAAAAATATATATGTAAAAGTAATCTATATATATATAACAGTTCCGTAACTGACTGACTCACTGACTGACTGATTGACTGAGGGACATACAACGCACAGACCAAACCACTGGACCTAAAGGGCTGAAATTTTGCATGGCGATTCTTCTTATAGTGTAGGGGTGCACTAAGGAAGAATTTTGTAAAATTCTTCTCAGATTTTTTTAGATTAAATTTTTAAGCTGTTTTTGTAACTTTTTTTAAGTTTGCATTTAAAATAATAATTTGAGGGTTATAAAATTTACATCACAAGAAAGAGCATAAAAATTCCTTTAAAATGAAATCTTTTTCGAATCTTTACCCCCATTTTCTGATTTTGGTGAAGTTTTAAAGATTAATTTTTAGAATTTAGTTTATTAAATGCTGATCACGTGATTTCTTTTTTCTGGTACTTTAAATAAATTTATCGTCACGTGCATAAAAACTAAATAGACGAAAAAAAAAGTTTTTCTTGCTAATGCGGCTGACGATTGGACATTATCCAAAAAAATATTAAAATGCAGTAAAAGAAATGTTCCTCAAACTGTACTATTCTTTAGCATGTCCTATTAGATTTAATTTGAATATTTTCTTCAACATTATTTTGTCTATAAAAATATCCCTTACGATTTTTTTATAAATATATATATGTATTTTACATCGATTGTATACATTGATCGTCGTATTTATTATAAATAAATAAATATATATATATATATATTTATTTATATTTATATTTATTTTTTTTCATTAATTGCATACAATGACCGTTGTATTTAATTTGAATGTACTCCGTAGCGAAGTGTGGGTTTTCATCAAGCTAAAATATAAATTAAGTATAAAGAAATTTTGATTAAAATATAAATTAAATACAAAAGAAATTTGAATTGGACCGACAAAAGATCATATAAAATAATTTCTAAGAAAAAGACAGTAAATAGCTCAACATTCATTATTGGAGATTATTCGAGATTATCTCACTTTTTTCTAATATACAGGGTGCTCGGTCTAAATTGTGCTGGAAGCTTCATCGGCAGGGCTTCAATCCTGGAAGGTTGAAGTTGCTATGTTAGGCCCTGTCTGTTGCATCCAAAAGTCATAATTTATTTTTACGTAACTACCCATTAGAATTTTTAAAAAATTATTTAAATAGAATGAACATCTCACCAAGTTTTAATATCAATCATAGATTTTGATCATAGTATCAAAGATTTCAATGTGTGCACCTTTTGTAGCACGACAAACGTCTAAATGGTAACCCAGTTCTCTCCAAGTGTTTCGTGGCATATCGGGAGTTATTACACGAATTGCTGGAAAGATACGCTTCTACAACCCATCCACAGTTTCGATTTTTCGTTTATGCACAACGGATTTAATGAATCCCCAAGCAAAAAAGTCTAATAACACCTGATAGACTACGAAACGATTGGAGAGAACTGAATTACCATTTACACGTTAGTCGTGCTACAATTCACACATCGAAATCTATGATACTGTGACAGAAATCTATGCTAGATATTAAAACTTGGTGAGATGTTCTTTCTATTTAAATATATTTTTTTCAATTCTAATGGGTAGTTCGGTAAAAATAAATCATGACTTTTTGATACCTTTAGCTCGGACACCCAGTATTATTTTTCTTCGCTTATATTGCAACAAAATGCATTTAACATGAACCAAAATAATTCTTTATAGCAGTGATCTCCAAATTTTTTATACCTGAGTACCACCTGAGAACTTTTTAGGGTGGTGACGTACCACTGGTTATGTTATATCTTTTTGAGGGGGGGGGAAGGGGTCAAATACATTCTATACACATATGAATAACTTTACAAAACGCATTTAACTATGTATAACTAAAATAAATCCATATAAATACAAAAAGCCGCTTATACGTATTTGTTATTAACAAATGGAAAATGCAATTTCCCAACACTGTACTTATAATTACACATTGTAATTATTATTATACTACCCTTCTGCGTACCACATCAAATGCTTTCATGAACCCCTGTTTTAGAGGGTTGGAAATTTTTTTCCTGTTTCTAACATAGGATTACGTTCTTCCTTAACAATCCTACGGAAAGCAAAATTTCAGAGGCTAAAACCGTCCGTCCGTCCGCCCGTCATCGTGAGTTATAATTTTGGCAGTGTGCCAAACCCAGTCTGTATCGCTTGGGCAAGCATTAAACAGTTAAACAGAAAAGTACCAAAATGCGTCAAAATTTTGACATGCATTTATGTATATATATATTTATATACATACGTACATATATATATATAGATACATATATACATAACACATAAATACATGTATAAATACATACAAAATAGGTAAGCAACAATAGGGAATCCTACGTTAATATCCAGCAGTAGTTTCGTTAGAAGAGACTACCTGAAATTTTTTTCATTGTATTTTTTAAGTAGTTTCTTAACCTGATAGAGATTTTGTACTGTGATCTGTTAAAATTTTATTATTACCTGTTATAACTACCATTTTTATATTATCTTTCAAAAATTTCCTACTATTCTAAAACCAAAATTCCGATTCAGGTTAAAAACTCAACTTTTTTTCTGATAGTTATATTTCTTGGTAGTGGATCTATCCGTTTTAAAAAACCTTCTTTTTGCATAAAACAACTTAAGAATGTAACCTGTTCTAGATCTGAAATATGCTGGCCCAGCTATTTCAGATTGTATGAGTTTTCCGGAACAGGTAGGATGAATCATCGTCAAACAGACCCTGTTTCAAGCACGACTCTCCACTCAGACAGGCAACATTTATCACCAGTCGCATTTAACTGTAGTCAAATGCAATTTTAAAATGTTAAAAGCGA
Source organism: Dolomedes plantarius (assembly GCA_907164885.2). NCBI lineage: Eukaryota > Metazoa > Arthropoda > Arachnida > Araneae > Dolomedidae > Dolomedes > Dolomedes plantarius. Next base: position 96,443,738 of record OU015497.1, on the reverse strand, counting down.
AAAGTGTCTCTCTAAAATCAGATTGCTTTTCAAAAGTAAAATATTTCTTCTCTGCTACAATGACATTATTTTGTCTCGAGTATAATTTCTTCTAAAATTACCAGCAATGACATTTGAATTTACAAATCACATTCGACTTACGGTTAAAATACACACTTTCATCAATCGTCGGTATAAATATTACTAGATACATTCCATAAGGCACAGAGTTTTCCTCTGAAAAACGGCTTATACTTCGGAAAATTGATTTTTTTCCTCAGCTGGAGGGAAAAAAGTATAAATGAAATTCAAGCTGAACGCAGCAACTGTAATAATAATTTAAAATTATTTTCAGCTTAGTTGTTTGGGGTATTTTGACATTTACATATATTTGTATGAATAACGTATTTTTAACTACGATATAAAAATCATACTGATAAACATTACAAGTAAATGTTTTAACAAATATTATTTTTCTCTCGTGAAGCCAACAAATTTCCGAGATGTATCAGCAAATGTCTTAGGAAAAGTATCCCAAATTGATATATATATATATATATATATATATATATTTATATTTATTTATTTATTTATTTATTTAATCTCGCAAAAGGATGCACTAATCATGTTTGAATTCAATCTGCGAGTACAGGTGTTCCTTTTTGAAGGAACTATCCAATATTTCATTGCGGAACAAGCAAATATATATATATATATATATATATATATATATATATATAGGTGGTTATCAGAATAATGGAAAATCAATATTAGTGATGCTATCAATATTAGTGATGTTTAGGAATGTGCTTCGTATTCCTTAAAAAACAAGTCTGGCCACCGGTATTTTTTATATAATATAGTGTATGTATTATTCTACTGTCAGGCAGTAGTAATGAAGCTAAGGGCATCGTGCTTTTGAGGGGGGGGGGATGACATCGTAAAATGCCAAACCTTGCAGACCTTCCGAAAAGGATAAATTGTTGAAGCGCGTTTAAATGAGTATCTGTTACTGCAACCCCCAGGCAAAGGGTGGTTTTTGAGCTATGGTATCGAAAGTCATGATAGCATACAGATTGCACGTAAAAACATCCTTTGCAAAACAGAATAGGGGACGAAATGGAGATCTGAGTGCAAGAGACCGACGATGTATTAAAGCGGATTGTGACAAGAAGAAAGAAAACAACTGCAACCAAATTGACCGAAGAGCTCAATCTGCATCTGCACGTTCGGTATCAACCATTAGATGTAGAAGGGAACTTAACAAGCAAAGCATTTATGGAAGAGTAGCTATTCCCAAGCCACTTGTAATAGATTCCAATACAAAATATCGTCCAGAATGGTGCGAAGAGCGCAAATCCTGGTAGAGTAATATGTCGAAAAACGGCATTTGGTGCAACGATTCATTTTTCATATTGTTCCTCGAAACAGGACGTGCATATGTCTGGAGAACACCTACACGAGCGTAAGATTCTTGCTGTCTCATCTCAATTGTCAATAATGGAGGTAGATCTATCAGGGTTTGGGATGGCATCTCATGGTTTTCTTCAGGCCCTATTGTAACTATAAAAGGGAGATTGAATGGGAAGGACTATATCAAAATTTTAGCATTCCATCCTATGATGCAAAATTTGTTTTTTGCAGGGGATGGCGTTCTCCAGGATGATAATCCCCTCTATAGATCAGTTAAATCTATCAAGTATTGGTTAGAAGAGCATGAAAAAGAGTCAGATATCTTATCTTGCCTTGTACAATCCCCTCGACTATATATATAATCCAACCACTATGATCTTTATAAACGGATACAGCCAGGTATCGATATAAACTACAACATTTCTACAGGAACTTTCATGATTTTTCCCTGAAGTATGGTATAATATATTCTTAACCACTATTCATGACTTGTATAATCCAATTCCAGGGTGAATCAGGTGGTATTACATGTGAAAGGTGATCCTGTGCCTATTAATAAATGTTTTCATGATGTTTCTTAGTGTTTCCATTATTTTGATAACCGATTGTATGAATGAATATATATATATATATATATATATATATATATATATATATATATATATATATATATATATATATATATATATAATATTAAAAAACTAGTAATTTCTAAAGTCAGCACTCTTAACTTTTAAAAACCATTAATTCCTCACTCTACTATTCAAAATTACATAGCCCTTTTTAATCTTATTAAGTACTTAATTTTCCCTTGGGCATTCGTGTTAGATTCCATTGTTACAGCCTTCGGCAAAATCATTCAAGATGGCTGACTTTTTGACGAAATTAGACGCGACGTGGCGTGGGGTCTAAAAAATTCAGATTTGCACATAAACACTAAGCTTTTAATCAATCAGCTATTAAATCACGCCCTTTAGCCACGTGATGGAATAAAGTTTATATAAGTTCCAGCATACCTCGAAGAGCAGATTTTGGCGTGGCACTGTTGCCTAGTAAACCGCAGTCATCGATGTTAAGAAACGGATAATAAAAGAATTGTTTAAATGAAAAGCTTCCTAAATTCTTGGTTACGACTACAGATTCCTGAGATGTGACATGTCGACTCTGGTCTCCGTTAACATGGGACTGTGTTGGCATGTTACATATATATATATATATATATATATATATATATATATATATATATATATATATATATATATATATATATATATATCAGTGATAATGTTCAGAAAATATTTAAGAAAAAGGCCAGCGTATTATTCGAAGGAATCATACCAACGTGACGACTTATACGACATTTGTGACCATGTTAGCATGTTTTTTTCTTTTCTTTTTTTGTCTAATGTGTAGGCACTTAAGAAGATATTCGCCTTTTGTTATTCACACATTTACTGGCTACTATATTATGGGAGCACCCAATAGGTAAGCCAGCACTGTTCCCAATGAGGGGGACGGCACGGAGATGACTAAGCCTTATTCGGGATTTGATCCCAAGCCCACTGCGGGGCAACTCAGAACGCTAGCCACCGCACCACGTGGGCGGCGAAGCTAGTATTTTATTTGCTTAAAGCTTGCGATCAACATGTCCCATCTATGCTCAAGACTTTTATTAGCAACTGGAATACGCCACCGTGAAATATATCAGATTATATTCCCTTTGATGGCAACTCTCATAATTTCACTGAACATCGGTTCAAGTAAAAAACTCGTTAGTTTCTAGAATCGGCTTTAAAATACAGGTAACCCTCCTATAACACGGTAGATATGTTTCTAGAAAATGCCGTGTTGTGTGAAACCGTGTTATATGAGACCCAGAGACAATTGTAAAAAGGGGGGTTACGTTCCAAAAACTTATTAAAAACAAACATTTTTTTTAAATTCCATGTAAGCAACTTGATTTTTATTAAAAATATAATTGTATGTATAATAAAAAATGAACAGAAACAAAAAAATATTAGTTTCATTTAATGCGACCTTAATTTAATAAATTTCTTCCTCATCACTGCTCAGTACAATCAAACGAGAACGTTTTTTCGGTTCAACGGTATCACCTTCACTTTCAGAACCTTTTTCTTCATTTAGATTTTTTGCACCTTCCATCCTCTTTAAAAAATCTGTAATTTTGGTTTATTTGCTGGTTCTTACAAGGGCCATTGTAGATTCACGGTATGGAGATAGACAATTTTGCAGCTCCCTTTTGAATTTTCGGCTTCTTTCAGCGGAAGGGTCTGCATTCAGGAAAAATGATTCAAGATTTTCAGCTAAGCTTAGGCCTTTTTGTAATTTTATAGAGTTATGAATGAAAAAATTATAATTTGTTCATACATTTTCCTGTAACGCCACTAATCCTTCCCGTCATTATTTTAAGGTAATTTAGTTTTTAAACGTGTTAAACAAAAATTATGTTATCTAGTGCTATAGAAGTACAGTGTTATACAAGGGTTTTCGTAATTTATTTATCGTGTTAGAGCGAAACCGTGTTACTGGTTACAGTGTTATACGAGGGTTCCCGCAATTTATCCTATCATGTTAGATCGAAACCGTGTTGTAAGATGCCGTGCTGTAGGAGGGCTACCTGTATAACAAATACGCTTTCTTTGGATAATGTTGGGAATACATTAAAATTTTGTGTTGAGGAAAGATCCATTAAAACTTTCCCGTATGAAAACGCCGGAGAAACATTCATTTGAATACTCATCTTTAAAAAAAACTGAATAACTGATACTGCTCTTTTATTTCGAAGATGAGTTTTCTTTCTCATAATGAAACATTTTTGAAAACTGTGTGTAAGTATGTGAAAATTTTGACATAGGTAATTGTATGTCAAAATTTGGTTAGCTAAGCCTAACGTTAAGTGCCTAAGTGAAGTTTACGGTATAAATGAAACAAATTTTAACGTAGGATTACGTTCCTCAATAACGGTCCTTCGGAGAGAAAAAAATTGTCCGGTGTCGCGAGTTATAATTTTGGCAGTGCGCCAAACTCAGTAGTAGTAAACAGTAAAGTACCAAAATGCGTCAAAAAAAAGAGGCAAGCAATGATAAGTAATCCTACGTTAATAATCCGAGATAGTTTCGTTAGAAGAGGGTACCTGAAATATTTTTTTCGTTGCATCAATTCCATACGCGGAATGTTGATGGGGGGGGGGGGGTCAAAATAATCTATTTTTCCATTAGAATTTGAATTTTAAATTCATCCCTTGTTTAAAAAATTCTCCCGTGAAGTAAAATTTTGACAGTATTTTACATAAGGAAATGAATTGTCTTCAATTCTACAGAAGGTTTCACGCTAACGCCCCCTCTGGTACTAGAATGAACTTATTTTTCACATATTCTCTTACCTATGCTCTTATAAAGGTGTTCACCAATTCTCACTATGATCCGTCTATTTATACTCTACTGTATATTGCTCTGAGTACTGTCAGAACTACCTTTTTAATCAGAACTACCTTTTATATAAACAAAACATTCCTTAATTTTTTCCAGTTATATCTTCCCTTTTTTCAAACAGAATATGAAGGACGTTAAAAACTTGTGCGACATTTTCCACATCGGGCAAATACAAGATAGAAGAAAGAGATTTCCAATAACAAAATCAGAACAAATTAAAGTTTCTCCTAACTTCAATAATCCAATTTCATTCAAACAAATTAGATAATTTAGTAAGCTCTTTTCTCATGCAGTAAAATCTATTGCTTTCAATTAATGATTTTCAGCAAATACTTATCACCTACTAAAGTAGGATAAACTTCGTATTTACCTAAGATACGGGAGAAATTTACACACGAATTCTCCGTAATTAATCTCGTTAAGTGAATTAATAAAACAGGTGAAAATCAATAAATAGGCTGAGAGGAGCTGGAGCTTTTCCATTAGCACCATTATCGGCTTAAAGCATTTTCGGTTAAATGGAATATTTTATTTATTTAAGTTTTAAGACTTAAGCAACGTTGAAGTGCGAAGGTTTCGCTCGCTGGATTAAAACAAAGCTTTGTTTAACGGTTCTGTAACAATAAACACATGAGCACTTCGGTAGATATCGGGGAAAATCTGATATTAATCTAAGTAACATTCATAACAATTGAACACATTTATTTTAATTGAATTGAGCATTGTGCGAGAATATATTAACTAACAATGTAAATTCCTCATTGCTTTATTAAAATCAACGCAGTATATATCTGTATGAAAATTGATGGATTAAAACTTTATCAAACAGAACACAACCAGATTCATGTTTGGAGAAACTGATTTTGGATAAAGACGATATGCAGCATAAATTATCTATTCAAAATAAGCTCGTAACACACAAATGTATTCTACCATTCGATAGTGATTCCACGATAGATGGAATCATATGTCGGGGTAAAAGAAAGTATTTTAGATCAAAATAGGTGAAGTTAAACCAGAACTATGTGGGTAAAATTAATCGATTTCATTTGCAGTGTGACATCATAGGTAGGTAGGTAGGCTAATCTCTGAGGCTTTAAAAAAAAATTACTAAATTCGAGATCAAGAAAGACAGAGTCCTAATTGTAAATGATAAGGCCACATCTTAAAAACTTAACAGTTTAATAGCAAAGAAATTTAACATTAAACAAGTACAACATAATCAATTGAATTTCATCTTAAGTGCAGATTTAGCCGCACGCCTGGATAGTCTCAAGACCTGGATAGTCTCAAATCAGGAGCTTGAAAAACACGACCGCCTAGCCGGCCGTTACATGAGGGATCTCCTAAAAATCTCAAAGTCTCTGCCTATATCTCCCGGTCTTTTCTTTGACGGCATGTCTTGAAATTCATAGAGCGGGGGCCAGCAGATTAGCGGGGAACAGTTCTTCTTATCGTCGAATATTTAGGCAAATTTTACGATCACTGTAGTATCAAACTCGCATTGAGCTATTGCTAAGAAAGGCAGTTTTACGAGGCGATGGGAGACGCTTCTGTTTTTCAATGCAGATATTCCCACATCTTGCTTGAGAAACCGATATGCCTGGACATAGTTTTCAGGCTAAAAAGTTTGGCGGCATTTTTTGGTATCGTTTTTTAATCCGCTCGGAATCCACACACGTATTCAAAACTATAGGAACTGGAAAATAGTGTACCGATAAGCACACATCTGTGTTCGTGTACCAATTGAGGTCTGGGGAAAATTAATCCCATACGTTCATTACGCACTAACAGATAGCTGGGATAAGATAGATATTGGATTGTATGGATTGGTGCTGACTGATGTCATTTCCTAAGGGATTTCTGCCTATCAATGATATAGAATTAAAGCTAATTTAATTAATTCACAAAAATGACATTTGGGGTAATTTAACTAAACGTTTCAACCCATTTATGTTATTCATAATTTGAGAATTGGGAGTAATTATTTCTCATTATTTTATAGATGTATACACACTCATATAAATATATGAAGAAATACATTTTCTGCTACCATACGAAACACACTTTACGTGTATAGGAATGAAAACATATTACTCAAACATCTTGTCATACACTCATTTATCATCATCAGTAAGCACTTCGCAAATGAATCTTTCCATCAGCACAGGAATTCTAGTTCCATCTGCTTTGCTTTCTTTTCAACTTTACTCCTTTTGTAACGTAAGATTACGTTCCTCCATAACGGTCCTCCGGAAAGCAAAATTTCAGACGCTAAAACCGTCCGCCCGTACCTCTCGAGTTATAATTTTGGCAGTGCACGAAACCCAGTATGTATCGCTTGGACAAGCAGTAAACAGTTACACAGAAAAGTACCAAAATGTGTCAAAATTTTGACAAACATATATGCAAGGCTCGATTTGAGGTTGAACGCGCCGGACACACATTACTGTGTTGTTAGTGAATAGGCCTGGCCTATTATATATATATATATATATATATATATATATATATATATATATATATATATATATAAACATAACATATACATACATATATACATACATAAATAGGTAAGCAACGATAAGTAATCCTACGTTAAAAACCCGCGGTAGTTTCATTAGAAGAGACTACCTGAATTTTTTTTGTATTATTTATCCATAAAACTGTCGATAAAAATAAATGTTATCTGTACATTTCATCTTTAACAAAATAATAATAGACCTATGTTCTTTGAGTAGAACGTGTTTGTTCCACATCCCTCTCCTTACTTAAAATCAGATTTTTTTTTTAAATTCCTCAAGCTGCATGCTTTTATCTTTCAAAATTTGTTCTCCCAAGATAAACTCATCTTTTGAAAAAAAATTCGAAAAACAATATCCCTCACAAGAACAGCAAAAATAAAAGAAATTTAATAAACTCTTAAATATCTCAAATCTTAACTGTTGCAAATCCAGTTTCGAGAATTAATTATCAGCCCTTTGCAACCGCGAAATAAAAAAATATTAACGCGTTTTTATTCTCACATGAGCTAGTGAGCATTTATTAACATTTAAAAATGAAAAAAAACTATTCCCGAGATACTTTTCTGCATGATGAATACCTCACTTCATTTGTTTGTTTAAAGGCACCCAAAAAATCTGAATCAATTCTGAAACAACCGAAAATGCCTCGGAGGCAAAGACGGAGCAATTTACTTCTGCTTATCTAGCGTAATTTTTAGAAAAGTATTCTAAAATTAAAATCCATCTCGTCGCCATCCATCTTTCGGGCTCAAAAATTTCATAATGAGAACGTGAAACCACGATAAATAATGCTCCTGTCAGATTGCAGAATGTTTTCAAGCCTCAGCTATCGATCGCCGAGTTTTTAAAAAAAAAGGGGGGGGGGCGCAAAATTATTCCTGAATTAATTATTTTCCCAAAAGAAAAAGATTTCGATTTCGTGTTCATGTAAAATATACGCATTTCAAGACGAGCGGACATATTTTTGAAGGTTACTTCTTTTTCTGATCGTAATTTATTCACAATAGTAGTCCGAAATACATAGCAGTAGAAAAATGCTGAGCAAGAAAGAAATCGCTTGCGTAACGTTGAAAATTATTTTATAGCAACACATAAAAGAGAGAGCGTTCAATTATTATCTAGATGCAGATTGATTTGAAGATGTAGGCCTTTTTTTAATACCTCGCAGTTCATAAATCCTTTTCATTTCTCCTGAATTTTATCAAAGGTAGTTAACCGCTCTACATTGTTAATCAATCAATGAGAGAGAGTTCAATAAATTCAGGCATTTATGATACACTTTGACTGTCGGTGTGTTAGGAGTAACGGTTCTATGAATTGTCTTCAAATTATTGTTTTGAAACCAATATTCATGTAATAGTTTTGCTTTATTTCAATTCGGGTAATTCAGAGATTTTAAATTACGAAGGTTATATTCATAAAAAGTTAGTGCTCAGTAAACAAATAAGTTTGAATAGTTATTAGGATAACTCGAAACAATAGTCGAAGTAGTTAAAGACATCGATTCCATCAATGTAGTATTGCTCAAAAGTATGTTTAACAACTTGATTTGATGGCTTGCTCAGCACATCAATCACAGTGGTAGTTATCACAGTATCTGACATGAATATTCATCGAGTAGTTGTTTCTCAACATCGGAGAAAAAGTTTAATGCCAAATTTCGTAAGGCGTGGAAAGTAGAGTGAATGTACGATAAATTATATTCCCAAATCATCAATCATTTGTGACGTGATTTGCGGAGTCATCACTGTGGTTAATAATAAGCCATTCTGCTTACTCTGGCCACTTCAGGACAAACCATCAGTACGTAAGCTTGTTCCTCAATGTCATATATAGATCCGACGAGTACATGTTTAAAAAGCAATCTCTGAGAAGTTTATTAACGTTTTTCAAATGATCTGTCCTCGATTAGTTTTATTTTCATGACTCTGGTTAATAATAAGCCCTTCTGCTTACTTTGACCACTCTAGGACAAACCATCAGTACGTAAACTTGTTCCTCAATGCCATATACAGATCTAACAAGTGCGTGTTTAAAAAGCAATCTCTGAGAAGTTTATTGATGTTTTTCAAATTATCTATCTTCCATTAGTTTTATTTTAAATTCTGTAATAGATGTGAGAGGTCGTCCAGAACAAAGTGCTTCCATCAGACTTGCCTTCCTATTCATACTTTTTTAAACACTCAAACACCCATGTTTGTAAAAAAGACCGTTTCTATTATGCAGTTCTTAACAATCGAAAATTCCTGTTGCCGTTTTGTAAGTTTCTTCTTGTTGTAATCTCGGATCCAGGTTGGGCGGGGCAAACACCTTAAAGCTTGCTCTTGGATATAGTGCGTCACTAAACATTCCAGACGCGAACATGTGTTATCATATGCCTTTATATTTTACAACAATTCAAGAGCATGAGAAAGAGAGACCTTGGGAATCCCAATCATATGCAGATGTACTGCGACAGAAAAATAAATGGTTGGCGGAAAAGGAAGCTAACGACAGGTTGAAAACAGAGCTTTGTATCAATGTAGTATAACATAATCTGATACGATACATGATTTGGATACCGTTAAGAGGCTACAAGTATTGGATGCAACATGCATGGTCATGATACAGATCAGAACGATGTTCGGAGACTTACTGCTAACCTATTTTATTCGTATTTTTTATCCAGAACATTCCATTTTCCACAATAGCACGAATTACGAGAGACATTCACTCTTCTGTGTCTATATAACGATCTTTTTTGTGTATTTTAGATTAAAAAACTGTTTAACTAGATCAAGGTCGGAGGCATCAAATTCGGGTATGCTGATACGACATATAGCACAATCCATATTTCCCCAGCTATAAGACAAATCTGAATAGGCCATGGCTGTTAAACAAGTACGGATACAATCTTTGTTTAACTAGTATTATAATCACGCTTATTACATTATATCTTTTCATTACTCAAGCTGTTCTAGCATTTTTGGACGTTTTTTTTAAATCAAACTAGATTCTCAATGAATTGAATCTGGAGCAATTGTCGGGTAACTTTTTTTCTTTCTGTAGCTCAAACTACTTTTACTGTAACTTGTGTCAATAACTGACACAGTTTCCTCCGCATGCAATTTCAGTTTTCTTCATTCACTATATTTCTCAGTTTCCGCGGTCTTTTTCCTTATGCCAAACTAATTTCTATTTTATTTTGTATGTTCAAAGCTTCAGTTTTCATTATTTTCATTTTCCCACAAAACTTGTATTTTAGGTTCCCAGATAAAAATGTAAAATTTAACACCTGAGGCATTCCCAAGTCTTAAAATTCAATGCATTGTTAATTTTATGCTACGTCGTGAATGAATGAAAACTATGCTATTGTTTTAGGTGTTAATGGCATATTGACTGCACGTGCTGTGGGCTATTTCTCGATAGAGAAACAGCTGAAGACTAATGAAGAAGGAATTAATTTTGTGAAATTGGAATTCAGGAGAGTAAATTAATGACTTCGTAATGTACTAGCTTAACTAATTCTGGGAGATCTGAAAGGGAAGGAACGAGATAATGGGGCAGTAATTTAGTGGAAAAGGGTGAATGATTAGATTTGAAATCGGAGTACATACAACTTTTTTTCATACATATTTTGATAACCATATGTGGGAAAGTTGACTGTGCTTCAATTTGAGGATAATTTGTAAAAAGACAAGAGGAAAACCCAAATAAATATTGTGATCATGACAGCTTCTTTTGGGACATTTAATACAGAATTTTCGAAGCTAATCACTTGGCACCACAGGATATTGGCACACAAGTGCACACGGTTCTTTCAATAATCCATATTTAGTCCTATGTGTTGGAAAAACGTTTATCTCCTTAAACCTTATATCCTAACTCAAGTATTCTGATCTCACTATAAGTTCTTGAATTTTAGAGGATATTTCAAGTTCTTTAAGCTCATAAATCTTTTTATTGCAGACTATGACATACGCTAAATTTTTAGTGTATCTACCCAGAAAACAGGTTTAATGTTTAATGCTTTGAACAAATGTTAGCAAAATACTTCTGTTCTTAAACTAAAACTTTAATTTCCATTGCAGCCTCTGGAAAATATTTTATAAAAGTGCATTTGGTTTGTAGACTAGCAATTAATTTGCAACAAAATAGCATACATAAAATATAGAGATATATTCGAATTTTCATAAAGCTATAAAAATTAAAGGATGCATTTCTTGAATTTTAGTTACCACATACGGAAAATTTCGTTGAAATAGAGATTTTGGTTCAGATATCCTTGCTTATATAATAAGGTTGAAGTTAGAGGATTTCAGTAGATGAACTCCGTGAGGAGTAACAAAATTCAAGCTATACAATAGAAGATGCTTATTGACAAACATAAATTTAAACCCTTTATTGTTAAATAGTATGATAAAGTACCCAAACTCCCTCCCCCATTTCATGATTGCATTTTTCTCTATTTATCAAAGCGAAGTAATGCCATCGAAGAAAAACCGACATCTTTGCGTACGCATAATAATAACAATAAAAAATGATACGCTTAGTAATAAATGACTCGACAGCATCATCTGTTTAATTTACTTACCAAATCAATATAGGGAACTTCAAAATTATATCAGATTACAGAGTAGACGCATGAACAAACTTGTGTACTTAACAGTGTAGAGTCATAAATAAAGGAGATCACTTGCAGGATTGGAATAAAAACTTTTGTTATGAGTTAATTTTTGACTGTTTATTAAATTTATTGGAATATGTTACGCTTACTACTAATTTTTAAATATAAATAACAAAGATTTTTTAAACTAATGGTAACTATCTTCAAACACATAATCAGATAATAAGTATATAAGATAAATGCGCAATCAAGTGATTAGTATACAAGAAAATAAAGTTTCAATTACTTTAACTGTGATGGATTATACATAGTTAACACGCAAACAGTAAATTGTACATTATAGTAAATCAAACACTCGTGTTAAGTGTCATAGGGACATGACAGTAGTGTCACGGCCAGAGGCAGGAGCATTGAAAAGTACAAAATAAAATAAAATAATTGTTAAATGCAAGAAAGAAACAGGGCAATAAAAGAGAAGGGAAGAAAGCCATAGACCGGAACGAAATTTAGAGATTGTGTTTGTAGCAATAAATAGAAGATAAAAGTTGAAGAGAGTGAGTTGCAAGAAGAGAATAAAAGAAAATTTATGATGGCTATAAAACAGCCCACCCTGCTTGAAGCCGAAGCATGGGAAAAAGTTAAATTTGAGGGAGAATTTATAAATCCCGCCCTCGATGCGCATTCGTAAAGGGGGATTGAGGAGAGGCAGCACGGACGAATGGCGATGGCATGATAATTTCCATATAACCAATGGAAATTATAGGAGGCATTAGTAAGAAAATATATGAAATAAAAAATAGTGTGAGGGCAGAGAGATAACCAGAGAAGTGAGAGTCAGTCAGAAGTTTGTGAGAGGTAGAAGTGGTGTCAAGGCATATAGACGTATGAGGAGAAAGCAGTAAAAGTTAGTGAACCGATGCTGACAGTGCCCAAGTGTCCCGTGTAGAATGTTTGCCATGAACGACGGAGCCGTATTCCAGACAAGAAAGTGCCCTAATTCCGTGTGATGATAAAGACGACGAATTCATCATTACGAGTGCCAGCTGCCCAGAGGGATTCCACCGTCATCTGCCGAGGTACCGACTTTTCGTTTCCCTTTTATATTGTTATCATTGCTTCTCAGTGTGTAGCCATAATAATTAAGATAGAGCGCGATGAGTATAGTTTTTGAATATAAGATGTCGAGGAATTGACCGATAATTCGTACAAACAATTTAATATAATGTTTTGCATATATATATGAATTAATTTAGTAGGAGTAAAGTTGAAAATAATATGTATAGATGCAGTATGAAATATTGTTATAATAAGTGAATGAATCAAATATAGGTGTCGTAAAGAATTAATTTAGTAGGAATGAAGTTATGAATAATGTGTAAATGCCGGAGGAAATATTGAGTAATTTTGGAGTGTATTATTTATGTGTGTTAATATTCAATAAATTGATTTGTCAATATAACCAGAGTTATTTCCATTATTTGGGAAGCACATCAATGTACTAGCCACAATCATGAACCAATAAGTTACTAAATCAAAATCATAATTAATATAATTAATTAATATAAGGATAATAAAATAAACTCCCAATCCCAATAATTTTACCAAATAATTTAAACAATCACGGTTCCCAAAAAACTATTATAACTATGTGGTAGTTTGTATAAAGTGCAATTTGCGGCTAAACCAACAAATCTTAGTATGTGATTTATAACTTTTAGAAGTGTTACATTTCGAAAGATAATTTCAGCAAAGAGGGTTATTTACCTTTTCATCTATAAAATATTTGATACGATACGACTTCATTTCTTTCTTACTTTTTAATAACAAACCCAAAATGCGAAAGTTTTCCCTCGAGGGGAAATTGTTCCATGAAGTATTCAACATGAGCTTAATATAAAAATGCTGTTCCATCTAGCGCTAGCTTAGCACAATTATGTTTGCAGACTGGGTGGAGTGAGTTTGTTGTTTACAATACTTAATCAAAACTGAAAGAGAATGAAAGCATTTCACGATAAATATGAATTTATTCCATACATCTTTCCTTTTTACGCGAGGGATATGTTAAATATTAAAATTTCTCTAAAATGCAATATAATAAATGCAAATTCTCCAATATGACATATGCAGTGACTCAAGTGCATATTTGCATCGATATATTTCTAGAAGCCTAATTAATACACCAAATTATTATAAGCTATTTTAGTGCTTCATTGTGTATTTAAAATTTAATCTCGTGTTTTTTTTTATCGTAGTAGGTGACTATTGGGACTATCAAAGACTATCAATGCATCAACTGGTGAATATTTCTATGTATGCAGTTATTAATTAGAGAAGACACAAAACTCGTAAATAAACCGTCTTTAACATACAGGAAGCTTGCTCGTCGAGATAAAATACCATGTGTTTGAATAAATTTCTAGATCTCCTTATTTCGAATCATTACCTTTCATGTCCTCAAACTGAAAAATCTCAGGCGCTAAATCTAATTAGTTAAAATCTTTAGTGTCTCATTAGTAAAATCTAAGATACCTAGACGCATAGATGTGGATAATTTTTATTTTCAGAATTATTCTCCACTCACCTTAAGATATTTACGCATAAAGTGTTTTGTTTAAATGAATTTTATTTATAGCAATAATCGCATAATTAATTAATGTTATTAAATGCATTTTTGATGAATTATTGATGAATACGTTAAGAATGTTAAAAAAGGAGTTTTTGTAAAAATTATTCATTCGACTAAGAAGTGAAGATCCTAACAACAAGTTTAAGTTGGAAATAGCCTTAATTAATAAATATTCCTGAGAGACTTATTAGAGTCCTAAATTTGTGAAAGCTGGAATTTTTTGACAAACAGTTTCAGAGAAAGAGCTAAGTTCCAGGACTTTTTAAAACTCACCTGTGAAAATTTTTGTCTTTCATTTTATTTTAATCATCAAAATTAATAAATAAGAATTATTGCTTATTGTTGTTAAATGGCCCTATTTTTATAAATTCCCGAAACAGGGAACATTTAAATAATAAAAATATGTTTGTTGCGGCGATTTATCAGAGTCGAATTATAATGTTAATTACAGAGACGTATTGCTGATTAATAAATATTTCAGTTGATCTAAAATGCCCGTAAGTAATTTTAAACATGACTCTAAGTTTTATGAATTGTTCACTCTTAGAAGGATCAAACACTGTTATTAAGAAGTTGTGTATCTGTGTTAATTGGATTTGCTTCGTTAAGAGGATGGTGGACATTATAAAGTAATTTTTGAAATTTTTACCTCAGATATATGAAATTTTGTACGTATACAGGGTGTCCCAGTTAAACGTTTCAGAACTTCTACAAGGGGTAGGGTGCATCCTGACGACTCGAAATCATATAGCAATGTGGGGTCGGAAATGCTTTCCTGAAGCGGTGATGTACACAGAAAACCATAAAGAAAGAGACCGTAAGCAGATAATCGTTTTAATAATAAATGTACAGAAACAAAAGGTACAGGGGTCAAAGTAAGTGTTCGAAGTTTTTTCCACCGACTGCAATGCAGACCTAACATCTCCGGCGCATGGAATTTCGAACATTTTTGAATAATCCAGGCTCATCTCGAATTTCTCCGGCCGCTACTGCGATTCTTGCAACCAGCCCCTCAGCATTGTCAACGGGGGTGTCATAAACCCGTGTTTTCCCCATAAATAAAAATCAAGACATGATAGGTCTGGTGACTGAGCAGGCCAACGCACGAAACCACCACGTCCGATCCACTGTTGGCCAAATCTGACGTCTAGGTAGTTATGGCGGCTTCGCCACTACAACCTGTAGCACCGTACACCAAATGCATGTCTGCTAACTCTGCGTTCGTATTAATTAGCTATCCTACTAACTCTGAGTCCTTGTGCGAAATGACGATTCCCTGCACGAACGCTGGGACCTTTCCCGCAACGCCATCTACCGCTTCAGGAAAGCATTTCCGATCCCACATTGCTATATGATTTCGAGTCGTCAGGATGCACCCTACCCCTCGTAGAAGTTCTGAAACGTTTAACTGGGACATCCTCTGTACATTTCACCATAAGTATATAGAATACCTTAAAAGAAATTTCCAATCTTATTATAATTTTTTAAAAAAATTTAATTTAAAATTTATAAACGAAATTTTAAAATGCTCCTTGCGACTTAATTTTTGCGATATTTCCTCGATGTTGCATTTTAATCACCTAAAACTGTATTACAAATAAATCTAGGTATCAATTATTTAATCCCTTGAATAGTTAATTTTTGAGAGATTTTTTTTTCTGAATTCCATCCCGATTGTCATGAAAATTTTGCCTTTTAATAAGTTATAAATCAAATTTAATTACTTTAATAAAGTCGAATGGCAAAATTCATACCGAGTTTCTCTGCAGTATAAGGATTCTTCCTTATCAATTTCATGAATTTTTAACAAAAATTAAGTCGCATGGAGCACTTAAAATTCTAAAAACCTTTAGAAATCTGTTTTGAGTAAAACAGCTTTAAATTTTATTACTACATTTACCTTTATTACTTATTTTTGTAGAAGCCTCATAAATTAGTTTTGACTTGAAAAAAAAACTATTTTGGTTCTATTATCCTACAGAAATATACATATATATTTTTTTACAATAACACAATCAATATTACAATAAAAAAGATTTGCTCAATTAAAGGTCCACGGTCTCCTTAAGAATTCCTGATTTAATGAATAGCAATTGTTTTAACTGTATAGTTTAATTTGCCAACAAGTTTTAAAGCTACCAAACGTATGTCAAACTGTAAGCGAGTGAAACATTTAAAATTGAAGTAAGTCCTCGAGTTACGCGGATTCATAGATATGCAGCTCAATCTCTTTTTTACTCGTAGAAGTTTGTCGTTTCGCACGCTGACAGTTCTACGACGTTGCCGGTACGGATGAATGGCGACAATAGTGACGTCAGTTCACCGCGAACCGTCGTGAGTTTGACGCGCAGTACTCAAATTGGTTTTCGATACAAACAGCATAAAACCCATAAAAAATATGCGCGAAAAGCGTTAAAATGAACGGACTATAAGCAGATGTAAAAAGAGATGCGTAATTACTATGGAGACTCAAGTTGAAATTATTAAACGACGTGAGAAAGGTAATAAGATTCTTGATATTGGGTGTGTATACGGTATGAACGAACCGACCGCGAGAACTGTGATAAAGATCGGATTATGCAACACTTGAAGAATTGTGTTCCTATGAAATCGACAATAATTTCAAAGAAAACATGCATTTTTATAGAAATGTCGAAAAAATTATTGATAAATTTGGATTGAAGATCTACAATGCAAGCGTATACCGATAAGTATTGGGCTGATTCAAGCAAAAACGTTAAGTATTTTTTAAGATTTAAATCACAAACGCGGTGAGGATGTCAATGATGGAGAATTTCGACTTACGTGCTATCGAATTAACCGCGTAAGTCCAGGACTTACTGTACTGTTTAATAGTCATAGTCATCTTAAGTAGCAAACAGAAACCTTCCTATTAAGAGAAGAGCCTCCCGAGAAGGTCTTCTCACACGAGCTATTTCCAGATCTTAGCCATTGAAAATGACCTTTCAAATAATCAGTGAACACAACACACACATCTTAATGGCAATTATTTCGTTGATTGGTTAAGAGCACCACGGTTATCTTTTGCAACAGAAGGGCTAATTAGTCTGGGCCTACTGCTTAAAGTAGCTTCCGAACGGCTAAAAACATCCCTGTCAACATTGGAATGTTTTTCCTGTAGATCACTTATCGGTCATACCATGAACAGGAGCCCATAATGAAAGCTTCGTCAAAGTGTAGTTTGAGGCTGTGATATTCATGAAGACGATCAAGAAAATAATTACAAGATAAAAAGAACTTTTTATATACCATGTTTTTAAATTTTCTGTTGAATCATATAAACTTGACAATTCTATGTATTAATAAATACATTTTAAAAATTTTTTTGATGAATTATCCCATCAACTTGAAAGAAAATGATCAAATGTATAATAAAGAGGTATCAAATGCGTAATCAATCGTTTAGCTCTAGAATTGGAAGTTAACTTGCGTTTAACTTTTCGTTACCGTCCCGGTCGATAGATCGCTGCACCATTCTACAAAACAAAATTAACTGAAAATGAATTTAAATCTGCTTAAAGATGGCTAAAAGTATTAAAATGCATTGTCACCGTGTTCTGAGCTATTCTAAAAGTTTCAAATGTCTAGCTAGTCGGGAAGTTAGTTAAAAATCGATTACAAGATTTGTACTGGACAAACACACACACAAATAAACAAACAAACGAGAAAGAGAGTTAATAAAAACATGGTAATAAAAATATTCCGTTGTTACCTTTGTTTTAAGGTTAGGACATCTGTTTAGAGAATAGAACATTTTGAATTCGATTCATATCCAAAAGTGAGGCAAATATGCCTGAAAGTTTGTGGCTGAGTTGTTGCCTTTTAAAGTAAATTTCTATAAAAGTTTTAATAAAGTGAACAGAAGTACAAGCGACAAGATATATTGCGTGATTTTCGTGAATTCTTGTAAAGAAATCCTGCACTGACAAAAATATCTTAAGAATATTTTCTGTACCGTACCTTGAATTTGATTGAATATTAACAATCAATTTAATATCAATAACACGACTAACGGCTGTTAATGTTTACCAGTATAACTACAATAATGTTCATAGGGAATACTTTTAATTTACGTAGCTTAGTTTTTCCTAACCGGAATCTAAAGGAATTTATAGAATACTGGATGTATATTATATATGAAGAAGTAATGACATTAGTAGGTTAAAAAAAGAAGTCTCTAAAATCTTCATATCTTTCCTCAAATATACTGACTCTTTTTGTTCTGTTCTTTTTGCACACTATTATGCTGAAAACTGTTTCATTTAACAAAGGAATTTCCTTATAAAATGGGATAATTTAAATTGTTTTTCTCTGGAAATCATTACTTCATCATTTCATTACTTCATCTTTTGAAGTAATGAGAATTCTCAGAAGTTAAAACAAATATATTTTATTTTTGTTTATTTTTTTAAATCCAATGTTGTTATTGAAATTTAAATGTTGTTACTATAGAGTTGTACTTCTATGTGAGAAAAAAATTGTGATGTTCATGAAACTGAATGTTGATAATTTAAACAATTTAATAGCAACAGAATTAAATTTTACAAAATTCTCCAAATGATAAGAAATTGAAAATGTGCTAATTCTGGCAGATTCTTTACTCTATCACGTTGTAAAGATTTACTATCAATTACGCTAGACATGTTCGAGTAAATTTCACTGCAAAGTAATAGTTTTCTTTTTAGTTATGCGAAAAAAATATTTTTATCTTATGATAATCATCTATGTTCCCCCAAAGCTGCGTACTGATATGTATGAAGCTGCAGATGGGCTTTTAAGTCCCATGCAAATAGTCGATTTCATACCATCTACTTACGATAGAAAAACATACCATTACCTAAAACGTCTGTTGTTTTGGTCAACGGTGCGGTATACAGAAACAAAATTATATATAAACAAGCTTCACTTAATGAATCAAAAGGATGCAAACTGTACAGAATTTGTACTTACAAATTAGATATTACAACTGTATACAAATGTTGCTTACAACATTCGTAACATCTAAAAGAATCGACAACTCTCGTAACATCTAAAATAATATTCAAAATCATATAAGTTTACATTTATATTTGTCAAAAAACTAAAACTTTATTAAAAATTTCATTGACTCTTTATGTTTAGTTCATAAAGCTTTTGAATTTCAAAGATGATATTATTTCGTAAATTTCAAGGATCAACAGACTTCAATACAGGATTTATTTGGATGAATTCCATTAGAATGAAATATTGTGAGAGACCATGATGGATTATTTAAGTAATGTTTTAAAAATCTAATTGCACTTGGAGCTAATTATTCAGCAATAAATGTAGATGATGTCTACAAATAATTTATAAAGATTTAATATAGTTTTTAAGTGTGAAATTTAAAGTGTCGATGAATATTTTAAGTTTTGAACCTAAAATTTCAGAGTTTTATTACATATCTTTTCTCTATTATGTTATGGTATAAATTTCAATAATCAAGTGCAGACTTTAGCAGATAATTCTTTGCTATGAATTCAGTTAAAACAAAGTATAGAAAATGATTTCAAGTGATCATTTAAGCTATATTTTGAAAATCTAATTGCATTTGGAGCTAATTATTCAACACTGAATGTAGATGATGTTTACAAAGAAAGTATAAAGATTTTATAATCAAGAGACTATAAAGTTTTTAAGTGTGAAATTTAAAGTGCCGATGATATTTTAATTTTGCACCTAAAACTTTAGAATTTTATTACATATCTTTTCTGTATTATGTTACGGAATAAATTTCAAGATTCGAGTGCAGACAATTCATTGTCAGTAGAATATTCATTGCTATGAATTCAGTTAAAATGAAGTGTAGAAAATGATTTCAAGCGATCATTTAAGCTATATTTTGAAAACCAAATTGCTTCAGGAGCTAATGATGTTGCAATAAATGTGTCTATAAACAACAAAAGAAAAGAATTCACTTAAAAACAGATTGATAGCTGTAAAAAGTAAATTTATAGCTAATTCTGATTACTATTATGAATATCCTTCCATATTAAAAACATTTTATACAAATGTCATTCCTATTTAACCTCGTCTGAATTTTTTTTTACACATTTCCGCACCTCACAGCTCTAAGAATTAGAGCGAACACTTACGCTCTGCATATAAGCTTTGGAATCATAAGTATCCAAAAGCCCTTGCTAATAATGGATTCACATGTCGAACCACTATCTCAGAGAGGTATTAAAGTACGCAGTTCGACCGTAAACCTCCATACGACAGCAATATTTGTAGAAATGCAAGGTCAGTGGGAGCACATTCTGGGTATTTGTTTTGTAACAGATTTGTTCGTGACATTTACTTTGATCCATTTAAGACGGGGCATCAGCTGACATTGTAGGTCTTCAATCCAAATGTTAAGATACGAGGAATGTGTCTGTCACATTTTACGCTTATTTGTTTTTCTGTTCTTTTTTTGTTCAATATAATAAACATTGGTTTTTGGCCTACAGAAATTCACTGCAGTGAGATTTTACAGTAATTTCCAATACAGACAACAAGTGGATCCTTAATTATGCAACATTTGAAAATTTAAAAACTTTTTTTGGTAAAATTTGCTAATATATAACTGCTGAAAATGCACATATAATAATAATAAATTATTAAATGTCCATTTGAAAAATATTTTCTTTCGTCTGGACAAAATTACTAATGCCGTAAAGTGCAATATATTATTCTTTATAAAAGCTACGAAAGGGGAGATACGGGAGGCCTCAAAATAATGCCTAGTGTTTTAGACCAGCGCTTCTTAAATTTTTTTCTTCATGACCCCTTTTTATCATCGAGATTTTTTCGCGACCCCAGGAAATAAGGATATAAAGATAATTATTTTCTCGTAAATAATTTATTTCTTTGCTAAACAATACATATATGAAAAATAGTAGTTTTGTATGTTTCAAGTATACAAAAATTAATGAAAGAAAATCGCATTTTAATGAGACGAATGTCGTTGTTTTTTGCTGCTTAACAAATTAAACCTTGGTGCAATATTTTACATAATATCAGAATTAAATTTCCATGACCCCAAAATTTCGCTTTTCGACTCCATTCGGGGTCAAGACCCACAGTTTAAGAAACGCTGTTTTAGACCCTTTTAATCAAGCTCAAAAACATGGGTGTCCAATCTTTTGGCTTTTCTTTGTGTCATATAAAATAAATAATATAGAAAGAAATCTTCCTATATTTATTTTTAATTTTTTATTATAACATTAAAAGAAGGGGGTAACTTTTATTTTATTATTTCCAATGGCGGGCAATACACAGACAAGCTAACCCAAATAAACAGAACAAAGATTGGAAAAGTCCAAAAAGAAGGTAGCAAAACACTATTGGCCTAATCGGTCTCTTGACTCCCAATATCGCTCCCACAACTGGGCTGAACACAGCGCTAGGCAGCGGAGGTGAAGCCGATCCATCTCTTCCCGAAGGTCGCAAAGCATAAAGAAGAGAGTAGCATAAAACTAGGATATTTTACCTTGGTTTTTAGAAAAAAAGTATGGGATTTTTAAGGAATAAAAGCTTTGTTTTCTTTAAAAATCACTTAATAATTCTAAAAGTTTACGTCCACGGGGGGTGATGTTGCTAACTCTCCAGGACCGCATGAGGCCCACGGCCGCTGTTTTCACGTACCTACTCTAGACCATGAATGGCCTGAATTAAAAATCATGTATAATATTCGAAGGCCTTATTTGAATAGTGGTTCAGTTCCATTCTTGTTCATTTTCCGATACATTCTTAAAGTCTAATGAGTGCTGAGAAATGACTGCTGAAGTCTGATTTGTAATGCCCTCTGTTGGCAGCAGAAATAAGCTGGAGGTGTACTAGTTTAAAAATAAGATAGAAATGACTTGTATGAACATGGAAGTGAGGCTAATTCCACTTTTTTTAAAAGTGGAGCTACCACTATTTAAATAAGGCCTTCATTTAACTTGTTAAACTCATAGGCAAGCTTCTCCTAAACAAAGGAACGAGCAAGTATCAATGTAGTTCTTTGCATATTGTTCTCTCCATCAATTTTGTTTTTCAGCTGTAATATTTTTTTTCATAAGGTCTATAGCAGTGATTCTCAACATTTTTATGTCTATGCTTCTAATGCAGAAATAATTTTCTGGTGAAGGAAATAATGTCTATCTCTATATTGAAGAGAGGGGACGGCATCAATTCTCTAATGAAGAATGGGGAAATAGGACAGCAATTCTATGTTGAAGAATTACACCTTAGTTATTGGTAGGAAAAGGAAGCGGCACGGCACTATGTCTATCTCGATGACGAACTGTTCGTACGGGAAGAATATGGCCGAAAGTATATGTCGAAGAAGAAACCGATGAACCCAGTCAAGAAAGTTCGTGGAGCTAGGAACAAGCAAAAATTACTTCGATGATGATAACCGCTTTTCAATAAAACGTGATGCAGAATTTAGAAGCCTAACTAGCTTCAGTAGATATGTTGGCCTGTAACGTCGTTGTATAGTGGCATTAGCATGATGTGACAACAATACCCTCAGGCGGCGCCATCGTCTTCTGCAATCCGGAAACCAAATTCAAACGAAGAAGAAAAAGAAAGCGAGCCAATTATTAGGTCGAACAGATCTTTATTCAGGATCACTTCGGAGACTTTCATCGTTTGTAGCAAATACACAAAACGAGCATGATGGTTCATAAAAATTATACACATCAAAAATGGTATAGCCTCCTCACAGAATTAGGCAGAAGAGCCGCATTCTTGAGGGGCTTCTAAAAGGCACGGCCTATATATATACAGCAAAAACTCGTGATCTCTCAAAGTATATGCATTCAAGTTCTTCCCAGACAGGTGTATATGGAGCGGGGGTTACACGAACGTTGTGTGCCAAGATGCCAAGCGTCGTAGTGTATGTAGTGTGAAGGCAAACCGCGCATTAAGTTAAAAGGGCGATAACGGGCGAAAAGTTGCAACCATCTGCTTATGACGTAAAGGCGCGGAAAGTTCAAAAAGGGGTGATTGGCTGAGCAGGTGAGACCTGGCGACTTTTGAAATTCACCAAAATTTGGCGATTTATCGCCAAAACGGTTTTCTCAAAAGCTGCACAGAATCAATTGACGATATTGCCTTTGGGGGCAAGAGAAATGACGTGTATTATGGAAACGTCACCTTGAGCGCCGTGAAAATGAGTAACTGCCTTCGAAAGGGGTTTTGATAGACGGTACGCTGTTTGTTAGCCCGTAAACTGGAAACCGTAGTTTAAAGAAATTCTTGCAACAAGAGAACCGTAACTTGGGAATAATAAAACCGTACACAGGGAAAATAGAACCGTAAAGATTTCTTCAATGATATCGAGTTGATTCTATTTACGCACAGATGTGCATGAATGAACAAAGATGTTGTTAAGGGAGACCACCCTGAATTCCAAGCTGGGGCTTAGAAACACACCTGTTAACGTGAAATATTGCTTGACAGAGCGACTAAATTAAAGTATTTCCTGATATTAAATAAATTCTAGATTAAATTGGGGCAAAATTAGCACACATTAACTGTAGCGTTAAATTCCACGCTACAATGCTCCCTTCAGATAAAGTTCAGACCCTACGCTTCCCCTACACCCTAGGTTTGAAAAATGTAACTAGTAAAACATATTCTACACATCCCTCACTCTTTTCAACAACGTCATATCTAAAAAAATCGGTGATTTTTAGCTAAGCCTGTTTTCAGAATGCCCTGAAAAAGTAGTATATCCCTGCAAGATCGTCATTTTTCACCGCTCAATATTTAGCCCTTTAGAGACCAAAATTAGTATTTATTTTTAATAAATTTTATTCTGCTTTAAACTTCAAAATCACCCTCCTGAAAAATCACGTTTTTTGGAGATATGACATTGTTGAAAGGAGAGACATATTTTTTGCTTACCATCCTGCCCCCCCCCCCCGCCCTAAATATCTAATCAAGACCCCCAGGGGGGACGTGCTCCTCAGATTGAAAGTCACTGGTCTACAGTGAACTCCAAAGATTCCCAGAAATTTCCTAGTTATTATCTTCCAAATTTTAGCAGAATATATGAAAAGGTATATACCTCGTTTTCTTCATACAGTGATAATTTATAATCAAAGAATCGTTTCTTTTTACACCTTCTACAGCTGACAGGATTTTTAGATTTGTTTACAAAAAGTAAGAAAATAATTTATGGGGTCAAACTTCTAATAGATTGCAAATTTCGGGTTAAACTCTTTATGCATTCATCGTGACAGTGGTCAGGAAAGTGAATACAATTTGCTCGAGACATTTCTACACCACAAATGAGTGATGAAAAAAAATACAATCCTATTTACTCTACAAGACTCTTTGTGGAATGCAGAACGACCCACGATGCATCCGCAAACTCTCTTCATTAAAAAGTAAATTGCAAAGGAGAGAACTGCAAACATATGAGTAGCTTTTGCCGTCTCTTTCGCGCACCAGTTGCTTTCAATGAACGGGCCTTTTAACCCCGATTCGCTGATGAGACTGAAGACAAATGGTAGAGGTGTAATATGTGTGTTAATAAATTAGCTAATCACTCTGAAGAACAAGTTACATTTTTGCCTGCCAAAAAATCTTTTTTCTTAAATGGGTTATGGTTGTTTGCATGGCACATGGTGTTGCATTGCAATAGGTTCCTTCTATTTAGTTAATGATGACCTTCCTTTCGTTAGGCAGAATGAAACCCTTTTACTCTGCTCTGTTAAGTGTCTAAGTATCTTATTAATTTATTGTTGTTAATTCAACCTAGAAAAAAAAGGTTTCAATATTAAATTACTTGTAAAATATCTTTGTAACCATTTTTTTTCCTCGCGAAGACCTATTTTAAGGTCTATTTTAAGGTACCATACCATCGTTCAGAGCACTTTTTTTTTAATAATATACAGTATTAATTAAATACATATATTTTTAGTTCAAATGTGATACTAAATCATGAAAATAAATATAATTTCGGTAAAAATATCGTAACATTTTAAAATCCAGTAAAACCTCGTTTATCCGGCCCTCATTGATCCGGATCTCCGGATAATCCGGGCCAGGCGGTGCCCGAATGGCTAGGGCACTGGCATTTGGTTAAGATCCTGTGGGTTCGAGTCCCAACGTTGGCATGGATGTTTGTAGCCGTTCGGAATCGGCTTTAAACTGTAGTCTCGGTCTAATTAGCCCTCGTGTAGCAAAATGTTGACCGTAGCGCTCCAAACCCGGATAATCCGGATCAGATTTAAAGACTTTTTTTTATTTATAAACTAAACGCCCCACATGTTCGAAACAGAAGACAGTGGCCCAATTCTATAAGAAATGGTGTGAAACTGATGCCTGTTAAGAAATGATGTGAAAATATATTTTTATATTGTTTAATGTCTTGTAAACAATACTATGTAATATCGTTACAAAACAGAGTTTTTTATCGTAATAAACAGTAAGTCTGCTTAGTTAAGGATTTTGTTTTGCTTATTACCCATATTACCCGGATTATTTGGATTTTCGATTGTCCGGATTGCTTGTGGTCCCAGTTATTCCGGATAAACGAGGTTTTACTGTATAGGGATTTTTTAAATAAAATTTTAGTACAATTTAGTGCATACGCCAGACATCCTATACTCAGTTCAAGTAAATATATTTTAATTTCCTTTGTACTATTGTGACACTTACCTGTATTCTGAAGTAAAAGTTTTACAATGTTTCCAAAAATCACTGAAATATACCAAAAAAGTGAAAAAACACTTTTTTTAATTATCTTTTTATCAGTGCAGGTACCTGTAGGAATGATTAAATTAACACATATAGCTTAGCTTTTAGTTCAAAACATAGTTAGTAATATGTAAAATACTATTGCTAAATTTCATTGAAATATATTAAAATCTTTTAAAATTATTAGCTTTCTCGTTTACAAAATTAACTAAAAATTAAGTTTTCTAGAAAATGCATTTAAAGATGCTACTTCTGGTCTTTTTATACAGCTTTCGGTTTATTAAATTGGCCATAAATTCTCATCCAATCACTGTACGAATAAAAAATGTATGTTTAGAATCCTAAAAGACTGGCCTTTGAAATAGAGCAATAAAAAAAATTAATTCGAAATTTTGCCCCGAAACTGCCATTTCAAAGCAGTCAGTCCCCTTAACAGAAAAGTATGAGTCAGTTCTATGCATCATATCACACCTCAACTTTAAAAAACAAGAACAAAACATTTGTTTTAAAACTCACATTTTACCAAAAATCCTATGCAAGTGCGTTCCTCAACAACAGAACAGCACGTGCGAGAACTGATGGTAATCACCTTCTGCCCTTCGTTTCTCACTTGATTGCAACAGTGGCGTAGCATCAAACGGCCTTATTTCAGTTAAAAGATGACATCAAGTGTTCAAACACAAACAAATGCAATCACAGTATAATGCCATCACCCTCACCTGCAACTCGCGCGACTAAACAAACCTCTTTTCTCCTGCCCTTGCTGCTATGATTAAATTATTCCGTGACCCATGGTCAAACTTCACACACGAATAAGGCTCACTGTAATAACGATTTGAATTGGAAAATTTTCTAATTAATCTCTCTTTTTTTCTGAATAAATCAATCAAAGTTTCTTTTGATTTATAACATGTGGCTAGATTCTAAAAACCCGTTTTCAATATTTAGCATTTTAAAAGCATCTTGATTTAGTCGATATATAAAAAAAACCTGCCTATTAAACCTCAAAGCTTCGTGTAAGATTCTTTGAGTGTGCTGTCTTGTTATACTGTTCCAGCCTCGTGGAATTTCAGCTTGACGTACTACAGCGTACTGTAATTTTTGAGCTGTACAAAAATGAAGTCACGTCTTAATAATCGTTAAGTTTTATTTTTAGATTTTCATTGGCCGAATTCTCCGTAAACTGTCCATGAAGATTGGCAACTTGGTTTGGATCCTTAGTCGCATTTATGTTGAGGTTATGAGATGTAATATGTGTTAGCTTTTACGGGACATCGGGTTATTTTTAACATCGGGTTTCCCTATCCCGATGCTAATGGTTCTTCAATGCCATGTTTGGACTAAACATAATGTGATTATTTATTGCCAGAAATACTATTTATTTCTTAAAAATATAACAATAATTTTACCATCCTTTTCGTTTCTGTAATGACCTGGATTGGTTAAAGCAATAGATTTCCCAGAATACACAATTTTCAAATTATTTAACTTTTTCTCAATATATAGGTTGTCCGGGTTAATAGTATCCAAAAGTTATGGCTTATTTTTACGTAACTACCCATTAGAATTTAAGAAAACATTTAAATAGAAAGAACATCTCACCAAGTTTTAATATCAATAGATTTCGATGTGTATACCTTTTGTAGCACGACAAACGTATAAACGGTAATCCAGTTCTCTCGAAGTAACGAAATTACTCTCCAAGTTATTAGACGAATTACTTGAATGATACGTTTCTTCAACTCATCCACAGTTTCAATATTTTGTTTATACACAAAAACTTTTGTTTATACACAAATTTTTTGCTTATACTATAATAACTCCTGATATGCTACGACACACTTAGAGAACTGGATTATCGTTTAGACTTTTGTCGTGCTACAAAAGGTGCACACATCGAAATCTATTGATATTAGAACTTGGTCAGATGTTCTTTCTATTTAAATATTTTTTCTTTTAATTCTGATGGGTAGTTCCGTAAAAATAAACCATAATTTTTTGATACTTTTAGCCCGGACACCCTGTATTTTTCACAATAGGGATTTGGAAAGTATAAGAGATAAATTGTCATCAATGGATAAGTTTAACAAGTGTTTACCTTCCCATATAGATCCGTACGATAAATAAGAGAGTAAGAAAATAATTTTATAATTTTGGAAATTATAGTGCGTATAATCAGCGGAAAACAAGTATAAGATGCTCCTCATCGACAACTTTATGGTGATTGAAATCTCAGAATTTAAGAATCTTGAGTTCCTTGTAATTTTGAGGGTTGGCAACTAGTTTTGGCCGAATGGACATAATACTTCTTCAAGTCTTTGGAGTACTAGATGTAATTTCCTCGGCAGAGAAATTACAAATGCCAAATGCAACCGCATTACAAAACACACCACGCATAAATTGAAAATTCCAAGAATTGTGACTTTAAAAAATTTTATAAATACTACATTTTATAATATACGTTACTGTATTATATATAACCCTGCTTTATAAACTTCAGTATATAACTATCGTTATCTAAACACCCTACATACGCATCACAAATCGCACGAGTAGTAAACCATATACCTGCCACTCATCTGCGCATAAAGTCCTCAAAATTTATATACTCATTGTACATAACCTCCATTGTACATATCTTCATTGTTAATACATATCATAAATTCCAATTTATAATCATTGCTATCCAATTACTGTATATGAATGGAATGACATACCGAGCATGTACTGAATAATCTCACCCTTTCCCCTGCGTGCACTAGCCTTCATTCTAAATACTGCCTTTTAGGGTCCTAGGTAGCGGTAAGCGCATCGGCTTCCGGTACTGGGGGTGCTCAGATCGAATCCCGATAAGCGCCGTTAAACACCTTCATGTCTAGGCCGGATATGGACACGTTAAATCCGTATACCGGATAGTTCTTCTATGAGGTCAGTGGATGGGGTAGGTACGACCCCCCCCCCCCCAGACGTCACTCCTTGGGGTGCTCGGTCAAAATTGTGGTGGCATCTAACCAAGTCGGACTCGATCCTTGTGGTACTATTATAAAACTGGAGCCGCACTTCCCATCCAGAAGCCGATATGGATTTCGTCTGGAACACCCTGCCAGGGGTCATTAGGAACAACAACATTGATACTGCAGTAGCATTGTATCATTTCTCCAATTTTCTGTATTACATGGGGTAAATAGTATCAGGAGGGAAAAGTATGGAAATCAGCATCTCAAGCCTCCATAAATGAGGATTGAAAACAACACAGAGAAATGAAATGTGTATCAAAGCTAATATAACATATCATTAGAGATTTAATATTTAAAGTATGTATTTAAATAAAAGAAGCCCGGTGGCGTAGTGATAAAAAACGTCAAGCTGCCACACCACTGGTCAAGAGTTCGGCCCTGCGGCTGGGCAAGGTCGACTCATGCCTTTCATCCCTTGAGTGGGTCGATTAAATGAGGACCAAGCATGTTTGGAAACTAACTCTGGGGGTCCCAAGTCAGGTTGACCACCTGACCGAGACGTATGCTGTATGACACCCCAATCCCACGGTCATGAAAGCGGAGATGGACACCGCAGGCTTGGTCCACAGTGCTGAAAAGCAATTCGGACTATTGTACCATGTGTTAGTTATTTAAATAAAAAAATAATTAAAGCCAATTCCCTTGCATTGTGAGAAATAAAATAGAAAACAGATATTTAAAGTTTCATTCTGGTAAAATAGTGCTCTTGAAGCTTTTATACATGCTAATACAGGACAGAAATGTGGTTTTCTCACAAAAATTACTAGAATTTAATGTTAACTTATACTATTTATTCTACTGTTATTTATTTTTAGCTTTCTGGAAATTATTGATAATACGTTATTTCATGTCCTCAAAAGCATCAGCAGTCGCAGATCGCGAGAAGAATTTCCAAAAAGTGAACAAATATTAACAACAAATATTAACACTTAAAGGCAAGCAATTCATTTGAAATGCACTACGCTTTTTATAAAATATAGTTTTCAAATTGAAATTCTTCTTTCGGGCACAAAATGACTTATCCATACCATTTATAATTTAGCTGGTGTAATTATCATGTCAGATGCAAACGTCTTAGATTCACGAAGTTATTTGTGAATGAACGTGTTTACACAAAAGAAAGGTTAGTGAAAAAGTGGTCCGGATTCGTGTGATATCTAAACCGTGTCAATCAGCACTGAACTTGAACTCGATTTTTTTTAACTCCAATGGTAACAACTCTAGTTCCCGACAACTGCTCTGGGGCAAAAAAAAGACATTTATAGTAGATCTGTAACTCTTTTTTCTCCCACAATAAGGGGCGCAACCAAAACAACAAACATTGCAAAATATAAATTGAGACAATTAGCATAAAATATTTTATGTTAGTATAAAACTGCTCTGGGGGAAAAAAGATATATGGTAGAACTGTAATTCTTTTTCCTCCCACAATAAAAGGCGCAATCAAAACAACAAACATCACAAAATATGAAAGGACACAATTAGCATAAAATATTTTATGTTAGAATACAACTGTTCTGGGGGAAAAAGATATATGGTAGAACTGCAATTCTTTTTCCTCACACGATAAAGAGCGCAACCAACACAACAAACATCACAAAATATAAAATGCCACAATTAGCATAAAATATTTTATGTTAGTAAACAACTTCTCTGAGGGGAAAAATATTGTATAATGTAGAAATGTAATTCTTTTAGCCACACGCAAAAAGTGGCGCACCAAAATAACAAACATTTCAATACATGAAATGATACAATTAACATAAAAATATTTTATGTTATTTATAGGACGCATGCAACAGTAGCATTTACGTAAAGTACAGTTAAAATAAAATACAAATTCACATGATATCTGTGTATTTGCTTTAACTGGTTAATTGTAATAAGCGAGAAAAACTGTTAGAGAATTTCGTGTGACGAATACTTCGAGTGAAAAAAGAAATTTTTGAAAGCTTTGACGAGAAAAGAAAATTTCAAAAGTGCCGTTTGCAAATAGCTAATCATTTATTGTAATGCGTTCTTAGTAGATATTCTCATTTCCGCGTTGGTTAAAAAAAGCTATTTATTAAAATGCATAAATTGGGAGAGACATTTATCTAAATAGTTTTCCTTTAACAAACTATTTTTCAATTTTAGGAAATATTAATTTACTGTGTAATGTATATAACGGAGCTTGCAGGTTAAAATTACCCTTCTTTGTCAGCAAGATGCATTATTTACTTCTTTCTTTAATTAGAGTTCGTACGAAAAATTTCACTATTTCTGAATTCTAAGAAAACATTCTCCCATGTGCCTGTTTTATTCAAGAAATAAACAGAATAAAGTCATAATTTTCATTTAAATTCTTTTTTTTTCTGTAGTCTACAGTCACGGGTGGTCTTAAAGGGTGTGTGTAAGTTCTTTTCACTGTGTTATTTACACGTTAAAAATTTCGTAATAGTTTTAAACTTTGGAAATCGGAATAAGTTTTCCTGCTTGAATTCTTTCCAGACTTTTAGTCAAGTGAATCATATCGCAAGAAAAGATATAGTTAACAATAAACCAACCATCCAGCCAGAAATATCAATGAGTGTCAGATGGATCGAACATGAAAACTAAATTGATCCTGACCTCTTATATAATATAATATAATATATATATCTATATATATATATAATATATCTATATATATATAAAAGAGCTCGTCTGTTTGTTTGTCCGTTATAGAATCATAGACTGTTTCACCCACCGGGATCAAATTTGGCACAGTTAATGTTTAGGACCCGAGAAACTTAAAGCAGCAAAAACGAAATTTGTGGTTCAATTAGTTTTTTTTTTAAATTAATTTTTTTATGATTTTTTGTGCCCCTAAGAGGTGCGCGTACCCCCTGTGGATACAGACCCTTTTCACAACCAGCTGCGTTAAGAGGATTGGTTTGGGGGTGACGGGGGGGTTAAATTCCAATGCGCGGGAGGAAGAGGGTTAAGAATGACCTTTGGACCTGCCTCCACAGATAAACACAACTTTCCTGGCTCTGCTTTGTGAAATCCAGATAATCTTTGAGATAATCCAGAATGTAATTATGCATCTGCTAATGAAGTAAGTATTGGATCAATGTCGAACATATGTGACAGCTGTGGTGCTAAAAAGTGGTCTAGAGAATCACCAGGAATGTGTTGCAGTAATGGGAAAGTACAATTGCCTGCAATTCCAGAACCACCCGAGCCTTTGAGAACATTACTCACAGGTAATACATCTGATTCAAAACATTTCTTACAAAACATACAAGCTTAAGGAAAATAGGCTTCATGGGGAAATCCCGCCTTTGATTAAATAAAGGGGATAACGCATCTTGCACTTTACCTCTTGGGTGATGTGGAAAAAAAGTGCGTTTTTAAAGGAAAAATAAATAATAAAGTCGAATATAAATTAGAAAACTTATTTCTAATTAAACAGTGGATCAAACAAATCTAATTAAACAGTATCTAACAAATATAATTAAACAGTAAACCTATTCAATCCAAATGTGCGAATCACGCAACACGGTGTTATTAATTCTCAATAAAATCAGACGAAGGTCCGCAGGCTCAAAGTTTCTTTCTTTCTTATTGTTTGTATATCATTTCAGTAGAAACGCGCTAAGCGCATTCTGTCTGGCCTGATGAACATGAAGAGCGGGGGTGCAGCCCAGTATTTCTTTGATGGAATGCATGAAAAATTATATATCTATATATCTACAAGGGAAACGCCGGGCAATAATGCTAGTAAGTATATATATATATATATATATATATATATATATATATATATATATATATATATATATATATATATATATATATAAAACATGTATACACGTAATGCTGGAAGCCAGATAAGAATCATGAGAGAGTATTTTTAAGCTGAATTGAAATATTTAAAAATAGTATAAACATGTTCGTTTTAGCATTTGTGATGTTATGTTTCTCATTCGTAAGTTACCCTTATTAGCTTGCAATAAGTAATGCATGATGCAGGGGAAAATATATTTTTTGCTCTACTGAAGATGTGGCACTAAATGGGTATTCTTAATTTTGTCTTTGTTTTTTCTCTAATTTCCAAACCCTGAAGTTATTAGTTAACTAAACAGTACTGGACAAACGTAACCCAACAATAATTAATTTTAAAATTTTCAAGAGAGTTTTTAAAAAATCTCCACATTTATTAATAATTAGATTTTTTTTGTCAATAGTGATTGCAAAATATACAAAATACTATTCATCAATTGTTTCGACATAACCCAATACCATTGGGCAAAATTTTGGGAATATTTGTAACTATATGATGTTTAATGCATTCAAGAATATGTCAACAGCTGAAAAGAGTGGATGAGAAA
This sequence comes from Dolomedes plantarius, assembly GCA_907164885.2. NCBI lineage: Eukaryota > Metazoa > Arthropoda > Arachnida > Araneae > Dolomedidae > Dolomedes > Dolomedes plantarius. Next base: position 96,410,044 of record OU015497.1, on the reverse strand, counting down.
GAACGATAATAAGCACTAATCTGTCAATTTCCTTTTTCTATATTTAATCTGAAACCTTAGATTTCCCTCCCACATAAGTCACATAGAAGTACGTATATTCGGCACAAAATATGAATATACTGAAAATAAATTAATTTTTAATAATACTTATATAAATATTTTAACTAAAAATAAATTACATTTCATTAAACTTTCAACATTTACTTCACGAGAAAATGTAATGAAATATTATTAACTTTTTTTCTTTCCGCAACACTAAAATAATTTCTTACTTGACGTAAATTTTATGCCATGCACACAATTTTTTGACAAATTATTGTGATAAATAAATTCCCTTTATTACATTTTGTTGAAAAATAGAGTGCTTTCATAATTGAAGCTCAATTTATTAACGAAATTTAGCTGAACGGAAGTCATACCAAGCGAACATGGCAAGTTATTTATTTGTGCTGACATTTCAAACTGCATCACAGTAATTTTTCAAGATTTAGAGAACATTAATTAGCTATTTGATGAAAAATAAATATGCAAATAAAAGACTGCCTTCGGGAGTTAAATCAAAAAATGAGTTTTTAAATGCATAAATAGGATTTTTGCTAAAGTAATTAGAGAATTCGTGCGTCATCATGCAATAAATTTCAGGTACTTTACTAAGTAAGAAATATTTGTGCGTTTATAATAGTGATGCCCTCATTATACTAACAATCTACTGCTGATGCCATATACAGTTGTTTTACATAATTATTAATGCATTAAAATAGTACTCTCAATTAATTAACTTGAAATCCAGAAAATGAAAATAGTATTGCATTTACCAACAACAGAAAAAAAAGATAAGAAGTATTAACAAAAAAATATCTAAACAGTATATAGAGGCCTTTTTTTGTTGTCAAATAATTTTTTTTAGCAACTTAAAAAGAAAATTAATCGTAAAATTTTTAACTTTTTTCGAACATGGTAGGCACTTGTCTTTTCAACATTCGCCCATTTCACCCCTCGAATTCGTTTCCATCTTTATTATGAGTGCACAATATAAGTGAACCAACATCACTCCCCATGAAACACAATGAAGCACATGAATAGCCATGCCTTGGATGGGATTCAAACCCCAGCCCACTCCGTGAAAGCTCATGACGTTAACCACTATACGATATGGGTGGCATTTTGAAACTTTAAAGGGCAAAACCAACGTCATAACCTAAGAAAAATTTCGAATTAAGACTCGAAAAGTTAGTCAAACATTACAACGCATGATACTTTAAGTAACTGAGAAATATTCTAGAATTTTTAGAATGGGAAAAAAAAAATTTCAAAATTGATTCCTTAATATACTTTGATAAAAATACTTTTCTCGTATTTACACGCAAAGCTATTATTTAAAATTCACCCAGTGGGATGTAAAGAATAAATTTTCATTTCTCCTCATTTGTTTATTATATTGTCTACTAATAAAACATACTTCTATGTTAATAATTTAGAGTATTTTACATGCTATCATGCTTGCACTAAAGAATAAAAATACATCTGTTTAAAATAATTCAAGTCACTTGTAAATTTAAAATAAGATTTTTTTCAATTGTCGTCTAATTTGACAATAAAGTATTAATTTTCTCATTTCCTTTAATTCATTTTGTCTTATTTTTTAACCGGCATATTAATAGGTTTCTTCAGTTATCTTTTGATAAATAAAGGTATTATTTACCTTAATTTCGAAATAAAATGAAATCATGAAAAATTTATTTAATAATTTTTTAATCTAGTAATTTTTCTTCATTTTAATTTGCATTAAAAATAAATCTCTAAGAACTCCGTTTGTTATACTTTTAATTCATTCTTATCTTCCAATTTTTTTATCGAGGTACACTGTTCATAATAGTTTATGCTTGATTGCTTTCCCAAGTGAAACTAAATATTTTAACAGTGAAAAGATGTTTATCTTCCTTTCACGAACTAGTTTGCAATAGGGAAATTTATTTTACCTTCATTAAACGATTTTATCAGTTATTGTCTATGTCTTTCATTTGGTTTATTTTCCTAATATTACTTAGTCTTTAAGAAAGTCTAGCTAATATAAACAATTTTTCATTCATATTTACAGAATCTTATCGTTAAGAAGACGAGTTTTATGTTTTCATTCCAATTAACATGCAAACCAATGTGTACCTTGTGTAGCAATTAACATAAGTACCAATAAGCATGTGTTATTTGTTAACCGGTGTATTAATAGGTTTCTTCAGTTGTCTTTTGATTAAATAAAGGTATTATTTACCTTAATTTCGAAATAAAGCACAGTCATGAAAAATTGATTCCATCGTTATTAAATCTAGTAATTTTTCTTCATTTTAATTTGTATTATAAATAAAACTCCTTTAACTCCGTTTGTTATACTTTTATTTATTCTTATCTTTCAATTTTTATCAAGGTGCACCACTCATAATATCTTACACTTAATTGTTTTCACAAGTGAAACTAAATATTGTCACAGAGAAAAGAAGTTTATCTTCATTTTGCTAACTTATTTACAATAGGAAAAATTTAGTTTACTTTCATTAAACGATTTTATCGGATAATGTCTATTTCTTTCATTTGGTTTGTTTTCCCAATATTTCTTAGTCTGTAAGAAAGTGTAGCTAATATAACCAATTTTCTTTCATATTTACAGAATCTTATCATTAAGAAGACGAGTTTTATATTTACATACCAATTAACATGTAAACCAATGTGTACCATGTGTACCAATTAACTTGTCTTATTTGTTAACATGCATATTAATAGGTTTCTTCAGGTATCTTTTGATAAATAAAGGTATTATTATTAACCTTAATTTCGAAATTAAACGCAATCATGAAAAATTGATTCCATCATTTTTAAATCTAGTAATTTCTCTTCATTTTAATTTTTATTATAAATAAAACTCCAATAACTTCATTTGTCATACTCTAAATTAATTCTTATCATTCAATTTTTAACGAGGTACACTGTTCATAATATCTTATGCTTGATTGTTTTCACAAGTGAAACTAAATATTGTAACAGAGAAAAGAAGTGTTTATCTTCAATTCACGAACTTGTTTACAATAGGAAAAATTTATTTTACTTCATTAAACAATTTTATCAGCTACTGTCTATTTCTTTCATTTGATTTGTCTTCGTAATATTTCTTAGTCTGTAAGAAAGGTCTAGCTAATATAACCAGCTTTCTTTTATATTTACAGAATCTGATCATTAGGAAGACGAGTTTTATATTTACATACCAATTAACATTAAACATTCATTAATGCCTTACTTTTACCGGAATTATATCATTCTTGTTTTCTGATTAACTACACGTGTATAAAATTATTCAAATCTTCAATATGCCCTGAATATATCAGACGTTGCAAAGAGAAACTTCCACTAAGCGATTCGTTCATCATTTAACAGCGAGAGATATCTTTTTTTTTTAAGTCTCAATTTCGATTTATAATGAAACAGTCATTTCCTGGTTTCTCGACTTTTTTTAAGCCAGGAAACAATCAGAGTAGACCTCCAGTCACAACAACTTTCTCTGATAATCAATACAGGACTTTTCTGATGTTAAGGCTATGGAATGAAAATTGATTAAAAACTTTTGATGTGTGATTCGAGACCAAAAAAAAGATAAAAAGAAATTGATGAGTGAATTGCTGCTATTTTTTCTGGAACGCTAAAAAACTCTCCTTTTCTTCAATTTTTTATTAAACTTTTATATCATTCTTTTAGCTGTCGACTCTTATACTTTATACATATATTTTTTAGGGTAATTCATAAAAATTTTCTTTCATCCTTAAATAAATGTGATCACTCACAAATGCACTATTACTCAAAATTTCTCGATATGTATTTATTTAAAAAATAATTTCTTTTACTGGCTTCGTGTTTTTTATGTAGACATGAGATGTGCCCATTATCGACAAAATTTTGAAAATTATCGGCAATGTAATTATCAACAGTAACTGAAATAAAAATTCGAAAATTTTAATCCTCAGATTTTCGTTTATTGTGGTTATTTCCTTATTCCTTTAAACATTCTCTTCACCACTTAAGTTGTGTACTAACCTTATTGAAATCGCTCACCTCCATGTTAACCTATGGAGAAAATTTCACTACTATTTACAGCTACATAAAAGATGATAATCAAGTAAAAATGATATTTTCAGATAGCCTGGACTTTTCTGCACCTTGCAACAGGATTCATTTTATAAATTCCGTCCACCAAAGGAATTAATGAGCGTTTAAAACACACTATAACATAATTTTCCCCGAATAATTTAAATTGAAAAATATTACCTTAAAAAAAGACAAATTCCCAAGGTGTAATTTTTTTCTCTATTATGGAGTAAAACTTTAAAAAAATCTTAGTAAATCCAAGTCGGCAATCCTTGGGCACATTTTCGCCATTGGTTAACACTGAGGTGAATGAAAACAATAGGGTTAGTACACAGAAGCCTTAATGTGCGTACACCTTTATTTCGATTGAAAAATTTAAATTATGCCATTTTTAAACATTTTTTCTGATTCCAAAATCTAAAATTTTAGAACATTTATTTTCGCGATTGTTTGTTTTGAAAACGAAATATTTTTTTACTAGTTTCATAAATATAATGCTATCCCGTTTTACAAATCCATAAGTCATGGCTATATAAAAAATTTATATAAACATAATTGCAGTGCATAATTCATTGATAAATATATATGGAAAACTACACATAATTTAACTAATAAACAACAACCATGCTGACATTAAAATTTTCCGGCATCCCTTATTTGAATTTTAAAGGTTTACATAATTTTTTTAAAGAAGTTTGATACAATTTAGCGCTGAAATTTTTTTTCAAATAGTTTTATCTCGTTTATTTACATCATTATTTTTACTTCTCAGTTAAACAGTTTTCTTTTACACGCAATGCATATAATTTTATTCATGGTAATTACTTTTATTGAAGAAAATGATACCATGAAAAATTTTCCCTGTGTTAATTATGAATCTAAATAATAATTGGAAGAATTTAATCTTAAATTTACATTAATAGTCGTTCTTTTTAAAATAAGAGTTTATTCCCTTAATTTTTTAAAATTTATTTGCATTATTCTTTTATCCTCTGGGCAACTAAAACTGCCGGTATTTGTATTTAGAGCATTATATGCATGTTTTCGCTTCCTGTCTAAGCATGTTGTTGTATCGAGAAACCTGTCAGATTTGATAAATGATTCTAAATTACTATTCGGATATTTTCAGAAATCGTTCATTTTAACGAGTAAATGGTAATTTCATTAAAATTTTGCACCATTATTTTGCTGCGAAGATATATTTTGTGAGAATTATGGTACATGGTATTTCACGTAGGTAATGTTTTCATTTACTTAACAAATCTCAATTACTGCTGGAAAAATTTACTTTTGTACTAACTGTAAATTGTCAAGTAGAAAAATAATTAAAATGAATTATTTCGTTTTAATTTCCAAGTAAAAAATAATTAAAATAAATTCATTCCTTTTACTTACCAAGTAAAAAATAACTAAAATATAATTAATAAATAGCTATTTATTGAAATTAACATTATCAAATATTTATTAATTGTAATAATTGTAGTTGTATTTTTACTTGAATGCTTGTTTACGGAAACTGTTTACGTTCATTAACAAATCTCAATTACTGCTGGAAAAAATTTACTTTTGTATTAACCAGTAAATTATTAAGTAAAAAAATAATTCAGATTAATTCATTATAATTTCCAAGTAAAAAAACTTATATAATAAATATAATAAATAACTATTTATTACAATTCATGTTATCAATTATTTATTAATTATAATAATTTTAATTTGTATTTTTACTTGAATTCTTGTTTACAGAAAGTGTTTTGGTTTTAATTTCCTGTAAAAAACATTTTTTTTCCTGGAAAATACAGTTCATACCATTTCACATACCATTCATTTTAACATATTTTCATTTACATTCATGAGTCTAGACAGCAAGGAGCTACACTTTTTTCTGAGTCACTTCGGAATAGAATGCTCGTATCATCAAAATATTTTACATGAGGTTTTCACAATGTTTGTTTTCTACTTGAGCGCAAATAATACATTTCAAGCACGTCGTACTATTTAATTTTTCACGTACCTTCATATCTGTACTTTTTGCACTTTTAAGTACTGGGTTTCCTTAACAATTTTAACAGCTGAAGGAATATCCTTTAACATTTGGATTTTAGCAAATATATGCTCCTTTCGTCAATTTTATTTGCATAAGTTTTTTTTTTTTCCAATTGGAAATTTCCATGAAGTGCAAAATAAAATTTAACGTATTCATGTTATAATATTCTTCAAATACCTAGTTTACTTTAACACAACGTAAATATTAACAGTAAGAATAATAATTATAATTGTATCTGAACAATAAAATTATTACTTCGTTTCATTACTTTTTATTCGTGCAAAAAATTTCAGTGAAATCTAGTTTACACATTTTACATACTATCCGCCTTCAAATTCTTCCATATACAGTAAAACCTCGTTTATCTGGACTAACTGGGACGAATAGGCAATCCGGACAATCGAAAATCCGGATAATCCGGGTAATATGGGTGATAAGCAAAACAAATTCCTAAACTAAACAGACAGGGTTAAAAAACTATTTTTGTAGCAAAACTACATAGTATTGTTTACAAGACATTAAAAAATATAAAAATAACTTTTCACGTCATTTATTAACAAAGAATTTGTAAGTCTAGTCAGAGCCTGACTAAGGCAGGGGCATACGGGGCAGTTGCCCCTGGCCCCTACATCAGAGGGGGGCCCCCAAATCGAATAGAAAGTTTATTTTACGTTTTCTTCTTTAATGAACTTTTTTAAAAAAAAAGATCAGTACAGTGATATCCGTCAGTTTTATGTTAGTTTCTTCATTAATCCATCGTATGAACGCAAAAAATCTATATTTCGTAAATCCATGGCTTTCTAGGGCGGAATTTAGCTGAATTCCACCCTAATGTCAGCAAGGTTATGAATTTGCCTGATATTGTTATTCACGATAAAAAAATAAAAGAAATACTATTTATTGAAGTTGGTATAACAAGCCAGGATCAATTGCAAATTGTTGAGAATGAAAAATCACGGAAATATAACGGATAAATTTAAATAGCATTTTTGTCAAATTTTGGATCTTCAGATCTACTATATCCCTTTTAATGATGGACATAGAATTGTCAGAAAATCAATAAAATGGACAGAACGATATTTCGTCTGACCATTGGAGGGGGGGGGGGGGCTTTATAGCTATTTTAGGTTCTAGTCAATTTTCTTGTTATATATCTATAATGAGGTGAAAAATTTAAATACCTCCATAAAGTTCGGTTCTTCATTACTAAAGTAGTGAAGCAGAGGGGGGCCCCCAAAGAAGTTTTTGCCCCGGGCCCCAATTAGGCTAAGTCGGGCCCTGAGTCTAGTAAAGCTTTCTTATACTCAACAAAAATCATTTTATTATCATAATTTATTGTACAATCTATGCAGGAACTGTACATAGAATCAAACTAAAAAGCGAATATTTGTCGTACTTAAAGTGACGTTCTTGCTATCATAGTTAAAAATTATTATCTAATGGGAACATTAAATAAAAATAATGTCTACAAATCTGATCCGGACCAAGGAGGGCCGGATAAACGAGGTTTTCTTGTATCACCTTTATTAAGAATTTTAAACAAAGTTTTATGAATGTCATTTTTCGTGAAAGAACATCAAAGAAGGCTCGATTACTGATATTACTATACAAAATCATTTTACGGACAATTCAGTCTAGAATATACACTTTCATATAGCTTCGCGTTCAGGGTTAAGAAGGAAATGCTCGCATTATGCCCTTTTGGTAAGCCTTCACTCACAAATATAAGTAGCAACTGCAAGAGTGTCAGTTTTCATTTGTCTCTTAGCGGTAAGATAATCGTTTCATCAAATATTCAGATATTGTATTCCGCGCGTCAATTTTTTTTTCTTCTGGGAAATACAGTTTTGTACATTTTGCAGACACTCCTCATACCTTTAAATGCTTTTAAACGCGAATTCCCCCGAAATATAAATAAACGTTGTTATAATTATCATTTTGCTGCTAAAATATATTTTGTGAGATGTATGGTTCATAGCATTTCACGTAGCTGATGCTTTCATTTACTTTGATATGATAGGTTTCAATAAAAAATCTCTATTACTTTTGGAAAACTTTAAATTTAAATTATCTAGTAAATTATCAAGTAAAAAAATAATTCATAATTCATTTTTGAATACTTTTCAATTATCCAGATTATCACACTAAAAATTAATTCATAATCCATTTTTCATTTTTCTCTTAACAGACTGCTTGATTATTAAATTTATTGCAGTTATTTTATAACACGACTTAATTAAAATCAAATGAAAATCTTACAGTTAAGTTATAATATTATCATTTAGCAGAAAAATGATAATGTTATAATTATCATTTTGCTGCTAAAATATATTTTGTGAGACGCATGGTTCATAGCATTTCACGTAGCTGATGTTTTCGTTTATTTGATATGACAGATTTCAATAACATATCTCTATTACTTTTGGAAAACTTTACTTTTGAATTATCTGGTAAATTATCAAGTAAAAAAATAATCCATAATTCATTTTCGAATATTTTTGAATTATTCAGATTATCAAATAAAAAAATAATTCATAATCCATTTTTCATTCATCTTTTAACAGATCGCTTGATTATTAAATTTATTACAGCATTACACTTTTTACTTAACAATTAAAAGCTTAAGTTTTATTCATCAATTTGAATAATAGGTAGTATCCATTTATTTCTTTCGGCAAAAATATATTGCATGCCCAATTTATTTTTCATGTGTATTTTCCAGCTTAATATATTTATCTCTATAAAAAAAAAGTTAATTAAGGGGATGGTGGACTTTCAAATTACCAAAAATCGAACAAAAATTGGAATTTTTTTTGGGATATATTAATATTTTAAAAGTATGTAAATATTTGAATAAAATGCATTTAAAATATGTAATGAATAGCATAATGAAAACTTGGTGGCTTTAGAAAAGTAAATATTAAAGGTAGGGGGGGGGGAAATATCTTTTAAATGGCTTTTTATCAAAATGAGCAATTTCCAGATTTGCAAGTCTTTGAAAGGATTCTCGCGTCATAATTTTTGACGAAATTTCATAATGCAGACTCCTCTTACACATTAAAATAAAGTTATGTATCCAGTTCAGGTTTCAACATCATTAAGATTATCAAAGCTTAACTGAAGTGTAGAAAAGTACAAAAATTTCACGAAAATGCAGAGTAAATTTCACGTAAATGCAGAGTCACGAAAATGCAGAGTATATAAAAATATTTCCTAAATATTAACTATTCAACAAAAGCGCGAAAAAATACACAATTCTGTTCAAAATGAATTTATAAGCAAAATAAATGCAAAATTAAGTTCGGAAATTTAAAATTGGATCGCAAGGAGCATTTTAAAAAGCATAATAGAAATTTCAATATTCAAACAATAAATTTTTTCTAAATATTTATAAAATTTTAAAATTTGTTTGATATAGTTATACTTTAATGAATATACATGCAAAATTGCATATCTCTGAGGTAAAAATTTCAAAAATTGCTTTGTAATGTCCACCATCCCCTTAATTTTCTATTTACGTCCAACCTTCGTATAACAGATCTATCAAGACTATAAATAACACCTGCAAGCGTGTCGATTCCCTGTTTTTCTTAAAAATAAAATACTCATTTCATTGGATTATTTAACATTCTGTTTTTGCTTGTCAAAACATTCGTTCACTTTAAATGCGTTTTGTTTCATTTTATATACGTCACATTTAACGACAATAAAACAGGCTGTCACGTTAAAATTTAACCGCTTCATTCACGAATCTAAACAGAACCTGGGCGAATTCCACTTCCGCTAACAAACCAGACGAACAGAACAATCACACGGCAAAAGAGAACTTCCAACTTACCTTTCAACAAAAACAAAACAGAAACCAGGTTCAACGTTCCATGCGATCGGCCAATTCACTGCGACCTTGACTATTGTCTTTTTTTCTTTTCTTTAATCACCTCACTCAAGATCAATAACTCTTTTATTTTTCCTCCCTCTATTTTTTTTTTTTTCACTGCTTATTCCTCTCCGTAGAAGGGCTTCGCCCGGAATGACTCTTTGCAAAAACACACACACTCACTCAAGGCATAAACAATATCCCGAATCGACTCCTCACATGGCATAAAACGGAATAGGATGGAACTTCGCGGATTCGCACGATTTGCCGTCTTGAGGAGAAGTGAGGCAAGCAACGACCGTATTTTGAGTCGGAGAGTGGGGGGAAAGGGAGAAACACCGACACGTGACCGGCGCAACCGGTGGCGACACGGCCGGCCAGGTGAGCCTGACGGAAAGGTGTCTTCCACATGATGGGGAGAAATGTCAAAGAGGTGCACAAATTAACCAGTTGAATGAATTTCTAAAGATGCTATGAGGATTTTGTTTTTCAATCGATTTCCGCGGGAGCATCGATGATGCCCCTGTTTGCAAAAAACGGGTGTTGCACGTTTCGATTTATTATAAAACTAGCTGAATACCCGTGCTTTGCTACGGAGTACATTCAAATTAAATACGACGGTCAATGTATGCAATTAATGCCATATATATATATATATATATATATATATATATGTATGTATGTAATAAATTAAATATTATGCCCTCCATTCTAGCATTTAATTTCCCTTTCCTAAACCCAATCCGCAGTAATCTTAATTTATCTCTTTAAAACCCTTAGCAACAGAACTTCCCATGAATCGCATACCTCTGCATTTCTACACGTGTATACGTCTGGAGAAAGGCGAGCCCCAATATTTGCTGACCCTACAAAATACACATGTTTTTTTCGCCCTATCGCGGGTAAGGTTGAAAGGTGATATTAGCTTCCGAGTCGTCTTCTGAAATGGACGGATGTACTTTTGTCGCTCTAATAAACGATTCGGCCAGACTACATCAAAATTTTATTCCTTTCAGGCTGATTCTAGCTCCAGCCACGTAAATATGAGCTAATTTCTATTTCAGATTATAATTTAAGGATGTAATGGATATATTACACACACACATACATATATATACATACATATATATATATATATATATATATATATATATATATATATATATATATATATATACATATATATATATATATATATATATATATATATTATATATATTAAATAAAAACATTTTTAACCCTGACAACACCAGCACAATTCATCAACCTGAAAGATGAAGAATATAAATGACCGGGGGGAGTTGTGACCCCCAACACTCCGGTTAAACATGTTTTGTACCTAGGTAACACTCCCGGAAGTCATCCTTCATCTGCAACCTGACGTAAAGTCAAAACAAAGCAAGGAGCGATGAAATAAAAAAATAAAGGAAATGGAACTTCGTACATTAAAAACCTGGGTCAAAATTATTTCAAAACCACCTGTCAATTCACTAAAACATTACAGCCATCCCATATATTCACTACACCTATAAACAATGCATCATATAATAATTTTTTTAAAAATATTTAGACTTATGACTAAAATATAACTTTATCCGCATATAACCACTTCAAATAAGCACCACCTAAGTATCGAAATATCCACACACAATACTTTAAACATTATCAAATATATACATTTAGAACCATAATTATAACTAAAATAGCAAGGACACATACCTAGTGCAACTCTACATTGTAGACCGTAAACGACTAACAGGTGCGATACGTAAATTGCCAACTGATCATTTTATTACCTCAATTACTAAAATATCGATTAAGACATTCTTTCCTATCGATCGAATGGAATTCACACATGGTTTTTAACAAAAATCTCAAAGGAAAACCCATTTCTAAAGCTTTTTGTTAAAAACCATGTGTGAATTCCATTCGATCGATAGGAAAGAATGTCTTAATCGATATTTTAGTAATTGAGGTAATAAAATGATCAGTTGGCAATTTACGTATCGCACCTGTTAGTCGTTTACGGTCTACAATGTAGAGTTGCACTAGGTATGTGTCCTTGCTATTTTAGTTATAATTATGGTTCTAAATGTATATATTTGATAATGTTTAAAGTATTGTGTGTGGATATTTCGATACTTAGGTGGTGCTTATTTGAAGTGGTTATATGCGGATAAAGTTATATTTTAGTCATAAGTCTAAATATTTTTAAAAAAATTATTATATGATGCATTGTTTATAGGTGTAGTGAATATATGGGATGGCTGTAATGTTTTAGTGAATTGACAGGTGGTTTTGAAATAATTTTGACCCAGGTTTTTAATGTACGAAGTTCCATTTCCTTTATTTTTTTATTTCATCGCTCCTTGCTTTGTTTTGACTTTACGTCAGGTTGCAGATGAAGGATGACTTCCGGGAGTGTTACCTAGGTACAAAACATGTTTAACCGGAGTGTTGGGGGTCACAACTCCCCCCGGTCATTTATATTCTTCATCTTTCAGGTTGATGAATTGTGCTGGTGTTGTCAGGGTTAAAAATGTTTTTATTTAATATATAGCAGCTTACGGTTGAGCAGCGTAGCGCCATGGTAAGATTGCCGTTGTTCATTGGTTTGATTTCTGATTGTACTTTTGTAGTCATATATTATATATATATATATATATATATATATATATATATATATATATATATATATATATATATATATATATATATATATATATATATATATATATATATATATATATATATATATATATAATAAATACAACGGTCAATGTATGCAATTAATGCAAAATATATAAATATATATTTCTAAAATATATCGTAACGGATATTTTTATAGACAAAATAATGTAGAAGAAAATATTCAAATTAAACACAACAGTCAATGTATTCAATTAATTTGTAGGTTTAAAATCTATAAAACATACTAATTTGAATTAAATTCTTAAAATTCTCCATCTCAATTAGTCTAGTGGATAAATTTTATCTTTTCCGTATTTTAATATTTTTTTGTCAATTTATTTCGTTGTCATGCACGTGATGAGAAATTAATTTAAAGTATCAGAAAAAGAAAAGAAACCTCGTGATTAGCATTTGATAAATTAAATTCTAAAAATTGATCTTTAAAAATTCACTAAAAATCAAAAAAGGGAGGTAAAGATTCGAAAAAGATTTCATTTTAAAGAAATTTTTATGATCTTTCATGTGATATAAATTTTATAACTCTCAGATTATTATTTTAAATGCAAACTTTAAAGAATGTTACAAAAAACAGCTTAAAAATTCAATTTAAAAAAAATCTAAGATGAATTTTTCAAAAATCTTTCGCAGTGCACCCCTATACTATTAGAAGAATCGCCATGCAAAATTTCAGCCCTTTGAGTCCAGTGGTTTGGTCTGTACGTTATCTGTCAGTCAGTCCGTCAGTCACTCACTTACGGAACTGTTTTATATATATATATAGATAAAAGACGTTTTGTATAAAATCAGCAGCATTTAATTAAAAATTGATAATTACAGTACTATAATCGAGAAACTCGGTTAGGGGATAAAACACACCAAACAGGGACGCAGTCTTCACGTAAAGATAACTTTGGTGGTAACTGTCGAACTAAAAGGCTCATATCCTTTGGCAAAATACTTTTATCTTAAATCTAGCTGAGAGTACATAGCTACAGATAAATGAAGATTCATGATGTCATAAATAGCAGTATGCCAACCTGAATGGTTCCATCATTTAAAGATAGTCAAAGAAAAAGTTACAGTCTATTCTTTACCGTTGTACGGGTCCGTTTCTTTGGTCGAATGCAGAACTCCGAAGAAAGAGGAGACACTGCCACTATCTCGATCCACAAACTTAACTGCTGATAATATTCAAGATACGTACAGAAAGTACAGTTATAAATTGTACTGCAAGAACATATTTTGTTAATTTTAAATTAGTGAATTTGCAGGGAAGAAAAAAAACAATAACCCTCACGCAGAGCTCATACTGCATGTGGTCAATTTAATATTACAGAGCAGTCAGATAAAAGAAAAATTGTTATATTTTATAAAATGCAGTTACGTTTATAGAGCACTGACTATAATAAACAGATGCTACTGGTCAGAAAGACTTTTGAAAAATGCTTAATTAAGTATTGGTGGTAAATCATGCCTAGTACCTGAACCTCATCAATTCCTCCGCAGTGCAGATTCGAACTCAAAAGTTCAAGTTTGACAACTTTGTCCTTACATTAGTGATGAGTAGGTGCTGCGAGTTGGGGGACCCAGTAAACAAAATGTGAAGTGTACATGGATGAGTTAAAGGGAAAAGACACGAACATAGAAACATTGTACTTCTCCAATCAGGAAGGTCATCCGTTCAGTAAACATTGGTGCGTGCTTTTATATACACTGCTCAAAACAATTAGGGGAGCACATGGTTTTAACGAAATTACACAAATACTTACACCGATAAGTAACATAAAATAAATCATCCATAATTTAAAGCCTAGCAGGAAACAGAAGAAGAAAACTTCATATGCAAATCAAAGTTCATGACGTCAAAAACCGGAAGAAGAACATAAGGGTGGAAATCGGGATGTTGCAAAAACGTCTGTGTCACTGCCTTAACTGTGAAATTCGATTGCTCAGTTATTCTTTTTGAGAAAAGGTGACTTGAAAATGTCTCAACAACGTGATTTACCGGAATCCATGGCATGGCGTATTATAGGCAGACTTGAATCCGGGCAAACACAACGTAGTGTCACGGACGCTGTTGGAGTCGCCAGAAGTATCGTTGCAAGGCTGTGGAATCGATTCCAAGAAACAGGGAATGTTAGACGTCGACCAGAACAAGGTCGGCCACGCGCCACTACAGCATTTGATGACTGGTATATACTGTTAACAGCTCGTCGAAACAGAACAGACAATGCTACTCAGTTGCAAAGACAGTTGCTCTTGGCAACAGGACGAAGGTTGTCCAGCCAAACAGTACGTAATAAGCTTCATCAGGGAGGTCTCTATGCTCGTAGGCCAATGGTCTGCATTCCGTTGACCTCACGCCACCGTGAGGCCCGAAGAAGATGGGCTGCTGAACATCGAGATTGGGAGCAACATGATTGGAGCCAAGTGCTGTTTACAGACGAGTCCCGATTCAATCTGGAGTGTGACACCCGACGTGTTTTGGTATGGAGGAAAAGGGGCACTCGAAATAACCCCACATTCGTTCGTGAAAGGTCACAATACAGACGAGCTGGTTTTATGGTAAGGGGTGGAATCAGCAAAGGTGGACGTACGGACCTGCATATCATTCAGAATGGTACTTTGAATGGTACTTTGAAAGGTATGCAAATGAGATACTGAGACCTCATGTCATACTTTACGCTTCAGCCATTGGAGATTCCTATTTTTCCAGCATGATAATGCCAGACCGCATACAGCTCGTCTTGTGGAGAACATGCTTGAAGCTGAAACAATACAGCGTATGGAATGGCCAGCGTGCTCTCCTGACCTGAATCCAATCGAGCATGTTTGGGACATGCTCGGACGACGAGACCAAGGCTTCCTTTTACTCTCCAAGGCTTGGAGATTGCACTTCTTGAGGAGTGGAACAGTATTCCCCAAAGTCTTATCGATAACATCATCGCATCCATGGAAAACAGGTGTGCAGCAGTCTTAGCTGTTCGAGGAGACCACACGCCATATTAAAAATCTTGCATCATTTCTAAACAATACATTTTTTTATCGTTTACATGTATCCAAATTGTTGCCCTAAATCATCTTTTCATGTTTTTTCCATATTTTCAAAGAATTAAAGCTTAATTACAAATTTTTTTTACGTCTTTTTTTCTGTATTGCGCATTGATACGCGTGTACTATCCATTTATGCCAATCCGTGGCTGTCTCGCACGGTTTTCTTAACTTCTTTGCCTGCTCCCCTAATTTTTTTAGCAGTGTATATATATATATATATATATATATATATATATATATATATATATATATATATATATATATATATATATATATATATATATATATATATATATATATATATATATATATATATATATATATATATGTGTGTGTGTGTGTGTGTGTGTGTGTGTGTGTGATAAATAATAATTACAATGTGTATGAATTGCATATCTGCGGACAACTTGGAGAGATGCAGTCGGGCGAAGTGTTCATCCAAGAAAGCACTGAAGAAATTTAGGAGAGAATCACACACATGAAGCAAGAGAAGAGAAAAACAAATTCCAAGACGTGTTTTATTTATCAGAGGGCTTTAGCTGCAGTGACCACTGGACTTTCCCGTCATCCTTGGAACAGGACGAGGCGCGGAGGGCAGTTTACATGACAAAGTTAAAAGAAGAGCCGTCGTGACCACCGGACTTCTGGCGTCCGTGGACAGCAGATCTGGCAGTAATGAGAGTTATTTGCGAAGAGAGAGAGAAGTCTTCTGTTCAGGCAAATATTAGATGACTGTTTGGTGATATTGCCACCAGGGGGCCGAAATTACTTATTATTTAATTGGACGAATTTAGTCTCGAGGAGTTCACGTATCCCCATCGTGGTTCTCCGGGGATTAACTAATTGCTAGATCACTCGCTTGTTAGATCTGCATTTTATTAAAAAGAAAGACTTTTAAAGCAGGACTTATTTATTATATACAAATTTAATGAGGCCTTCGGGTTTAGGCCAGATATGGTGATGTTGTGGAATTTAGATATTTCAAATGCCTGCTGAATGATCTGCAGGGCCAATATAAATTATAACTTACATCATTTTTAGGGTGCAATTTGGAAAAGGGGTTATGATTTATTAAAAGGAGAATATGCTTTAAAAGCAATTTTGGAAGACGCTTTTTCATGTTATATATATATATATAGATATATATATATATATATATATATATATATATATATGAAACAAATTTCAAACCTTTTCCGTCATTAACTTATTGCAACAGAGCATTATCCCTCAATTTGACCTAAATACCAAATTAATTGTTTAGTTTTCCACTTAAGCAAGCCCCGCGCCTACGGGTTATATAAGAAGAGTGTTCTAGAATATGATGTGATACTCGTTCGATGTGGCGTGATTGGGTTCAGGTGTCACGTTTAAACCAATTGGAAGTTCAGCGCGCCTGTACTCAAGGGCTGAGAACTAGAGTTTCGCACGTCTTCTGTCTCTGATCTCTGGTCTGAAAACATGTAGTTTTTCCGCCGCGTTTTTTTTTTTTTTTTTTTTTTTTTTTGGGGGGGGGGGGCATTATGTGTTGCTCCGGCAGGCTCCGGATTGTTCTGAATGTGGTATCCTGTTATAATATGTCCAAATGTGAAGTTCCAAAATAACTACAGCCTGTGCCATGGGAGTCGCGGTAAATAAAAAGACTTTATAACCAGCTAACTGCAGGATCATGTTTTCTTGCCTCTTCCTTCCTTTCGAGTGTCAAACTTAGTCGACTCTCCATTGCCTGTTTCCCCGTCAACCCAGCTACGACTACACTCCTGATCCGGAGTACTATGAACAGTCAGGCCTGTATTCCAATCGCCTGCCTTGTTCCGACACTCTCCTTTGTTTTTATTACATATATATATATATATATATATATATATATATATATATATATATACATATATATATATACAGTGGAATCTCGATCGATCGTTTTCGGATCCATCGTTTTTCCGTATGCGCCGTTCATTTTATCCAGACCCAACGATCGTATTGCTTTGTTATGCTTCCGCATCTATCGTTTTCCCGCATTTATCGTTCATTTCAATGGGTCCCTTGAAAAACGATAGATCGAGATTCCAGTGTATATATATATATATATATATATATATATATATATATATATATATATATATATATATATATATATATATATATATTATTTAATAGGTTTTAATGACTGTATTTATAATAATTCCTCACTAGTCATATCTTAATATCATGACATGCGAGTCTCTGAATTCATTTTTAGTCTTTAACCTATATGATCTGAATACTTCATGCTTTTGAATGTACAGAAGGACTCTCCTAAAATTGTCTAATATCTTCCAACAACATGTGGGAAACTAATATATTCCTTTTCTGATGCCGATGCGATACAAGTCAGGTCGGGGATCCAACTCACGATCTGAGTAGTTCCAATTGGAGGATGCGGTCACGATTTGATATGCAGCCAAAAGCACACACTACTTTATTTTATAACATGTTGGATAGAAAGTAATTAGTGCTCCAGAACAATACACTTTTACCCTGAAAAACGGGTTTTTCCTCCTTCTACTTATATGAATTCCAGCACGTACATTACTTTTTTATGGCATGCGTAATCGAGGGAAGTGCAGTACTCTCTGCAGGACGAATCTCCGCTAAGGAACTTTCCTGTTTATTTTCCTGGCGTAACCTCGACATCAAATGATACTAGCATGAAAATGAATCTTTTATTACGAAAAAATTCTACAGTACGAAATTTATTTTCGAAATAGAAGCATTAAGTGGCCCTCTACCGGAATTACTTAGATAAGGTTTTTTTTTTCAGATGACGTTACATATACGTAAAAATTTAATGATCAAAAGATTTTAGGTAAGAAATCTTAGGAATTACATTTTAGGAAGGAATATGAAACTAAAATGAAATTGACTTTTCACAGATGTATCACAATAATACTGCAAGTTTATGATTCCTATCTGCAATACATGTAATTTTTTTTCAATTTTGCTTCTTACGCATGATTAAGAAATGTATTTAATGCAATTAATTAGATGAAGAACTGTATTTATTACGTGTTAGTGTATCATAATGTTTGATATAAAATCCTTTTTACTTATTATCAGAAATACGCCTTTATCTAAAAAAGGGATGTTTTACTTTACTATAAATGAAAGTCTTCTTGATCTCGATGCTTTTGCAACTTAAATTTATTTCTATTTAACACAGCTTCTTTATGAGGAATTTTTTCGGAGAAATGAGAGGGGTTAATCAAACTAGACTCATCTAAATGTATTGTTTAAGTAAACAGTTTTGGTCCTACAAGTTTATGATTTCTATCTGTTATATGAAGTAAAATTTTTCTTTTCGCATCTTAGAAAAAATTTTCATAAGAAATGTTTATAATCCATTTAATTATAGGAAGCATGTGTTTATTACATGTTATTGTATCATGTTTCATGTTTGGTGTAAACTCCTTTTTACTTATTATCAGCGAAATGACTTTATCTGAAAAAAGTGATGTTTTTCTTTACTAAATAACAATTTTCTTCAGCTCGATTTTTCTGTTTATCAGATTTTGCAACTTAACTTTATTTCTTTTCAACACGGTTTCTTTGTGATGAAGTTTTTCGGTGAAACGATAGGGGTTTTTCAAACTAGACTCAACTAAATATATTATTTAAGTAAACAGTTTTGGTCCTGGAAATTGTGTTCAACAGTGTACACATATACAGTTTAGTATACATACCCCTATACTTTAACGTTTGTCCAACAAATAATTCTTAGTAATACAACGCAGAAGATGAAAGCAACGTATTGTAGGAGTTAGCACTTTTGTTTTAACCATTTCTGGAATATATGAATACAATTTCATTGTCTAGATCAGTGGAGCACAAACTATTGGTGGCTAAAATAATTGAACGTGTCGCGGATGGTTTGAAGTAAATTTATATCGTATTAAAATTATTGAATTAAAATATTTCCTAATCTAATAATTTTCAAATTATGTTCTTTGAATTTAATTTTGTTAATTTTCAACTAAATGGAATACAAATACATATTAATATTTAAATATAAATTTTTAGTCACATGAGATTTGCCCCCATAAAGTGTAAAAGGTAAGCGAGACATTTTTTCATTGGTTGTCAATAGTTTGTCAAAATTTGCTTACTTCTGTTTTTCGATTTTTTTGCGAACATTTTACTAATTTTTTAAAAATCTTTCTACCACCAAGAAAATTTTTTTTCAAGTGGGGGGAGGAGGGGAATGGATTCTTCAATTGAAGAAAGTGGTTCATGGTAGGATAAAGTAGGCACACCTCTGGTCTAGATGAATACACTTGATCTAGAAACAAACACTCCATTACAGTCTAACCCCGTTATAGCGAACCCGGTATATAACGAACTCACGGATATAACAAACGAAAATTTTGGTCCTGCCGTTTTCCTATTGTATTTATTGCTAATTTATCCTTTTACAGCGAACCTCCGAAATCTTGAGAATCGGCTATAATGAACCTCTTTTTCAGTCAACTATTGATTTTTTTTATTTTTAAACTTTTTAAGAATGTTGAAGATGATGATGATGAAGGTTTACTTATCGCGATGAAGATAGCAAAGCACAAAATTTCACTATTAAAAGCACAAAAAAATTCATTTAAAAGCACAAAATTTCATTCTCAGATTGTGATATGCAATTGTTCGAAACATGTGACGATGAAGTCATTGCATGTGAAAATCCGACTAATGAAGATATTGTGGAAGAGATTAAAATGGTTCATTCTGAAATCAAATATTCTGCATCTGATGCTGATGAAGAATAGCACATAAAGGACGAAATTCCCACCATCTCAGATGCTACAGTAGCGATGTGTGTAATTAATAATTTTTTGTCTACACAAACAGTGGAAGAAAGAGTGTTGGAGTCATTTGATGTATTGGACAAAGAAATTCATAAAATGTTTTTGAAATCGGCATCACGTCAGCAGAAGATTACCGATTTTTTCTGTATCAAAACAGTGACCAACAATTAAAGGTAAAATGAATTTATTTCCATTTGTCTTCATTTTTCGTTAATTTAATTAGTATTGTGTCAGTTAAATGTATTCGATTTTAGTCAATTTAATTCATTAATGATCATTTTTAATAGATTTTGTCATTTTTAACACATCATTATTGAATACACATAGCAACTAGTGAGTTATACATTTTGTGAGCTTTAACATTTTTCTTAACGGTTCGGATATAGCGAGCAAAATGTTTGGTCCCTTGAAGTTCGTTATAACGGTGTTCGACTGTATTCGGGGGGGGGGGGGGTGGGAGAAATCTGGTATAGTGTGCTTTAAACGCTCATCAATTCCTTTGGTGGACTAAATTTATAAAATGAATCCTGTTGCAAGGTGCTGAAAAGTTCAGGTTGTCTCAAAATACCTTTTTTTATTGGATTATCAGCATTTATGTAGCTGTAAATAGTAGACACATTTTCTCCATAGGTTAACATTGACAGAATCCAATAGTGTTATTACACAACAGCCTTAAAACACCCCCCAATTTTCCTCCAGTTACCAAATTGGAAAATTTTCATAAATTAAACAAGAAACACAAAACTGTTTTGCCAACATAGCATCACTCAAAGCACATTTATCTATCTCTGATTAACTATAATTTCCTCCACGAAATTATAATTTTCAGGCCCATGTAACTCATAAAATATTCACCCCCAAAAAGAATCATTAGGATATCCCAAAAATATTCTCTGTGAGAATACCGTGTATCACACATTTCTCTTCAGAAATTTTCATTCCCTCTCGCCTGACATTGTTACAGAAGTCACGAACAATGCATTGCCAGAATATTTTCGCCTGAAACAACTCAGGGTTACTCCTGGAAGCGAATAATGTTTAATTTTATCCTCTCGGGGGCCACGCAATGGAACAATCAGAGAAGGGAGAGAAAAAAATCATTGATAGGTCGGAGATGGCAGGAAATGTTAGTAAACAAATGTTCATAATCGGATTATCATCAATACGTGAACTCCAGAAAAAAATTGAAACCATAAGGCATTTATTTAATATTGTATGTGACAGAAATCCTTTATTCCGCTTTATAACTGGATGTGCAACCTTAGAGAAATTATTTGAATGTGGGAACATAGGGAATCATTGCCAGAATTATCGGATATACAAATGCTAGCCATCCAAAATGCAACACCAAGAAGGAAGCAACCAAACAGCATGAAATTTGCATCACGCGTATACCGCGATGGAATATGCAAATGATAAGGATTGCAGCGCACGAGCACATCATGGGAGATTGCAGCGCTCCTGACAATCTGTATATAAAGAGAGGAAAGATAGCCGTTTTGAAGAACGTGAAATGTGCTCTCGTGCGTTTTTTGTGTGTGCAGCTTCAGTATGCCAGGGAGAAAAACACGAGCACCATTCGAGCACTTTTCGGAGTTCGACCGACGCAGAATCGCTGCATACATCAGAGATTGAGGATTATCCTTCCGAGAAATCGGTTATCGTGTCGAACGTAGCCAAGTCACAGTCATGCGAATATGAAATCAGTGGATACAGGAAGGACCGACTGAACGACATGAGCGATTGCAACCTCCTCATCGCACCACTCCACGGGAAGACAGGCATATTGTGCGTATGGCACTGATGGAGCGCAGGGCCACATCCGCAACCATAGCGCAACAAATACAGTCTGTAACACAACAATCGGTGTCCGCACGAACAATACTAAGTCGTTTGCAGCACAGTGGACTGTCCGCTAGGCGTCCATTGCTTTGCTTACCCTTGACTTTAAACCACAGGCGTTTGCATTTGAAATGGTATACTGAATGGCGGAGAGGGAATTTCGATGGCATGACGTGTTTTCGGACGAATTACGCTTCTGCCTGTAACACCACCATGGTCGGATCAGAGTTTGGAGACACCGTGGAGAGAGGCTGATCAAGTGTTGTGTTATGCATTGTCATAACGCAACAGTTGAAAGAGATCTTGCACAAGGTGTTATGGTGTGGGGTGGTATTGGATTCCACTCTCGCAACCCTCTAGCACGCATTACCGGTACATTTACCAGTCGGTGCTATATTTCTGAGGTTTTTCTGTCTGTTCTCATTACTTACCTTCATAGCTTGACTGCGGACACGTTTCCACAGGACACTGCGCGACTACACGTTGCACGCATTGTTGAAGATTTCCTCTCAGACCACCATATTGTATTGTTACCCTGGCCTGGCTGTTCTCCATATCTATCGCCCATCGAACATGTCTGGTCAATGATTGGACTTTCATATCCCGGCATGCCGTATCTGCGGGTACAACAGATGAACTTTGGCTATGTATGGAGGCAGCATGGGCTGTCATTTCTCAACACCACATCCAAAGCCTCAACAACATTCATTATTGATTTTCTGGTCTTCCTCAATTGAAAGAAGGTTGTATTTCCAATCAATTATCAATGATACTATCTGTACTCTCAGGAATAAATTTGGCTTTGATATCTCTTGTCCTTCTTGGTGTTGCATTTTGGATGGCCAGCAGTGTATATACAGTATCAACAATTTTTAAACACAGAGAATGTTTTAAAGGGAATACTTTAGAACAGTGGTAGCCAGCCTTTTTAGCGTATGTGCCAAATCAAAACAATATGAATACTCAAAGTGGCATGATGAAAATATACCGTAGAAAATAACTAGATTATAATATAGTAATTAAAGTATGGAACACAGCAATAAGTCCTAAAGTTGTTTTTAATATAGAAGTAGTTTTTCTAATTTTATTTCAAACACATAAGTAAATATTTAAAATTATTTTAAGCACAAAACAACAAACTAATATAAAGACAAACAACCAAGAAATGTAAATATATATATATATATATATATATATATATATGTACAGATATATATATATATATATATATATATATATATATATATATATATATATATATATATATATATATATATATATATATATATATATATATATATATATATATATATATATATATATATATATATATATATATATATTGTTACAAATAAAATATTTTAATTTTTTTTCTGTGAACATAAAGATGTACTTGTTATTGGTTTTAGTATTTAATTAATTTATCTTTTTTTCACTTGAAATTGTGTTATAAATGTTGTATTTCACGATAAGTTAATAATTAATGTGTTTGTAGCTCAATTTATTTGAGAAGAAATCTGAAAACGCAACAATATAAAACCTAATAAAAGAATTTTAGATTTCAGCAAATTTTCAGATTTTTTTTCACATACTGAAAATTAATGGTGTGTCACTTTAAATTTTACGTGCCACTAGTGGCACGGGTGCCACACATCGGCCACTCTGCTTAGAAGTTAGGTAACTTCAGATCTTGTTAAATAATTGTTGGGGGGGAGGAGGGGGTCGAATGGTTGGTTTTAAACTTTGACGGTCATCTTTAGATGCCCAAAGTTTATACTGGTGATATAAATACGATTTAATGTACGCAGCTATACGATTATATACGCACAAGGTCCTTGTTACGAACGGGAGAACATCTATGTGTACGTAAGCAGTTTAATATTCTTGAAGTAGGAATATAAAAGCTAGGTACAGCAGATGGAAACACTATTGCACATTATCTCATTTCTATAGATTCGTACTTACTCCCTCCTCCTTCTACTGGTGATAAAAATTATCTATTTTTGGGAGCTTCCCCGATGACTTTATTGTAATGGCATGCCTTTTTCCCCTTATTCCAAACTTTTCTAATTAGTCCTCGTGTGGAGAAATATGGCCATCTTAATTCAAACGGTCTATTCATACAATAGGCCCTCCCCGTTCGCAGGAGGTTAGGGATGGAGGAAAGTATAATAATATTATACAATAAACAAGAAATATACATCTCCGTATATTTCATGGTTATTTTTATTTCTCGGATATTTTCAATATTTTGAGTAAAAAAGAAGTATTAATTTATTTAGACAACTGTTTGGGCACATATGGAACAATAAAATAAATCCTATAGTAGGTTAAATTTTCGATTTTCATTATTATATAAGAATAAGGTTGCAGAATAAGCATCGTTGTACTTCCACTATTCTTGCTTTTTTTGTTTGTTTTTCTCGTTAAAATTTTCTTTTTTATTATGCACATTTATTAAAAACTAATTTCTCTTAAACATTTAGGTGAAACGCTTGGAGAAATAATCTTAACTGACATCCAGCGGAATAATATTAACACTAGAAAGACGGGAATTTTTTTCTTACTAAAAAGACTGAATGCCGTCATTTTGACGGTTAAAAAGAAAATCAAGAATTTAAAAATTTTAATGTTTTTTAAAATGGTTAAATACTATAAATTTTGTAATATTTCATACCAATATTTAATAAAATAATATATATTTAGATATATATTTATGCAGGTATGCCGAGCTGACAACCTGGTATGGTTTATGCGTAAAAATATATGCATAGTTTGTGCAGTCCTTCTTTTTCAATACCAGTATTTCCGAAGAGCCAATATTTCTGTTATTTGCAAAAGGGGGAAGAGACGAAAAGTTGCTAACATTTTTCCGGTATTATTTTAAAGATTTCTGTCTGTTTTCTATATTGCCGTCTTTCAGTCTTAATAGGTATACAACACATTTTCTCCCCCTCTTTACTATCGAATATAATTATGTAAATGTGTGTGCATATTTCGCGTAAAATTGTAAAAAGTCATAAAATTTCAGAAGCCTGAGGGCATAAATACAGACATGGTGCTCAATAGTATGTCCGAAACCGTTAAAATTACGGCAGCCGTCTTTCTGGTGTTATTCAAACGAAATGTGATAAACGTGTTTCAATTAATCAAAAAGGCGTTGAATTTTTCTATTTGAAAAAGGTGTTTCATGTCATCACAAAATCGTTAGCATTCAGTCGTCACATTTCTCTTCGGCTACAGGAACGATGAACTTTAATTTCAGTATCTACCTTTGAGGTATCATGTGACATCGAAATGATGTCTAGCTTGATATCCAAAGACCATTGCATTTCCCTTACATTCATTATATATATATATATATATATACACACACACACACATATATATATATATATATATATATGGACACACATAAATATACATGGATAGATAGAGAGAGAGAGAGTGAGAGACAAAGAAACATGCATAAATATGTATATAGAAACTCTTGCCGTAATAGTCGAATAACCAATGGCGTAAAAGTGTAACATTTTCCCGGCGAATTCTATTAGAAATGTCCGTACATCAGGAGATCATTTCTTATGACTTTTCTTCACCAAGAAAAAATGATGCAATATATATATATATATATATATATATATATATATATATATTCCATTTCCCTTACATTCTGCTTTAATTTTAATTATTACTGTTATAATAGTGTTTCGTACATGCATACACATACATGTTTCTGTCTCATTCATTTTTGCTTTATTTTGTTTTGATTTTACATTCTGTTGTAACCAAAAGAACATGTGTAATAAAATAATAAAACCTTTTAACCAAATATGCATATTTTCAAGGATTTATTTCAAAACATTTTGGGCAGGCTTAAAATGGAAGGAATCCATGCGTCGTAAAACTGAATTGAGAAAGTTTGACTCTCTACAGCTCATACAGCTCGTACAACTCATAAAGTATAAAATGATGAAGTATAACGCATAGCTATCGAGACGACCATAAATATTGATAAATTTTATATATATATATATATATATATATATATATATATATATATACAGGGTGGTTATAATTAAATTTCCTCTATAAACAGCATCCTACATCTCAAACGGGTGAACGGAATGTAACCAGATTGGGTATATAGACTACACGAGATGCGCTCACGGAATTTCGAAAAATAAAAGTTCAAAAATGTCCACCAGAGGGCACTTTTCATGGAAAAGACATTAAATTTAATAAAATAAACGACCAAAACGGAATGCATAAACAATTTGAACATTTATTGACTAGTTTTTCATCACCTTGTCATCGAACCATTAAATAAAGGAAATAAATAACAGTACGCCTTTGCTGTTTGAGAAAAAAAAAAAAAAACTATTGATTTTGCAGAAACAGGTACAGATTATGACTTACAAATCTTATTCTGAATTGTTAATATTGTTTATGCATTCCGATTTGGTCGTTTATTTTGTTAAATTTAATGTTTTTCCATGAAAAGCGCCATCTGTTGGACATTTTTAACTAATTTTTTTTTTCGAAATTCAGTGATTGCATCTCGTGTTTAGTCTATAAACCCAATGTGGTTACATTCCGTTCACCCGTTTGAGATATAGGAGGCTGTTTATAGGGGAAGTTTAATTATAACTACCCTGTATATATATATATATATATATATATATATATATATATATATATATATATATATATATATATATATATATATATATACATACATATATCGCTCACTCCTTCCAACAACATCATATCTGAAAAATCGGGGATTTTTTGTTATGCCTGTTTTCAGAATGCCCTGAAAGAGTAGCATATCACTGCAAGGTGTCATATCTTACCGCTAAATATTTAGCTGCTAGAGAGCAGAATTAATATTTATTTTTAATGCATTTTAATCTACTTTTAAACTTTAAAATCACTCTCCTGAAAAATCACGTCTTTTGAGATATGACGTTGTTGAAAGGAGTGACCGATATATATATATATATATATATATATATATATGTGTGTGTGTGTGTTAAGAATTAATTAGAAAAAGAATAATAATTAAACAATTTACAGGGGGCTTCAGAATAATCTAAATTCTTGCATTAAATATCATTATTTATCGTATTTCGAAACGTGCCAATTCTCAATCCTAAGGAAGGGAAATTGCCTTTTTGAGGATAATCTAAAAATAGTATCAAACTTCGCCACGCCCCCGCCCCATCTTTGGTGCAACGTCATGCAGACGTCATGAGCGTATGCGCTATTTTATTAGACGGTTTGAAACAAAGAGTTTTTATCGCAGAGAGCAATTGATTTTCGATAGGGTTGGTCACGCATCGCGAGGGTCGAGATGATGGCTTGGCAGATAATTAATATGGATTGAATTGAGGTAGTTTAACATTCGGAAATAAACTCTTAGGTGTATTTAAATTGTAATTCTTTACCACAGGCCTTTATTCACTGACTGCTATTTAGAATAATAATTATTATTTAGGGGAAAAGTTAAGATGGAGTAACGTGATATAAGACACCTTGTCATAAGCTGGTAATTTATAATCTTCGTGTCATATATATATATAATTAATTAATTAATTAATTTGTTTATTTATTTTCAATGTATCTACAGTCATACCTCAGTACTCGTCTGCTTCGGTGCTCGTCGCATTTCGACGCGAAAAAAAAAATGCTTCCGTACTCGACGTTTGCTCAGTAATCGTGACAAATGCTAAAACATGTATGAGACAAGACGGCTCCCCCGAATTCATGTCTCTCCGGACGAAGAAAAGGCCAAAATAGGTTGAATCAGGAAATTTTGTTCAAAAGCATCACACTGACAAAGTTTTAGCAAGCCGAAATGTGGACTTTTGAAACATTTTGAAACGTTGGCCGAAGCAAGTTTCTATAGATGGGTTTGTAGTGAAAATCCCAAAATCTGAGTCTACAGCAGGGATTAGGGTTATCTAGATACAGAAAACAGAAAGAATTCCCAGTGCAAGCGCCTGGTGTTTTATTGGAAGGAGTCTCCCCTTACAAGAAATAACCTCCTTCCTCCTCTACTTCACCACTATCTCACGAGACCATCAACTCCTTTCACTACAGGCTGGGGGAAGATAAATTTCGTTTTAATTTATCTAATTATTGTTTCAAATTATGTCTGTCTAGTTTAAAGATCTTATATAAAAAATACAACCCCATCAATTTAAAAATTTCCCGGTAAATTGTAAAATTTCTGGTTTTCAGGAACTCATTAATTCTTGCGGGAAAATTTTATCCGTTATTCGTCGTGCCTTCTGGAACCAATTAACGACGAGTATCGAGTATTTATATAGCAGACTGGAAATAAGAATGCATGAAACATGCTTAAAGAAAATATATTTACTTTATGCATTTACATGTATTCAGAGTCATGGCATACTTCTCCTTAATATAATGAACGTCTCTCTTTTAATGCTGCTCTAAATGATAAAAGTTAAAATGCAAAAATTAATATCAAACTTCCAGTCTAAGAAATAGAGTTAAAACATCCAACCCAAAAATATTCTTCGATGGTCTCACATTGGACTTGCAATGCTTGCACTGCCATCTATTGGTGAAAGAGAGAAACTATCAGCGAAACATAAAAACTAAACAGGACTAGATTGTTTAAAACAAGACTTGATTGTTAGTAAAAAAAAGTGTAATAAAATGCAATAGAAATTTATTTGTTCAATGAAACGATTGAAATAACAAAGGCTTATTATGAATCAACATTCAACGAATGCTAACATTTAAAAAGCATTAATAACGTCTTTTTTCTTTTTTTTTTAAATCGACACTTTTTTTCTAAATAGTTCTCTTACAAGCAGATCTGTCATAACTAAAATCGCTACGAACATTTAAGTAAAGAATATTATCGAAATGCATAATCTATTATATTCTTATTCCTTGATATGTCTATAAATTAAATAGAGGAACGTGTTAGATTTCCTTATATATTTAAGAAAACCCTTTTATATGTTTTATTTTTAATTAATCCAGAGTTTTCACAGTTGTGGACAATTTCTAGAACAAGCGTGTCTAGTCGTCGGGCGTCGTGTGGACCTGTATAGATAGTTATGCCTTATAAGATCGTAAACCTTATAAGACCTATCTTCCCAGATAAAAATATCCCCGCTTCACATTCCCGCCATATTCAAGCCATTGGTTTTCGGACTCACATATATTTGTAAACAGCTATTTTGAAAGATGAAGCTTACTAAAAGTAAAAATTGATAAAAATAGATAAATTATGTTTATAAATTCACCTGCCTGATAACGACTGTGAGTGTTTCGGGCCGCACATAAAAGCTTGGTGGGCAGCAGTTTAGGTACCCCTGATCTAGAGCATATTTTTAAATGTTATGTGAAAAAGCATACCCACACTCTGCTGATCTAGATCAGAGGTAAGTGCCCCTTTTGCTTTATAAAGGACTCCGAATCTGTGGTCTACGGCCAGGGTTTCACAACTGTTGTCCGCGGGCTCCTGTTGGAGGCACGTTAAGTAACAGTCGGGTCTGAAGCAGGAAATATATTGAAATAGATAAACAAATAATTAGGGGTACGTAAATTTCGTATAAAAAATATTGAAATTACGAAAAATAACAATATTATAAAATCTCGCATTTATTCGAAAAAAAATGTAAAATTTAAAATAAAAAATTACGCATTTATAAAAAAAATCACAATTTTACTCGTACTAACTTGGTTATGTAAGTATCTAAATTTTTAGTTAAAAGCTAACATTGTAGTAACCTCCACATTCGCTTCCTTAAGCCTTTAGCAATAAGTAATAAACAAATTTCAAGAGTGAGATCTCTCAGGTCCCTTAAAGATCGTGGATGGTCTTAGATAAGCAATTATATTAATAAATTGTTACTATTATTACCCAATTTCTCTTAAAATCCGTTTATCACTGAGTTTTCACGGAAAAGTAGTAAAAAAATAATTCGCATTTGTTCGCTCATATCGGCAAATTTCGCATTTACTCGCATCTATTTCGCAAATACGCAAATTGCGTATCCCTACCAATATTGTTCAGTTATTACAGACAATGGATACAATATCATGCCGATGGATTCGGAGTTTTTTGCAGATCTTATCGCTGTAAACTGCTAAAGAAGAAGCTTCTCGAATTAATTAGCAAATAAATTTTTTTTTTCTTCTTCCCGTTTTACTTAATTAAAACCAAGTGAGATATAAATCTCATAAGCGCAGCGTACAAGTAATTTTGCAAACGTGATGAAAGGTCATTTGTTACACAATCGAGAAGTATTTTCTTGATTCCCGTGTATGAACATGTGTGCTTAAAATTCGTGTCAGCCAAGTCATAAATTATAAAAAAATTAAGATTTAAGAATTATTTCAATCATCTTTTAGTATTTATATAGATACTTCTAATTACCATATTTTTTGGACAATAAGACGCACCTTTTTACATTAAAAAAAATCGATATGATCTGGAGTCTGTCTTATGGTCCGAAGGTTACATTAAAATAAAATGAATATTTTATTATATATATTCATTATACACACACATTATATATATATATAAATAATAAATAAATAAATAAATAAATATACATATATATATATATATATATATATATATATATATATATATATATAGGATGGCAAGATGTCTAGGGGAATGATAATGCAAAATCTTGCAGAAACGAACACTATTTAATATTTCTTGGACATAACAACTTACATGGGGACAGCTACAACACAGATAACATATGGACATTAAGAAATAAGACGAGCGTTCTCTTCACCGTACAATACAAATTAATTCCGTTCACTGGCAGTCTCTCGGAGATGACCTCGCTCGTCTCTCCCTACGACCGCTCTCCCGTTTCCTCCTTCTCGCGTGTTTTTCTTGCCGCGCAAACTTCAGCGACATCTAGTAGCTATTCTGCACAACTCTTGTACGGTTTGCCTTGCTCCTATATATATATATATATATATATATATATATATATATATATATATATATATATATATATATATATATATATATATATATATATATATATATATATATATATATATATATATATATATATATATATATTCACCTTTATTAAGTAAGAAATTGAAAATATCTTTATATTCCAAACAAAATACAAAATATTTTTTTCTAAAAATCCTCCCATAAATTTGAGGTGTTAATTTAGACACCAGTGATTTCTTTTTAGACCTGGTGACATAAAACAGATATGCTAAATATATAATATAGTGTTTTAAAAGCCTTTCTTTAAACAAACTATATAAAATTTCCAATACATTTATTTAAATTTTAAAGGGTAGAGTGATGAAGTTTATAATATTTTGAATGTTCCATTATGCATCAACTTATATGCGCTAAATATTTTTTTTCAATCTAAATATAATCTTTTTTTTTTAACATTACATCTACTGTATCTGAATACACTCACACTCGTTCTAGAAGCGCAGAAATTTCCACATGACATTTGCAGTAAGATATACTTCAAAGTCAGTCTTCATTGTAGCTCGTATTCATCTTTTGTTACACTTCGAAACGTTGTGAAGATAATAAATATTTCGCTACGCTGAAGTTTTAAATGTCACCAATAATTTATGGGAATGTCCCGAAAAGAAATTTCGCAGTTAATCTCTCACTCGGTGGATCTAAAATTGTAATTTATGTGTTCAATCTAAATAAAATTCCAGGTCTCGAATAAATATGAAAAATCTTTTTGAAATATGTGTTTAAATAAATACAGCTAAGCTATTATAATCTTATAAATATTGCATGAATGTAGGACCGAAAGGTATTTTTTTACTCCATGTTGATAAAAATTTATATCAACTCATATGTATTGCTTCCACTATTCAAGGATATGTTTTATGAAAATACATTTTTCCCTTTTATAAACTGTAACATACCTACACATATATATATAGTATGAATATATATATATATATACACTGTCATACATATACACACACACACATATATATATATATATATATATATATATATATATATATATACAGTGAAACTTCTTTATAGCGGCCAGTTATGAAGGTTCCAAAAAAAAGTGGCCATTTTTAGGGGTGACCGCGGAGAAGAGGTTTCTCCCATAACTTTGCCTCTTTAGAGTCTTAAATTGGTTCTGAAATAAACATGGCCGTTTAGAGGGATGGACAGCGACAGAAGTTTCACTGTATGTATTTATACAGTGGTACCTCCTTTAACGAACACTCCCGAATAACGGACACCTCTATTTAACGGACATTTTTACGAGTCCCAGTCCTTTTATATAGGACAATCCATGTTATTCCCTCTGGATAGCGGACACTCCGAATAGCTGACAGATATTTTTGAAAAACTTTCAATTACTTTGACAAACATTTCAAATTTATTCTAACAAGCAAGCTAAAAATATATGCTTATGCGTCTTTACAAAGCCTAGATGTTTCCTTAGAAGCCTGGATGTTTCAAGAACAATGATGTACGAAAACTTAGTGTTTCGTGGAAGTCAAATAAGAATGCGTGTATGAAGTGATAATGAGCGATTGTCTGGTGGAGTTAGACAACAAAATGAAAAAACAAAAGAGAAAAATCAATCTGTTCATGGACATTGCTACTTCCCATCCTGATGATTTAAAGCTCAAAAGTATTAATTTAACTTTTTTGCCTCCTACCACCACTTCGATGCTACAGCCACTTCAGGGAATTATTCGCAGCTTTAAAGTATGATACAGAAAGCTGCTTCTGACACATGTGCTTTCACGGATTATCTCCTGCAAATCCAGCGAAGAGTTGGCAAAATCGGTATCTCTTTTGCAATATCCTGGACTACGCCAGTCCTTAAAAAGGTGGAACCTAGATGCGTTCTAAAATGCTTTAAGAAGGCGGGAGTTTTGATTACAACCGAAGTGACAACTGACAGTACTACTGAAAAATGCCAAACAAAAAACTTCCGGATCTAACTTATAGTCAATTTGGATTCAAATGTCAGCGTTGAAGAGTATGTCAAGATCGACGACGATTTATCCATTGAGGAAGAAAACCTGCATGTTTAAAATTTCATTCATTGGGACACCACTGAAGCACTGGCCCTTTCTGAGGATGATGATGAGGAATCGTCGATGGAAGACTGCAAAATCAAAGATTATTCGGAAACACTGAAATAAAGCGAACAATTAAAACAGTTCTTTCTGAACAATGAAGGTTCGGAGGGACGAGCAAATCTAAATCTTGTGAAGATTCACCTTGAAAAACAGGTTTGCTGCGTAAAAAAGAGAAATCAAACTTTGTTAACAGATTTTTTCAGTAGTAATTAAAATAATTTAGCTCCAATACATTGTATTTTGGGATTATTTAATGCAAGATAAAAGGGTTAGCCACAATTAAAAGGTAAAGTAGTAAATAGTTATTCTTTTCTTACCTAATTAATTTTTCCTTTTTAATTAAAATTGCAGCCGTAATTTTCAATCCAATGTCAGACAGAAGTGCAAAAACTTTTTTTATAAAAAGGTTGTCCTCCCCAATAGCGGACACCTCCTAATAACGGACAAAACTTTTGGTCCCGTGACTGTCCGCTTTTCGGAGGTTTCACTGTATGTATATATATATATATATATATATATATATATATATATATATATATTATCATCTTTACTAAATATTTGAAACGTATGGGAAGTAAACGTATGGTAACTCATAATAGCTTTCTGAGTACCTAATTAAAAGAGGCTTTTCCCAAAATTATCGAAAAACGTTGTGTCAACACATTAAAAAATAAAGAAGGCAAATAGTTTTGGACGAATTTAAGGTTTTTCATCAAGCCAAGGAGGATTAGGCGAGATTATCTCTGTGATTGTTCGTAGTTAAATGATATAAATAATTTAAATTTCTATATATTATAATCCTACTGATTACGTTTCGAACAGTTTCTGTCTTAACTTTAACCCTGACCAACAGTAATCTAACCAGATTAAATTTTTTAGCACCAAATTAATTATCTGTGTAATAGACCTTGACATAAGTAGGAAGATTATCATCTTATTTTTCAATTTCGTATAAGAAAAGGATTCTTGGTCTTCTCGTAACTAGCTCACATAACTAGAAATTAAAATCTATATACTATTTGACCATTCTCAGAAAATCTTTGCTACTGGTCAAGAAGTGACCAGTTAAAATTTTATTCTGCGTAAAAAAAATATTGGGACCTAACAGACAGAACTTATACGAATATAATGGAAGATAAAAGATACGTTCACCCAGAAATATACAAATAATCGATATAAATATAAAACAGAAACTCTTTCTATCACTGTGTTGTTCACGCTATCCTAAATCTCTCATCTGATCTAAACACATTTAGAGTTCCTCTATGACTTAGCGGGAAATATAGGCTGCTATAAAAGGAGGACCCTCCACCCATTCCGCTTTGACATTTATCGGTCACCTTATTAAATCCTCATAAAGCCTCTTATATTATTTTTCCTCAGCTTACTTTTTTTACTGCCTGAAAATTAATTTCTGCCCTTGGCCATAAGAAGGCTTATTTTTATTTTTACTTTAATCCCCAGGACTTAACGGAAAATATATATTAGCATAACATACACACACACATATAAACATATATATATATATATATATATATATATATATATATATATATATATATATATATATATATATTTGTAAAATACGAACTCTCCACCCATTTCACTCTTGGCAATTATCGGTCACCGTATTAAATCCTCATAAAGCCTCTAAATTTTTTGTTCCCAGCGTTACTTTCTTTACTGACTGAATAAAAAACTTCTGCCTCTGTCCATCAGAAGGCTTATTTTTATTTTTATTTTACTCTGCAGGTCTTAGCGGAAAATATAGGCTAATACAAAATACGCACCCTCCACCCATTTCGCTCTTGACATTTATCGGTTGCCATATTAAATCCTCATAAAATCTCTCAGATTTTTTCCTCAGCGTTACTTTCTATATTTCCTAAAATGTAATGTCTTCTCCCGGCCACCGGGAGACTTGTTTTCTTAATGTTAACTATATGTAGCTTGGTGTATACAGGTATTCCTCGACTTAGACCGCTCACACTTACGACCGAAATTTTTAAATTAAAAAAAATTCTCAAAAATGCTGTCTCTCGAATGTACAGTACATACCTAAATGTATCACATAGTTATTAAATAAAAAAAGTTGCAATATTCTGCAATACTGCAAAATTTTATGATGCAATAATAAAAATGTGTTATGTAATAGTTTCGATTTCCACACGATGAATCAAAAAATCTTCATTGGCTTAAGAAATGGCCCCAGCTTTTCATTATATTAATAAAGGACTACAACAATTAGAAGAAATGTATCCAAATGAAGACAGATTCAAAAGTGTAAATTGTCGTATTCAGGAAAATATGGCTTGCTACCAGACAATATACAAGTTAAAGAAGACGCAATCTGTTCAAACTACCTTGGATAAATTTGTTAAAAAAACCATTCAACATATCTTCTGGCGCAAATTCTGAAGAAATGGATTGTATTAACATTATAAGTAGTGATGGCGAAGAATAATTTATGTCTTCTATATACAATGTATGTTTAATTACGTATGATAGTAAAAAATCTATCTGTCTATATATATAAAACAGTTCTGTAACTGACTGACTGGCAGACAACACACAGACCAAACCGATAATTATAAAGGGCTGAAATTTTACATGGCGATTCTTCTTATAGTGTAGGGGTGCACTAAGAGAGAATATGGAAAAATTCTTCTTAGAGATTTTTTAAAAATTAAATTAAGCTGTTTTTGCAACATTCTTTAAAGTTTGCATATGAAATAATAATCCGAGGGTTATAAAATTTATATCACGAGAACGATCATAAAAATTCCTTTAAAATGAAATCTTTTTCGAATCTTTACCTCCATTTTCTAAATTTGGTGAATTTTTAAAGATGAATTTTTATAATTTAACTAGGGGCTTCGCCCCTAGGCTAGCTACGCTCGCTCCTCTGGTGAATCAAGTGAATGAATGACTCAATAGTTGTTTACAGCGATTGAGTCATTCATTTGTTTACAGTTGAAGCTTCCCCTCCCCTCCCGGCGAAATGGATGAAGCCCGCCTATGGGTGAAAAATTGGATCTTCTTTCATGTCCTTCTGCAAAGGAAGCGAATGAGAAGATTTTTTGAAGTATTTCTTTAAAATTCAATTAAAAATCGAAATTTTAAGATAGAGACTTGAAATGAAGTTTATATGAATGAGAAAGCTTTCATCTTCCAGTTGATATAAATATTTTCTTTGTAACATAATAAGTCTGAGAGCATCGAATTTATATATCTCGAAACGCATAAATTTTTCCAAAAAGTGGGTTTTCAATTTTAATAAAAATATCAGTCTGTTTTAAATTATTTTTAAACAAATGAGGTCTTGTTTAAAGGAGAAATGTCTGTAGTCTTAGATTGTAAAAAAAAAAATTCTACGATCCTTTTTT
Organism: Dolomedes plantarius; assembly: GCA_907164885.2. Classification (NCBI taxonomy): domain Eukaryota; kingdom Metazoa; phylum Arthropoda; class Arachnida; order Araneae; family Dolomedidae; genus Dolomedes; species Dolomedes plantarius. Next base: position 96,373,063 of record OU015497.1, on the reverse strand, counting down.
GGCGTGTTATCGTAATCTGAACATGAAAAAGTCAATATTTTCCCACAAAACATAAAATAAAAAAAACTTAAAGTCCGACGAATATGAGAGATGTCTTACTTTTTTCCCCACATTGTTCTGCATCGATTGGTGTCGGTCTCGACCCCATATCCCCAGCGGTTTCGGAGGAGATAGCGTGACAAGCTTTTGACAGCGGCGTTGCCGGCAGCGGCAGCGGCAACGGCAGCGCCAGTTACTTTTTTTTAGAATAGGGAGATTTATTAAGTGCTGATCACGTGGTTTCTTTTCTTTTAATTTTGCGTCACGTCCATAACAACGAAATAGACAAAAAAAATTCTTGCTAATGTGACAGACGATTGGTCATTATTTAAAAAAATTTTAAAATACATTAAAAGATATGTTCCTCAAACTGTACTATATTAACTGTACTATATTCTTTAGTATGTTCTATTAGATTTAATTTGAATATTTTCTTCTACATTATTTTGTCTATAAAAATATCCATTACGATTTTTTTATAAATATATTTTTCATTTTTTTACATCAATTGCATACATTGATTGTTGTATTTATTATAAATATATTTAAACATATTTTTGGCATTAATTGCATACATTGACCGTTGGATTTAATTTGAATGTACTCCGTAGCGAAGTATGGGTTTTCAGTTAGTGTGCATATACCAAAAAAAAAATGTTTGAAACTCAACTTACGACCAATGTCAGGGTCCATATCTCAGTCGTAATCGAGGAATATCTGTATTGCGTACGACGAAACATATAAGCAATTTTGAAGAGAAAACGACAAGTGAAAAGAAATTATGCATGCAACATCAATGTGCATGAAACATATGTGTATTTAGTATACCAAAATAAAGTGATAAAAATACGTAAATACAAAAATACGCATATGAATTTATAAACTATGAATCACTACGAATGGAATTCATTAATTTATAGTCGGATTCTTTTTGTTTTCAGCCTGCGCATCGCTCGATCCGCTAAAGCCAGTAGTTTATATAAAATGCGCACTTTATGGTCTGGGTAATATTTAATGTGTCGGATATTAAGTTCAACGTATGAGATTATTTCTATAAATATAGAAACGTGTTTAATATATTTTTTTTCCTCATACAGTGTTTTACTATCATCTCATGTATTCTATGCCTTTTCCATAAGAATTTATTCGATGCAGTATTTACATTGCATGTAGTTTTCTTTTTGCATCTATACATTACATGTGCTATCTTTTACTACTTACTCTTCCCAATACTCTCATTTTTTCCCTCTGTGAGTCGCAGCCTCATCTTGTATTGGGAAAATGTTAGTGCGAAGATAAGGACTCAGGTGCAAAAAGATTCTGTCCAAAAAATAACAAGAACCAAAAGCTAGCTCCGGAATGATTCCTAAGAATTTATCTATCTTAGTTTTTTTTTATATTAGCCGTAAGAATGAGTTCATCCAGTATTAGGCACATGAAATAAAAAAGAAATGTCACATAAAATTGCTTCGGAGAGGAATAACTTATACATCAACGTTAAATTTTCTGTCCTAAATAAGGGATTTCTCTTAATTATCTGTCGTCTCAAATCAGTAAAATATATTCAAAACAATAGTTTTAAATTATTATGATTTTCAAAGTTTTTAAAGTACTTTAAACTTTTATCTGAGTTGGGAATTAGAGTAAAACCGTTTTTAATTGACAACTACGGCCAAACATTGAAAAAATTTAGTATTTTTATTTGTTTGAGTAAAATTTTGTAATGTGATCAATTTTTTTAGTAAGCCATTATTCATGAAACGTTAAACCTTCTAAAAAGCCTTGTTTCATGACTTTGGGGAAGATCCTAGAATATTAACAAAAATTATATGAATGCTATAAAATTGAGGATAATTTTTTTATGTTGAAAAAAATATCTTGGTGAGATTTTTAAAGTGCGTATGGTCTCTGTACTTGTGCATTTCACTGATGAAAATTCAATAACGTTTTGCTTCTAGCATGCAAAATTATCCTTCCAAATTCAATATAATTTTCGTAAATGCAACTCCTTCATGTAATCAAAATTAAGAACTGGGATTGCCACTGCTTGAAAGGTTTTAGGCTAGATTAAAAGAAAATTTAAACATAAGATATATATGTTGTTATTGTTATTTCGAATGCCCCCTGGGCGGAAATATTCCAGGCCAGGTCCATAGAGCCTAGAGGTCTGAAGGGTGCAACTCCGGTTTATAATGGCGCCACAAGGGTTCCGATTTAGCTAGGTGCCACCTCGATTTCGATCGAGCCACCCCAGGGGAGACATCTAATGGTGCATATACATTGGTGCAGAGTTCTCTGCAGGCAGACACCCGACTCCTGTCATCACATTAGTCACGGTAACCCTACCCGTCCAAAGCGATGTGAATGAACACTTGTCTTCCAGATATTCCCCCATTTAGAACCCCCCCCCATTCAAGCCCCCAAGGTCCATCGTGTTTCTTGATCTAGTGTCCCCCGCCCCCACTGCCACCATTTGACCACCGGTACCCTGGCTTCTTCTTTGATGCTATGTATCCGGACCGCCAGAGGAGGCGATTCACGCATATACAGAGTACAGAGTAAACATCAATCACTGGATTCCCCAAGGCATATGCAGAGAACTCTGCACCAATGTATATGCACCATTAGGGGATCGTACCCTCTCCCACTCTCTGACCTCATAGAGAGTCTTTCCGGTCTACGTATTTAACGTGCTTCAATCCAGTCGAGACACGGAGGCATTTAATTGCACCTGTCGAGATTCTATCAGAGCACCCTTAGCACCGAAAGCAGAAGCGCTATCCCCAGGTTACCTCTAGCCCATAAGATATATTTAATACACATCATTAAATTAACAAATTAATATTTATATTAAATTCTATAAAGATTCATTACCCAAGCTCATTTGTGGGATGGGTTATTTAGATTAAATGCGACAACTTAAAATAATGTGTAAAAATCATAAAATGTATATGAAAAGCAATAAAACTTTTTTTAGCATTAAATATAACTAACGTGAGTTTAAGAAAAAGATTACATAATACAAAGAAATAATACTTATAAGTATAGGAATTATATGTTAAGAAACATATAAATAAAAAAATTGAGGTGAAGACAGAATGAGGTGTGATTAAACGTCCAAGAACATTGCAAGATACCATTTACTGTTGAGTACACATCCTTATTTTTTCATGATAGTGATTTTTTATCAACGGGTATTTTCCATATTAAAGGTTCCAAATAAGAAAAAAGGTTTTACTGTACTCTGGAATATGAAAATGTATGTGTTTGAAGAGTCAAAGAATTTGAGGGATATACGTGTAGCTGAATATGAAAATAAATGTGATGAATATGAGAATTTTCCAATCAAAACATATGTTGAAGGATTTTTGTAAGATGAAACAATTATTTCATTAGTGAGTCTTATTGTTTTTAAATAATGATTGAGTTTGAATCACAATTCACAAAAATTCGAGGATTGGAATATGTAGTTGCTAAAAGCTTACTGTAAATTTGTATATATATTAATTTTCGAGCTAATATTTTTGGAGTCCAGCTATCTCAAATCATTCTAGAAAAGATATGAATAAACCTAATTTTATTATCGAGCATAAATACTATTAAGAACAGTGAATCCATACAGGTATTTTAATTCATTCGTCCTTTTACAGAAATTTCGAGAAATATTGATCAGTTTTCTTTTGCTTTCTTTGTAGAAACTAATTATTTTCTGTCAAATTTATGCTGATAGATTAACATCGAATTTTTGTTTCGCTTTTCAAGAGATACGCATGAAAGCTCGCAATTCATCACACAGATGAATTTTTGAAATCCTCGATACACTCATTCTGGATATTTTATTCCAAAACTTCAGTAGTTATACAGGTATATCTCGTTCCGTAAAAAGAAAAAATAATAATAATCCATTTCATGCAATAAAGGTGACATACGATCCCCCGAACGAAGCAATCTGAAATAACATTTACAGACAAATCTTGCGTATAATCTGTAGCAAATGACTATCATAAAAGGATGCTACGGAAATCACGTCACAGCTAATGGCTACAGTGATTGTATAGTCCAAAACAAAAATAATAATTAATAGGTTGCTCCAAAAGAACGGAGAAATGTAAGGCTGGCTTGGCTAATGGATCATAGATTGCTCTGAATCCCATTAAGTGAACGAATGGCCCCGGAGTCATTGTTCTTGGTAATACTATTATAATAGGGTGATGCTAGTTAAGAGTAAAATGAGCTTTAAACCATCACTGTCCCTCTTTTAAACATGTGATGCATTTTTCATTTATATTACACTTCAGGATTATAAAAGGGTGTACACGACGGTGCACTTCTGTGTAAAATATCCACATTTACCAACATGATGAAGAAGCTCATCGATTAAAGTCCAAAGTCACGTGCAAACATTAGCTGCTCCTCAAAAAAAGTAACGCAAAATATCCGAAAAGTTTCTTTGCGAAGCATAAATTATAAGAGCTATAATCGAAGAAACTTGGAAGATCGTCATGACCTGAATATTTCATTCCCCTTTGTCTTAAGTAATGGAAGCCGCTGTATGGAAACTGAATAGTCCCAACTGAATACACGGAAGAGAAAATTAAAAACGAAGGGTGAAATGAATCGATGCACAGCTTTTAAATCAGGGATCATTTCCTGATATTATAACCCGAAAAAAAATTATGATGAGGAACTTTTTCCTCTCTGTGGCAATGATAAGATGATAATAGAGAACCTCGAACCCAAATGTTGATTTTTTTTGTAATAAAAAATGACGACTGACAAATCAAATCTTCATTTTGATCTCTTAACTTGGGTAATCGGCTACCAATGACAAAACAATGTTGCTGTAATCCCTTGAAGACATAAATAAAAATCGTAAATGATACTTGCACTTTTCATAAAAACGGCACAAAGGTAAAAAAAAAAAGATGCTTCATCTGATAACTTTTGGGTGAGTGCACGTGAAATAAAATTAACTTGCTTTTAAATCAGGGATAATTTTGTGATATTATAACCCGAAAAAAATTATGATGCGGAAATCTTTCCTCTCCGTGGCGATGATAAGATGATAATATAGAACGTCGAACCCAAATGTTGATGATTTTTTTTGTAATAAAAAAAATTATGACTGACAAATCAAATCTTCATTTTGATCTCTTACCTTGTATAATCGTCTACAAATGGCAAAACAATATTGCTATAATTCCTTGAAGACATAAATAAAAAACATAAATGATTCTTGCACTTTTCATAAAAGCGCCACAGATGTAAGAAAAAATGCTTCGTCTGATAACTTTTGGGTGAGTGAAGGTGAAATAAAATTAACTGGTTTTTTTTTCCAGCTTGTTTTATGCACGCTAATTTCAATATGCTCGTTTCATAGCTATTTAGTCTCTCTCAAAGTAATCCTAGAAAATTTTCTAGTGCAATTTTAAAAAAATGTAGTAATTTTAAAAAAAAGATAAAAAGGTGTAGTTCTCTATTGTAAAAATTTAAAAAGTTCACCAGCATGATGTTGTTAAAATAATTGGTCGGGGCATGACATTAATGTTTTTGTAGGATTTACTGTTCTCTTAATATTCAATGGTACCATTACAAATTTTTATCCATAAAATGGTATTTCATAGAACACAGCCTTTTGTGTTCTAACGTACGGAACTCGTGACATTTACTTCTGTATTAGAGAACAGCAGAATTAGAAATCATATCATTTTCACCATTGTAGATTTTTTTTTAACTTGAAAGTAAACATTTTTAGAGAAGGCTAAACTGCTTTAATTAGGACTTGTTTACTAACACAATATTTGTCATGTGACTTCCATAAAAATAATACTTTCAAAGCATCCATATGCTTGCACTGAGAGAACATAAATTTTGTCTATTAAAGGGTTTTCTTCCCATGTTCAATAAGGGTTAACTTCCAGCGAGTTCTTCTGAAACGTTGTTTGGTGTTAGCTTTGAGACTGAAAAGTTCACGTGATAAATTAATTGAAGAGGAATCATTTGGAGAAGGCATTTTGGATGAAATGAAAGTGTATAAAGAAGGAATCGTAATATTAACAAGTTAAATAAGGATATACATTAAAATCTATGTTTATTTGTAAAACATTAAATTTCTTTATGAATTCCTTAAATTTCATTCGATCTTCAAAAGAACTATAGAACTACTATATAGAACTCAGCTAGAAGTTAAAACACTGATATTTTAAATAAATGTATTTGAAGTTGTTCTACTTAGTATGAAACTAGGACACGCAATAGTTGTCACTCAGAAGTTTGTAGAAATTGTTTGTCAACAGTCTTTCGATAACAAAACGTAAATACGTCATTTTGATCTCTAAAATATAAAAATATTGTACGCAAAAAACTGGAAATGAAAGCTATATATATATATTATATATATATATATATGTATGTATGTATATATAAGCGGATTTTTCCGCAACCTACATTTAGCTCGAAAAGCTTATTCGACATATTTTAACCCCCATATTGATATTTAAAAATCGTGTAAAACGCATCGTCTTAAACGTGTTAGAAAAATGCAGGTGAGAATCAACGTCAAACACTTTTCAAGTGAACTGATGGCAATAAAAAATATGTCTCGTATATTTTAGTGATGATCGAGGTATGATAATTTTTCTGTTTATATTACCAAAAGCTTCAGTTATAATAACGACAAAAAGGAGGGGTTAGCTTGGAAGCTTTCAAATTTTAACAGCTTAACATATATATATATTATATATATATATATATATATATATATATATATATATATATTAAAACACTTTAAGTAATGAATACAAATATTTAAATCTTTTGTTATACATTTCTAATTTATACATCATTGTGATACGTTTCTTGTTTCAAATGATAACTCATTTTCAAGCCACCATTATCACATTTTTTTTTTTCATTTTAATAATGAATGGGGCTTACTTTCTCTTTTCTAGATTTCAAGTTTGTGTTCAGTGAGTAATATTTTCAGCCAGATAACAACTCTAGCATTCAATATTATTTTTACATTTTTAAAATTACTTTCTATAGCTGACGTTAAATACTCTACATTAAATGTTTTCGTATAGCAGCATAGTATGAGATACTTCGAACATGAAAATAAAAAACCAAGCGTGAAGCATTCCCTAACCATTCATCTGCCATACGCTCAATAGCTTTCTAGAACTTAGTCTAGTATTCTCTGTTTTTATGTTCCTGAAACAAATGCAATAAAGGCCTACGAGAGTAAAATTCTCTGCCAAAAATTTGCCTGCGCCTGGCAACGTTTCACTTAAAAAATGATTTCTGGGTCAGTCCCATTATTTACGCGCATGAAATCCATAAATCTTGATTTAGTTCAAATATTCGGAGTGAACACACCCCTTCATGAATCAATATCACTTTTTTATGTCATTTAATAGACGAAAATTTTCAATGTGTATCAAATATGGTCATTTTAAAACAGTTATTAAAGTTGAAATATTTCTTTAACATGTAGTTGATTTTTTATCAATTTGATTTGTCTGCTAGTTATAATGCACGTTTAATTTTCTGTATTTGATATGGGCAGTTATGAATACGTCTAGAATGAATCCAAAAATTAAATTTTTGAATAATACATATATTTTCATATTTCTGCAGGTCATAAAACTTTTAGAAAGTTTAGAGAAATGTTAAGAGAGTTACTATGTTTTTTAAATTATTATGGATAACACGATTCGGGCAAACATAAAAGTGTTCTGTTAGCATGAAAGAAATTACAGATAACTGGTTATTATTTTCGTAAAGAGTTACATTTTCGTAAAGAATTTCATTTAGATAGTTACTATGTTTTATAAATTATTATGGATAACACCATTCAGACGAACATGAAAATTTTCTGTTAGCGTTACAGAAATTACAAATAACTGGTCGCTGTTTTCCTTAAGCTTTCAGATATAAGGATTTCAATTATTATTAGGACACACGGCTTCTTAAAATTAAGGACAAAGAATAATTTCGAACTAATAAATACTTCATCAGAGCAAGGTAGGATTCCCATTGGGGGTTATTTACAAAGACACGCATACGTCATACTCCCTGCCTAGATGATTAACTGCATTTATTGGTTTTAAATTAGATACCTTTCTTAACTTTTACTTTACACTTCCAGAAGCTTTGTATTTCTCTTGTGTGTGTGTGTACTCCACAAGTTTCATTTAAGCACAAGATAATTTTTAATTTGCTATAATATTGGGGTCATAATTATCAAACCTCCTTTATCTATCTGAAATTTGATTGTTTTTAGTATTTATAAAAATAATAGAAAATGCAATTAAATAAAATTATTTGCATAATAATTGTTGCTGATTTATGTTCAATAAAAGTAATTGAATTTTATTTTATTATAGAATATAATATCAATATATATTTATTAGAAACCAGTTAACAATTTTCTAGATCCTTACTTCTTAGTGCTGTAACATCTTATCCAACGTGTTACAAAGTTGAGAACTCTATTATGTATAACACCATTTGTGCAAACACCATTTTGTACGGTGATCAAATAACAATTATTAGTAACGTTTCCTCTTTGAAATATTTTTATTTAAATGTAATTTTTGCATACAATCTGACAAGAATAGAAGGCAAAATGAAATTTATATTCAGCAGTTTAAAATTTTTTAGATAACATTTAATGGCTTATCTTAAAATTTCTACGATAACCGATGTTACTTCTGTGATGTAGGTAAAATACATTAATAATTAAGATTATAGGATATAATTAATAAATAACGCGCGTTGTAATGTCTGTCTTTAAATATATTTGCATTGTTAAAACTCTGTAAGTCTCTACTCAACTTTTTCCAACTAGCGGCGATCCAATTTTTAATTGCTTGATTATTACTGAATATTATTAGAAAAAGGGGCGCAATTTTTTTTTGATAATGGGAGGTAACATGAGAGTATATTAAAATATTCGATCACGGCAAGCACTGATATTTGATTCCATAAGTTTAAATAACTAGATATGACTGTGACATTTATTTTGCATTTTATTCTTTTACTTGTTAAAGTGGATGGTATATTGTTTTTTTTTTGGTGGCTGGTAACTATTCAACATAGTTAATTATTAATTTTGTTTTTTCATTTAATAGTAAATTTTGTATAATGTACCCATACCCTTGTTTAAACTGGGCTGGTAAGGCAATGTAATCTATCCATAAACTCTTCACAATTTCACAATATTTTCGCAGCACATACCCAGAACTACATCGGATAAAGGGAATAGGAAAAAGTATCCATTACAAGAAGGCATCCGAAAAACAACCCCTTTTTGATGGTTTTTGCAAACGGAGGAAAAGGGATGGTCGAACACCTGACTGTGGGCGATAGGCGCATGGATACTTCGAGCATCGTCAAACGCCGGGTTTAGTCCCAGAGTTTTTTTTAAAAAATCCTGATTTGATGCAAGATCAAAGTTTGAAAATAAAATACTATACAGCCTATCATTTTATAATTAAAGCCCCTCAAATTCTGTTGGTCCGATTTTCCCTTTTAATATCAAGGAGCGAAGACGCCCTCATTTTCCCGCATGTGTAGTGATACAAAGGGGTGCCGAGGTCAACTGGAGGGAAAAGTAGGAAAGGAGAATTTTTGGAGGAGGAGAAGTTTTTTTTTTTTTTCTCCTCGGACCGGCGACCTGGAAGGAGGGCATCCCTCAAGCACTACTACCCCGGAGATGCGAGTTTGATCCCGAGATGATGATGAAATTGCCCGAGCGTGCCCCTAGATGTCTGAGGAAGGGGAGAAAGACTTGCCTGACTATGACAAGACCTGCTGGCCCATCCCCTTTTAAATTCTGCTAATGAAGACGGTACCGTCCCCCCCCCTTTTTTTATTATTCGCTGCAGCTATAATGATGTTTTCCTTATTTTTTTTATTTAACTTAACTTAACTTAAATATTTAATGAATTAAAATTTTTGATTACCAGCAACTTACGCGAATTTTGTTATATTAAATTATAATATGAAAGAATTGATTATGATGAAAATTAGAGGAGAGTGTATCCTCAGTGTGAAATTAGCTATAGGCAATGTGTACTTAATGGTCAAACAACGTTTAATAAATTATGTTAATTTTTGGTATAAATTTTGTCATGTCATTCAGTTGTCTCGTAGTTTTTTCTTCGTTCCTTTTTAGGTAATTTTTATTTCAGTTTTCTTTTTCAGTGAACTATTTTCAAGTTAATTTAAAATAATTTTCATGATTCAACCCTCTACAGCAGGGGCATCAGCAAACGAATCAGGTATTTTATTTTAATGGGTTATTGTTTAACACAACGCGCGTCTTTAAATGTACTAACCCCATCGCAATTGAATTAATATGTTTCATGCAACTATATTTAAACACCTCTAAGAGTGTATATAAGCTTTAACAATCTTAACAATTTATTTTAATTTAATTCTACCCGTTTTAAAAATATAAAACGTAGCACTTCAATACACCTTCTTTTCTAATAAATGCTTTACTCCGAATTATGTGTTTTCCCCCCTCTGTTTTTTATTAATGTAATGATAATTTTTATGTTAACATATTAAATATTTTATTTTTACGTTAAATGCATTTAATAAGATGCAATTGCTGAATTTTTTGTAAGACTGTATCAAAGAATTAAAGAATTTCAAAGAGCAAAGGTCAGACAAGCAAGCAATTTAAAGTTGCAACTATTTGTTTACTTTGTCTAAAGGAATGGTTAAAAAAAGTTGATGTTAAACGAACTTCTCTTTATAAAAGAAATTCCTTTTTAATTCAGACGTTTGCGAATATTTGTTAAAACTTTAACCACGTTATAATATTTATTGTCTGATGTGTTCCATATGCATATTCGACTGATATTTTATTTTATATGAAATTTTTAAAAAAGCAAGTATTTCTAAAGAATATTTAACGTTAATGTTTACACGAAATAAATATATCAACAAATTCTCATTAGTATTAAAATAGGAATAAAGGAAATGAAATATCTCTGGAACACATATTTTCGTAAATATTTTGTATTTAAAAAAATCCTCTAACTAAACAGTAGCTTCAAGGTAAATATGATAAGAACAAAATGATAAATTCCAGTTATTAAATTGAATTTTTGTGCACTATTAGAGTTTAAAACTAAAAGCTATTAAAAATAACTAAAAGTTTTAGATATCACCTTTAAACTACACTGCTTACCTAAGAGGAGATTACGCCCCCTAACGAATTCTAAGTACAAATATCATAAATGTCATTCAACCAACCAACTTTTAGACAGCTGAAAACTAATTCTGTCCAACTTACATCCTTTCTCGCCGAGCTTAACTAATTTTCTTGGACATGTCTCATCCTGTTTCAAGCAAGCTCCTTCAAACCTACATCATATCAAGGTCTTCAGTCCGATAAAGCAGCTTGTATGACTGAGTCTCTGACTTTATACCAACTTATTTATTTATTTATTTTTTTGCTTACGTCGTATTCTTTCATGCCCATTCTTTGCTACCAAAGTAAAGAAATCTTAGAAATTAACTTCACTAAGCTAAAAAGTACGATGCTCGAATGTTGGGGTATTAAAACAGTCTTCTTCCTTGAGATATTTGTAATAAACTGCAAAACCTGCAAGAAATAACAACTAGAACCCAAGCAAAATAGTCCGTTGCCATTCCCTCATCAGAAAAACCATAGAGAGAGGGTATTAAAAAGCCAAAATGCAGAAAGAGAAGAAAAAAATCCAAGGTTGAAAAAATAATATGTAAATATAGCTTAAACAGCGTGCAATGACCCTTATTTACAGGAATGTCAGTCCCTTGGTATGATTTAGAGCAGGATAAAACCACGTTTTGTTAACATCGAACTAAGATATATATCGAACTAAGATTGTAGATATTTTCAATTACATTTCATAGATACATCGTTAAATTTAGACGAAAGATGGCACGGCATATAAGACTTCATTGCCATTGGTCAGCTAAGGGTATCCTGTTTACAGCAAAATGATTTTACTTTGGTAAAAAAAATCCGTCGCAAACAAACGTTTAAGGATTTATTTGGCTCTTAGTGAAAGAAAAATAACAGGAAAAGTTTAAGTATTCGTAAAAGAAGGCCAAGCTAAATGAAAACAACGGAAAAATCTGTCTCGCCCATTAGAGACGTGAATGAGTTATAGCTTTTCTCTTTATATCTCTCAAGCTTAAGATATAAAATGACATAAAGAAGGACTTGGCTTGGAAGCTAAGATATATATATATATATATATTTCAATTACATTTCATCGAGGCATCATTGAATTAAGACGAAATGTGGCATGTAATTTTAGACTCCATAGCCATCAGTCGGCTGAAACATATATCTTATTTACAGCAAAAAGGATTTTACTTTGGATTTTGAAAAAACCAATTGAGGCTTTATTTGACTCTCAGCAAAAAAAAATAATAGAACGAGTATAAATATTCGTAAAAGAATGCGAATCAACCAGCAAAAATGTCGTCCATGGAATTATTTTTTCAGTACAGAACAGTTACTTGTAATAATAATGGTAAATTATGAGATCAGAAATGTGAAATAACGAGTAATACGAATGAACTGGAATATTAAATTAAAATATGACCAAAATAATAAATCTTCATACCGACGGTAAAATTTCTTAAATGATTCTTGACTTATTATTAGTGGGTAATTCAGTTTAATCTTGGAGTGTAGTTTAATACATCACATTCACAGTGATCGGTATAGTACAGATCTGGGATATAAAATTATGTTGACATGTGAGACAGCCTCCCCTTCCCCCCACTCAGCTCTAAAAAAAAGAAAAAAATCTCAAAAATCAAGGTCATAAATCAGCCTGTTATCGCAATCATACTGCCCATCTCTCCATGACAACCAAAGTGCAAATGGTGTCATTTTAATTTCTGAGTACGAGATTTATTATTCTATTACATACTGTTTTCCTTGAATGATTGAATTTTGATTGTTATAAATAAGTGGAGACCTCTATACGACGTGATAGGCATATAAAATTTAGAGAGCTGATTTTTAACGACATTAATTTTGAAGACTAATTTTAAAATTTAAAAAAATACTAAAGGATTCTGATAATACTCACAAATTTCGAGAAAACTGCCAGAAACTTGAAATGAGCTTGCTGGGTTTGTTTGTTTTTAAGCGAGATATTCAAGTGATTTCAAAAGAAGTCCATAACGTTCCATCGTACATATCTTCAATACCGATTAAATAACAATATGCCTTCTATCATGATGAATTGGAAAAAAAGAAGTTTTATGAATCTTTTCCGATGCCATATAGTATGTCATTTCACAGGATAATAATTGACTAAAGAATTTTGATAATACCAGTATAATTGTCAAAATTTAAAGCTTATCATAAATGTCATCCAATTTCGAATTGTTATTTGAGGTGTTCACTAAATCGGTATCTTGTTTACATTAATCTATTATCATCATAATGTGGTCAACTATGATTTTTAATATCGACTCCAATTGCAAATAGTTTTGGAAAGCTATTTCGTGCATTTTGATTTAACTTTAAACAAACCATTTTTGGTGAAAGCAAATTAGAATATTTTAGTTGTTCAATTAGTTTTTTTCTTCAATAAACGACAAAGTTGGGGAACTCATATAAAAGAATCAGTCATATGTAATAATATTACTATAAAATTTTTATTTATGAATTCCATATTATTGATATTTTAAAATGAAGCAAACAACATTGAATTATGCTGCTTACAATACTGTATTTTCTAAATGGGATAAAAAGTTAATAAATAGTGATAAAAGTAAGTTATTGAAAATAATAATATTCACATCACTGGGGTAGTTCAGCTGGTAGATCGTTAATTTATTGCTCACTTCTTGCAACCGCTTGTTACATGGGTGCCCGAACAAAGAAAAGATCGATTATGAACCATTAGTCAAACGCATAAAAAATATTTCTGTGGAAATAAAAATCAACGAAATTAAATTAATGAGAAAAAAAATCTGTAAAAAGGACAATATAAAAGGGTGATAATCCCAAAGAGGACGATTTAATTATGTTCAGAAATATTATACGCGATAAAACTGTTGTTGTTGTTGTGGCTTATGCCCCTTGACCGTCATGTATATCAGATCAAGTGCATAAAGTCCATAGGGCAGAATGGTGCGGATCTAGTTTTGAATAGCACCACAAGAGTCGGAGTCCGACTTGGCTAAAGGACCGGTCCAGTAATTTTGAACCGAGTCAAGTGACGAGACGGGTACACTTGACTCGCCCCTCCAGAGGTAAATTTTGAGAACTTGGGGGACAATGCAGCCACGACAGAATTTTCGTGCACCGGCCGCCATTAGCGTACACGGCGGTGGATTTGTCAGAGACCGGCATCGAAGCAGAGATGTTCAGATCACTGGCTCTCTACCTCTGCCAACCGGGCCACTGCTCTCACTATAAAACTTCTTCAAATTTATCACCGGGCTAATACCTTTTAAAATAACTAGCTCCGAAATTTGGAATTACGAGTTCAATCCTTGTCCCAATTAGGGGATCATTGCATTGTTAGGCAAAGATTTGGAACAAATAAAATTACTCGAAAACAAAATGATGCTTTTTGAAAGCGTAGATATACCCCTTAGTTAGCGTTCCATATCTAAGGGGAAAACTACAAGTACGTATGAGATCAGCGTATTGACTTCACATATACTTTCGTCCAAGTCAATGTACTCTTATCAAAAACTTAATTAAGATACTCATCGTTTAATATGCTATCATTAATTATGACAAATGAGATAGTTTTTTGAGATTAAGATATTAATTTTATAATATCAAAATATTTTATCATCAAGTCGGGATAAGAAACACCTTATTCAACAAAAAAAACCTACCCTAAAAGTTTTAAATCTTCAATTTTCTTAGATATTGCGTTAAATATTGCATTAGCGTAACTACTTGTTATCTTCTATACAAAGAGGTTAGTTTAATTAAGCTTTAATTATGACTTTCAAAGTAATTGATTTTATACATAATTAACCTCAAGCGATCATAGTTAGAGGAGAAAATCATTTCGTTCAAAACATATTTATTAAAGATTATATAATAACCGATAGCACGGAAGGCTAAATATTAAGCTTTCAACGGATTCATTTTAAAGATAAAGATCCCATCTGCGAGGAATATCCTAAAAGTTATATGTTTACTAAGGACCCTTTTATTTTCTTATACAGATATCTTTCTAACAATATTGCACACTATATGTCAAATTTTCACAAAATTTGTTTCGATATTTATGTATGTATTTATATAATTAATCGATCTATCTTGCTTGTCAAATATAAATATTTTAATTATTTTAATATTGAGAAATTAAAAATTATAAATTAAAGTTGTTGCAATTTTTTTTAAGTTTAAATGCTCAGTGACGACTCTAATAATTAAAAAAAAAGATTTAGCTTTCTCATCTATTCTTCCTAGAAATTAAGATTAACAAATTCAGCATAAACAATTAGCTTTAAATACTTTTGTTTAATCACATGCTAAAATGATTTGTTCAGTATTAAATTCCTTTATATTTCAGCAGCACTCAGTTTATCATTTCCTGGAATATCTTCCACGGTTAAGGGGTGTAGTATTCCCTATGACATGAAAAAAAGATGACGTGAGAAATATCCTCAGGATAAAATATTAAACAGCATCAGCGTAACTGCGCAAAATAAAGAATGAGAAGTCAAATGAACCTAACTAAACGTATTTATAAAAAAATAATTATTAAGTATTAGAAACACAAATAAGATTTTGAGTCGATCTACAACTTTGATACAAAATGCAGAATTTTAATAAACAAATTTTTATTTTAATATAGGTGTGATACTGACTGGAATTTTTTTAGACTAAACGGCCTTTTCCATTTAAGCAATCCGTACAATGACCGTATGACTAGGGTAGTGGCATTCCGTTCCAAAGTTTCCATGTTTGATTCCCACACGTCTTTCGATTGCTGGTATGGGTGTTTGTAATCGTTCAGCATAGGCTTCTAGCCGGAGGTACGGGTTTAATTAGTTAATGTCGAGCATGGGATGACCATGGCTCTTCCAGCCCGCTAATAAGGTCAGCAAAAGCTCTAGCACACTATGTGCTGCTTATCCATCGGTTGTACTTAGATTCAAGAAACGTACCAATTCGGTGTTTCAAATAGAATTTAGGAGTGGTTGACAGGTGGAAGTGGGGAATTTTATTACTTTTCCTAACAAAATCAAGTGATAGAAATCGCTAAAAACATAAGTTTGGAATCCTATGAGGAAATACACTGCTGGCCATTAAAATTGCAACACCATGAAGGAGGGATGATACAAACGTAAAACTTGCATGAAAGGAATAAGATGCTGGGGTTTGCAAATGATTAGCATTTAAGCGAATCGATCGAAGCAGGAAGGAGAAAAGGCATCTCAAATTCTGTATAAAAGGAAAGTTAGGCAGCGGGTTTCTCATTCGAAAATCGCATTTGAATGTCGGGTTTTTTTGCGAGACGATCATGTTATGCCTCGTATAAGAAGTAAAAACGGCTACCAGCACGTGTCGGAATTCGATAGTGGCAGGATCGTGGCCTATCGAGAGTGCGGTTTATCGTTCAGCGATATTGCTACTCGCATTGGGCGGAATCCAACGATTATCATGAGAATAAGGAATTGATGGGCTCAGGATGTTAACGGCCTCCCGCCACTAACACCCGAGAGGACAGACATGTTGTCAGGTCGGCCTATCAGACCACATCACTGATCTTGAGTCAAGATATGGGCTTGCTTGCACAGCGAAAAGTATCCGCACGGACAGTGCGACGACGTCTGGAGCAACACGGACTGTCTGCACGGCGACCAATATTGCGGCTTCCCTTGACACTGAAGCATAGAGATGCACGGCGACAGTTATGCACCCAACGACAAAACTGGATACAGGAGTGGCACCATGTTGTCTTTTCAGACAAGTCCCAGATCTGCGTGCAGTATCATGATGGACGTATCCGTGTCTGGAAGCACCGAGGAGAACGCAAGTGGCCTGCTTGCGATCAATATCGTCCTACGAGCCCTCATCTAATGTGATGGTATGGGCAGCCACTGGGTACACGACACGAACACCACTTGTTCACATCGTCGGTAATCTTAACAGTCAGCGTTACATTTCTCAGGTCTTAAGTTAGGTGGCTGTGCTCTATATTCGAGGCCTCGGAGACGTCATCTTTCAACAAGATGAAGCAAGACCGCATGTTGTCTGACCTACCTCGACCCAGAGGGTGTTCGACTGTTGCCCTGGTCAGCACGTTCTCCAGATCTCTCACACACCGAAAACATCTGGTCATGGGTTGCTGAGAGACTAGGTCGCGCCACCGCTCTTCAGCCACTACGATTGATGAAGTGTGGCATAGACCTGAAGCAGTAAGAAATGACTTGCCAGTATCTGTCATCCAAGCCCAGTTCAACTCGATGCCTAACCGGGTTAGAACCGTTTTAGCTGCCAGAGGCGGCAGCTGTGTGTACTAATTTAGGACCCTGTATACCCCCAAATTGCCTACAAAATTAATAATGTTTTCTTCCTACTATGCTGTATACGTACAATAAGTAAAGTTTTGTTATTTTATTTCCTTCCTGGTGTTGCAGTTTTAATGGCCAGCAGTGTATCTGTAAAAAGTAATTACCAAAGCAAAATAATAAAAGATTTTTTAAGTGTCGCCAATTATTATAATTACCCTCTTAGGTGTAGGAGATAAATCATCCCCAAAGTGATGAATTGACATGTGACGTTAAATAAAGAATGAAATTCGAAGTTGGTGGTTCGTGTCACTTTTTTACTCAAGATGAAAAAAAATTCAAGAGGTCAAATAACCCAGGGCAGAAAATACACGCTCGCGAAGAAATTTCCTACAAGTTTAACTTTATGGAAGTCCGTTTCTTCTATTTATGAGTTTGAAGTTTTTATAAATCGTTAATTGTATACCTAACATTTAATGAAATAAGATCATTATAAAAACCAGACATAATTTTAAAAAAATACAGGAGAGTTTTATAATAACAGTAGATATATATTTATTTCTCTTCGTTTGACAGCATTTATATGGAATATGACTTCATAACATGAAGGAAAACTTCCTTATAAACCTACTTTCTATTCGCGAAAACTTCCAAAGCCTATTCATATGTAAATAATCTAATTAAATTGGTCGTACTGCAAAAATTAAAAATCCTATGTTCCATATTGTACCTTTTCAAATACTTTGATGTTTTAAAAGTGAGTGTTTTATTTATTATATCGCATTGTTATTTTAAATTGGTCCTTCAATTAAAAATAAATAATATGCATGCTAGTTACAATAAAGTTGGTAGTCGTGTTTACTGCATGTAACACAACCAAATGCCATTGATCATCATGTAGTTCTACATCTAAACCTCAATATATGAAAAACAAATCATATCTTCATTCTCAATACGTAAAAATAAGCTAGAAATTTGAACAAGTGCAAAATAAGAACATTTTAATAAATTTATCAAAAACCTTATAATTCATTAATTTAATATATCAAATTCACTTTTAATTAACTTTTAATTAATATATACTTTTTATGTACTTTAATCCACCCGATTTAATAAGATTTGCAGAATATATTAAATTTATCATTTTAAAAATTTTTAATTTTCCCTTCCTTATTAGCAAACTCAACATAAATATGATTAATTGAGATTTATTTTCCCTGTTGCAAAAGATAACCATATAGCTGCAACCAAACCAAACTTCATTAACCCTCTGTCCGCGTATACATTAAAATTTTTTATTTTTTCAATTATTTGTTCAGGTTATTATTTTATACTTGATACTTGTATCTAATTATAAAATATGATATGATATAGGTTAGAATCAGTAATTTAAGTGTTTTTAAAGACGTAAAAGCACATTTTTAAATCCATATTTTCACTCTTAGGTATATTAGCTTTTTTCGATGCTTATTATTAAACGGTTTGCTGCTTGTAAATTTTGGATATTCAAAATCTGAAAAAATTAATTGTTCGTTCTAAAGTAATTAAAAATCAAACATGTGGTAAAAAATCACGAATTATTATCAAACAATTCACGTCCCTTTAACATTCCATACAGCTAACATTTTAACTTTCTAGAATGTCTTTCATAAATTTTCATTTTATGAGTTTTCTAGACTTGAAATAAATCCAAAACCGGTTCCACAACTACTTCGAAATAGAACACTTATTCCTGTTAAAGATACTAAATCTGACATTTCAAAAATTGAGATGTACTTTACTTTATAACTGCGTTATCAAGAAAAGGTTGTTTTGACGTACAGATGCTAAACACATTGCATTCGATTGTTCGAGAGGGAAAAAAAATCGCACAGATTAATTCTAGGACTTGATATCTACATAACAGACCCATCTATTCACAGATGTTTTAAAATATGCGCAATGATACGTTGTCACAGCAAAATGTTAATTCAAATGGTTATATAAAAGCGCAGAATTTAAAGTAACTCATAGAACCATTAGGTGACTAGTTCAAAACTGCAAGTAAGAACTGCAAGTTTTACTTTTTACAACTTATGCAGCCTCGTAATATATTTGATGTGTTGTATTCAATCGCTTGTATTATTACTGGTAAATTATACCTCTCAAACTAAAAGTTTTAGAAATGAAGGCCTTATTTTTAGCAGTCAAGTAGTTAGAGACCTTTTCCTTCCTCGGGTACCCCATTTGTATTAAAGGTAATTTTAATAAGAAAAATTAAACATATTAACATATTTAAAGAAAATAACATCGAAAACCCATTCAAAACACTTTGCGGTATCCAAGTTTCAAATTTAAATTATAGTTCCTGCACTTTTACAACAGGTTCAGGAGATGATTCCTACATGAAACGTTAACTTTACTTTCGCAACAGACAAAGCAATCATCTTTTTCGTAAAGAACTGCCATAATCTCTATATATAAAGCAGTTACATAACTGACTGACTTACTGACTGACTGACTGATTGACTGACTAACTGACTGAGTGACATACAACGCACAGACGAAACCGCTGGACCTAAAGGGCTGAAATGTTGCATTGCGATTCTCTTATAGTGTAGAGGTGCACTAAGAAAGATTTCTGAAAAATTCTTCTTTGATTTTTTTAAATTAAATTTTTAAGCTGTTTTAGTAATATTCTTTAAAGTTTGAATTTAAAATAATAACCTGAGGATTATAAAATTTATATCACGAGAAGGATCATAAAACTGCCTTTAAAATGAAATCTCTTTCGAATCTTTACCTCCATTTTCTGATTTTTGGGGAATTTTTAAAGATTAATTTTTAGAATTTAATTTATTAAATGATGATCACGTGATTTCTTTTTCTGGTACTTTAAATTAATTTATCGTTACGTGCATAACAACGAAATAGACAAAAAAATACTTTTTTTCTTGCTAATGCGGCAGACGATTGGAAATTATCCAAAAAAATATTAAAATAGAGTAAGGGATATGTTCCTCAAACTGTACTATATTCTTTAGTATGTTCTATTCGATTTAATTTGAATATTTTCTTCTACATTATTTTGTCTATAAAAATTAGGGTTTTTGATTTTGAGCAATTTTTTTAAAACGCGGGTTCCGTGTTTGACGGGTTTTTTTCATTTAAAACTACATATATATATATATATATATATATATATAAATATATATATATATATATATATATATATATATATATATATATATATATATATATATATATATATATATATATATATATATATATATATATATATATATATATATATATATATATATATATATTAACATTAATTACATACATTGACCGTTGTATTTATTATATATATATATACATATATATATATTGGCATTAATTGCACACATTGACCGTTGTATTTAATTTGAATGTATTTAGCTAGTATCTTATAAAACTAGAGCAACGAAAACTGTTTATGATGTCCAAATTACTGTTTGCTAAGTAAATGCATAAATAAAGTACCATACGAAATCAGGGAAGAAATATTCCTTAATTCGGGACCCGAGATAGCCTAGTAGTAACGCGTTGAGTTTGGAACTAGGTATGTTCGGTTCGTATCCCGACGAACGGCAATAAATAACTTTGTCTAGGATGTCTATGAGCACGTTAAATCCGTAGAACGGAAAGGCCTCCTATGAAGAAGATGGGAGAAGGTACGAGCTCCCCAGATTTCACAATGGGGGTGCTCGGTCAAAATTGAGGTGGCACCAGGGAGTTGTGCAAGTCCCCTATACGGTGCACCCATTGAAGTCCACCAACGATTCTCAAGGATTATCTGTGAATACCTTCAGTGACAAGTTCCCCGCATTGATTAACAGCATTCCTTAATTGTGATGTTAATAGTATATTCAAGTAAATTTCCCAAACCTCTTTATTTTGTTGTGAGAAAAATCACAATCCTTTTTCATTATGACTCTGAAATGCTAAGATTTAATGGTGTTTAGAAAATATGTCAAGAAGTTCAATATAAATATACAAGCTTTCAATGGAATTTCGTGTTTCTGATATCCTTTTAAAAAACGGCCCACTGAATTTGTGACATCAAAAACCAAATTTAGAATTCATATTCCTCATGAATCATTATTGCGCCGCTATCGCATTTGAGACATTTTTTTTTCTTTCGCTTCCGATTTTTGCAGCGTTCGGTAATAGTAGCATCACACTGAAATGCATTAAAGAGCGTGGTTAGTGGATGCTGAGTTGAACTCTTCTGATCAGTAGCACAGTAAAAATTTCTTGCGAGCGGTTACGGTTAAAATCCTATAACCGGTTAACCGAGTGTATACTTTTCATGAATGTGCGGGATTATTTGCATAACAGTAAGAGTTAGCGTTCAGATAAAAAAAATCGAAGCTTTGATAATCTGCACAGATATAAGTTTAATTTTCCATACCATATCTATTTCAACGTATGCAATCTATGAAGCTCGAGCACTTTCAACGTAAGCTAATTTGCAAGTGAATACATTTAGGTTTGTGTTTTGTCAAGTATCGAAATTTGACTTGCAATCGATAAAGCTATTTGCAACTTAAAGGACAAAATAAAGACCAAATATAAATGTTTGTATTTAAAGTTATTTAGATGAGAATTTCCTGCCAAATAACATACTCCCTTATTCGATAGAAATTTTCTTGCGAACTTCATCTTATACCGTGCTGAAACTGAGGAACTTTATCTACAGTGCATATACGTTTTATAAATGTGCGTGATTATTCACATGCCAGAGCCCGGTTAAAAACTGAAAATTAAATAATTTACTATTCTAAGCGTTTAATTTTCTAAACCATTCATATTTCAACCTGTGGAACTTGAATGTTTTCAAAGTAAACTAATTTTCAAATGCTGGCCTTCAAATTTGTATTTCCCGAAGTGTACTTACAATCCATACAACTATTGTCCATAAAACTAATGTAAAAAGAAAAAGGACATACTTAATTTTTTGTACGTAAATTTCTTTAGATGAGAACCTCCTGCCAAATAGAATAATCCCTTATTCAACACAAAAAGGCAAATTTTCAGGAAACGAGGTTCTAACTAAAAAAGATTATATCCATCTATATGCTTAATAATATATTAATTACAGTCACATAATAGCTCAAAGAATACTCAGGACCATAACATGACGTATCTTAATTTATTAGAAAAACATTAGAACTTTCTGAATCGTTGATAAAAGTATCCGCTTTGCATAAAAGTTCCAGGAGATTACTCGATAACTACGGATGCCAGTTTAGAATATTATTCTGATTTTGTATCGGAAAACAAAAATTCTTCAATATAAACTATAGTTCCTGTAATTTTAAACTCATTAGAAAGTTCCATAATATACTGAGTCGCTGAGACTCAGTACTGAGATAGATTCCCAGAGAAAAAAAAGAGAAACGGAATGAAAAATAACATGTTTATAACTTAAAGAGGAATGATCTTTGTACCTGGGTAATTTTTTAAATGATTAAAATTCAGAAGAAAATGCAATTATTCTAACGTAAAATATTAACTAAAGGAGGAAGACTCAGTAATTTGGTTGCTAATTTAGCGAAAGGTATATATATATATATATATATATATATATATATATGTATGTACCTTTCCCAAAATTCTCAACCAAATTATTATACATATATGTATACCTACACATGTTCAATACCAATAATTCTTTGCCACTAATTGAGGGAAATAGCCTGCTTAATTTCTCCCTGTATAATGTAATTACTTTTATTCATACACTTTGTCCACTCGTAAAACACTATAAAAACGATTAACTCACGTATCGATCGATTGTTCTTTCCTTGGTATAATTTCTATGTATCCTTAACTATTAACCCTAATATCTGAATTTCAGGAGGCATTTCTGAAACAATGATTTATTTAGTAGTTATTTGCTGTCTTTTTGTAGCAGTCGCATGCATGTGTTACGAACTCAACCAGTAAGTATAAAAATTTTTAAAAAATTTAAATTATGATTTGTTTCAAACCATCATTTAAATATAGTGTAATCCCTTTTTTCTTTCTGTTCTGTCTTCAAAATGAGAGATAAAGTTTTATCATTTTTGTTAGCTTTATGATATACAATACAATCATGAGGTATTTCCTTCATACGTATTTTTCCGTAGCATTGAAAATTTGTTGAATTAATAGCTCTAATTAAGACACAAAATACTGACAACTGTTCACTTTTATGAAGTTAAATCAGAAGACAAATACTTTTAATGAAATTCTCTTAACTCACTGTAACCGCATACTGATCTTACTTTCAAATTCCCAGTTGATACAACTTGACGAAACTGGACTATCCCCTTTTAAATTATGATTTTAATATCGGTGATGTATCGGGAAGCTTTCTCATTGTGATATGAGCCTTTCAATGCACAAATCGATTAACTCCACTTTTCGAAATATCTTAAATTTAAGTGTCAAAGCACTTGATTCAGTCATAGCTTTTTATATTTACAAAAAATTTCCCAAATAATAAAGATTAACACCAATAAACGAAAAAAATGTTTTGTTCATTGAATAATAAATGCAGTCGAACCTCCATATATCGAACTTCCCCATATCGAAATTTTCTATATATCGAACTCTTAGCAAATCTCCATGTTCATTACATAGAAAAACTGTTTCTATATATCGAAAAAATCTCTATATAACGAATTTTTTTTAAACACATATTAGGGGATTTTATTCCAGTTTAGACCGTTTACGTCACGAAAAATGAAGGTCAGGGGAAAAAGAAAGTATATATATGTCTCTGATGAAGTTTTTAGTGGACTGAATATATGCAAACATTTCTTTAATGAACTTTCCGCAAAACTGGCTGTTCAGCAAGATATTTGTAGTGAAAGGTATGTAGTACTCAATAAATCTTTCAAACTAATTCATTTTTTAATTATTAATTTTCATTTAATGTGATTCGCATATAAATTAGAAATGGAGTTTCGTATACGAAAATCAACTTTAATTTTAATGCTTTAGGAGAATTCTGATAAAACTAAGATCAATTCTATATATCGAAATTTCTATATATCGAATTTTTTTCCGGCAATTTGCTACTTCGATATATGGAGGTCCGACTGTAATTTATTTCAGAAGCCATTTTCAGTATAAGCAATTATTAAGTAAATTATATAGTTAGTTATTATAGTTTTTTATCATTATAACATATGGTATTGTTATAATATTGTTTGAATTTATATAATAACGGGAATTTGAAAAAACAATGTAAATTATTTCATCAGATTTCTCCACTTTTTGTTTCATGGAGTTAACCGATTTGCGAAGTGGGCGACTCATATATTGACAACGATAAAAAAGTTAAAATCATAAGAAGTTAATCCTCTGATTTAAATGCGTGAAAGGAAACTTAAAATAAAAAAATCCTATTTTGTGCAATGTTTTTTTTTGTGAATGTTGTTAAACTACGGTGGCTTTCCTAATCCAAAATGATAGATGGCAGTAGCACAGTCTTTTCTGATCATGGAATGTAATTTACTGAATAACAGCATTGTAATGTGCTGACGATGAAGTCCAATTTCTAAACATTTGAAAGTAATTGACTTCAGTTAGTCGTTTCATAATGCGTAAAATCAAGGAAAATGCATGTTTACATATACTAAGTACAAAAATAAATTAAATTAAATGAGAAATATTATAAACATTTTTAGAAACTTTAAAATGCATACTTTTATAAAAAATATAAAAAATTTCTTAGACTATTCGGTCTTATATCAGAGTTTTATTGCATTTTCAAAGATAATTAAGATGATAGCAAGTACCTTTTAAAGTTAGAAGATATCCTATATTTTCTACATTTGTAATTTATAATTAATTGTTATAAATGAGATAGATACCCGTTATCAATTAGGATGACTTTCAATGTACTTAAAATATCAACAAGATCTATTTTCGGTCGCATATGTAATTTATGGATTTGAAACCATTATTAATGTAATGATAAGTGTTTAGATAGTAAGAGAAAAAGAAAGCGATAAGAACAATACTATCTAAAATGAATGAGCGAAATTCTTTCAGTTACCAATGACCACTTGATACTTATAAATTCATAACATTTTAAAATTAAACTTGACGCTAATGTCCTTTGCCTTTTACTCGTCTATTTAAGGCTTTAATATGTAGCAACGACTGAGGAATTTATTGAGGAACAGTACCGTAAAATATTGACGATAAAGTCCTGTTTCTAAACATTTGAAAGTAATTGGCTTCAGTTAATCGTTTCATAATGCATAAAATCAAGGAAAATACATACAAGTATAACTATACCAAGTAAAAAAACCAAATTAAGTTAAATGTAAAATATTTTAAATATTTTTAGAAATTTTAAAACACGTACTTTTTAAAAGAACTATTTAAAAATATTTCATAGACTATTCGGTCTTATATCAATGTTTTATTGTATTTTCATAGATAATGAAGATTATAGGGCGTACCTTTTAAATTTAGAGGCAATCCTAATTTTTTTCTAAAATTGTAGTTTATGGTTACTTGTTTCAAATGAGATGGTAACCTGTTATCAATAAGGATAACATTCAATGTACATAAGACAAACCAAAAATATGAAAGATAACTATTTTAGTACATGCAATTTATCGTTTGGAAACCATTATTAATGTAATGATAAGTGTTTAGAGAGTAAGAGAAAAGGAAAGCAATAAGAATAGTGCTATCTAAAAACAGAGATGCTTTTTTCAGTTACGAATGACGAGTAGACACTCATAAAGGCATAACATTTTAAAAGTAATTTTGACGCTAACTTCCTTTGCACTTTTCTCGTTTGTTTAAGGCTTTAAAATGTAACAACGACTGCACAAGACTCTGGACAAAATGACTTCACTAAACAGCTGAAAGAGTCCTTCCCCGTATGTGACTTTTTCTAATGATTGGTTCCAAAAATCAAAATTATGTTTTTCGCGTAGGTTGAATTAGGATAAGGACTGTGAGACCCATTAATGAAATTAATGATTGTATAAAAGGGTAAAACCCTCGTAGATTGTTAACCTTACAGTCTGATTATTTTACTTCTTGATTGGAAGCAAACGTTTCCATTAATATAAAACTCTTTCTGATACTTTTTGTAAAATTCTTTAGAACTAGCCGCTGCGCGACCAACATGGTCGCTTTTAGTTATATATTTTCTTTTGCAAAACAATTCAACTGAAAGTAACATATGTAAGGAATGTTACCATTACCTGTCAACATGAATTTACGTTGTTAAGGGTTAGTGGGAGTTTAGCCAAAAAAATTAAAATCATTGCTAAATTCACTATAAGGCTGATTCTAAAACATCGTGATTAAAAAATGTGAATTGCCATTACTTCAGAACTACACCCCTCTCTGTATGTACTATTTTTCAAAATGAAGATATATACACTTTATCATTACATCAAATAATAAATTGTTGGGAAAATTTCTTCACTTATAAAAAGGAGTAAAATTTCAGCAAGTACTAAAATATAGTGTAGATTACATCACTCTCTGTATGTACTATTGTTCGCAATTCAGAGATCTCCACTTAATCATATCAAATGAATAAATTAAAATTATTTCGTGAATAAATTAAAATTATTCACGAGTAAAATACAGCAATTAAATTTACCAAATTACGTGCTATCGTCGAGCCACTACACACGAGCGCGCGGACGGCCGCTAATGTTTACATCCGGTAGTTGTAGCCGTTGCCATTCGGAGTGTAGAAATATCGTCGATTTTTGTGCCGCATACCTACGCGTTTTATATATATAGATATTTGCATTAAATCTTTCTAAATTGTATTAATTGTGTTTGATCAATCTACTTTTTCTCATTAGGATTTATGTAACGATATATGTATATAAATGTTTAGGAACTGGTTGATGCTTTATTAATATAGATATCAAAAATTTTTTACATGAAAAGATCTATCTTTGAAAATGACTGAAGTAAAAGTATGCTTCTAATTTTAGATGAGTTTGAAAGAATGGATCAAGAGGAGCAACTTGTAGAGTAAGTCATTAAAAAATCTTATACCGGAACCATAGCATATCAAATAAGGGCACAATTGATTATAGACTTCATGATACATCATTGCTTAAATTTAAGGGTATTTTTTTAATTTAATGGAATTTGTTATCAAAAAGTATAAATTTAAATAACACTAAATTCTTGCTATTAATTCTTTTATAAAATAAATTTTAATGATTGATCATTTCTTAAAATTCTTATAGCCCAAAGGGGTTAGTGCGGGAATATTTCGAATGGAGGGACACGAGAAACTCTGATTATAAAATTGGCAAAATGACAAAAGAATCAAAAATGGTTAGATAATTTCTAATATCATATCCTGATGATTAACACCAAACCGTTCATTTGCCTCAAATGCAAACTTAGCCATAAAATTGTTATTACATTACTACTTAGTTTATGTTAGGACTTGTTACTTCTAGAAAATAATCTCTTTTGAAAACTCTAAGAAAGCGTCCTGAAGAACCTCAGTGCGATTAAAAACGGTAAATCAACAAAAAAATATCTTCCAGAACGTTAAAGACATCTCAAAATAATGAAAAATAATTTAATCTGATTCTAAAATTTTTAAGAATACAACTGAGATAATTTTTAAATATATTAAAATATTTAATTAAACTATCCCCCCCCCAAAAAAAAATATTCTTTTTTTCGAAGAACTATCAAAACTAGCTAGAATTCTTTATATCCCATGAAACTATATCAACATGTACCCGATGGTTTACAGGTAGTAAAGCACGATTTTAAAATTAAGTATGAATCATTTTGTTCAATAAAATAATGAAAACCAGTGCTGCCCTATCAGTGTAGTGACTAACTATGAAAAAACCTGAGGCATACACTTGGGTTCAATTCCCGATCTAAATATGTACAGTCCTCTCATAGGGAGTAACGTTAATTCACCCATGAGTGCTTCCCATAATGATTTACATACCAATCTCGCGGAGTAATTGGGTGGTTGTTCTCAGGATAAAAACATGCAACATAAAGACATTCGGAATCATAAATTTCATTTTATTCAAATGGACTAAATTTCGGTAAATGAATAAAAATGTCCAGCATCTGAAATACTCTTCAAGATGTCTTTAGCTAATATGATGCGCCTTTCCACATAAAAGTTGATGCTTACTTAATCAAATACCTTCCCTTTATTTCTAATTCCTCGTCAGTATGTATGTTCTCTACCACTGAAGTTCTTTCGCAGCAAGTAACAGTAAAAGACTTCGAGATTAAAATTTGTAATCAATAAATTTTACCTACATTTATTCATATGAGTTCTTTATTAAATGAGGCGGAGATAGGCAAAGTGGTGTAAGTCACATTTTCAACTTTTTTTACTTGAGGGCAAAAATGTAATCTCCATGTTCAATTTACAGTGGAATTACAAATAATTATTATATGCAATATCATAATAATTGTTATTAATTATAATTTGTTCAATTTATAGTGGAATTTTTTGTAGTTTTTGCAGTAAAACGCTTTGGACTTACACCACTTGACTTACTGACTTACATCACTTTGTCTTTCACCGCCTCAAATCGAAACCTGTATAACAGTTCTTTAATAGATCTATACCAATATTAAATCTAAACCTGTATTATATCTCCAGTAGACAGAAGACGGAATACAAATTCTACGATGTATTAAAGGAAGAAATTAAACAATTCGATATTTTTCTTTTTAACGTAGGATTACATTCCTACATAACGGTCCTCAGGAAAGAAAAATTACAGGCGCTAAAACCGTCCACCCGTACCTCTCGAGTTATAATTTTGGCAGCGCGCCAAACCCAGTCTATATCGCTTGGACAAGCAGTAACTAGTTAAACAGAAAAGTACCAAAATGCGTCAAAATTTTGACAATTATAAGAAAAATATTACTCACCTTCAAATAAATTTAATTCCTTCAAAATAATCACCAAAGGAGTCTATACAAATTTTCCAACGTTTCTTCAAGTCGTCGAAACACTGTTTATAGGCGTTGGAACTAACCGTTCGCAAAATACGCGTAACATTTGATTTGATATCCGAGACGTTTTCAAATCTCTGTCCTTTCATGGCCATCTTAAGAGGAAAAAAGGAAAAATCAGCTGGCGATAGGTCGGGAGAATATGGTGGTGATTTATCATTGTAATTGAATGCCTAGCAAGATATTGTTGTACAGAAATTGCAGTAGGGGGACTATCATTATTGTGTAAAAGAAAACATCGCCGAGAATCAAACAGTTCTTTCCTAACTTTAGTACACGATTCTGTTACGAGCTTTACAATTCTTTCGACACTTTGCGTGTGGCAAGGAAATTCAATTAGCTCGAACTCTGGGAGAACATTAGTATTAATAAGTTCTTCTAGGCTTTGCGTTGACACATTGCTCATTATTGGAGAAGGTGTAAGTTTGCACTTGGACCAATCAATAAGTTCAATGTAATTTGAAGCTGCAAAATTGATGGTCGGTGGGTGTAAAGTTCGCACCGATTTCCCTTTTGGTTCTTGTTTTCTTGCTTTTAGCAATCTTCGAAAAGCTAGCTGTCTTACGTGCACTCTCTCATCTAGTACAATTGAAATTAAAAGATTTTCGGGATGACAAAAATACACATTCCTCTGAATGACAGGATCAATTATTTTACGTACCCTGTCAGGAAACTGTCTTGTCTTCTGTACTAATTTAAACACGTGAACTGCTCCAAACTTTACAGAGGGATGCATTTTAATTCCCAACCATACTGGAGCGTATATCTTCATAATATAGCTGACCAGCAGTTTAATTTCGTCAGAAGGTTTTACTTCAGAAATATATAGTCTTAAGATCCTATTTGCTCAAGTTAACCACCTAGAGTTACTAAGAGGACCAGGATCTTTCACATCAGCGAGATCTGGCGCACACTCTCCTGTCTTGACTGTTCGATAAATATTAAGTAAATACTATTGGTCCTTGCCTAAGTCAGTTTTGGTCACATTTATCTCCTCACTATTAATCGTTTCAAAATTAGCAACAGGGAGTTTTTCACAGTTAGTCACCTTCTTGCCAATTTGTCCTGAGAAACTTATGGGTCCTGTAGTATCACCATCTGCACTTTCAAACAAATGTCTGAACGGAAGTTCGTTGAAATGTAATAAACATATAAACCATTGTAAAGGACGACCAAGTTTAAGCTCAAGGTTACGATTAACACCGTTTTTCTATCCTGTGTTAGTCGCTGTTCCGTCACATCCAATTGCAACAAGCTTAACATAATCAAAGTTATTGTTTTCTAAATAGCAAAAGATGCTATTAGCTATTTCACTTCCAGTGGCCCTTGAAGGTGTCAAATGTCCCAGATACTTTCCACCAGACTCTTGAACCAAGCTGATGTGCTCCTCTTTCTTTAGTCTGCGATACAATTTGTTACCTTTCATTTCCTGATAATAAGTGTTATCTTTTCTCCCGTCAAAATACAGTCCATGTAACTCTACATTTGGAGAGTCTGATTATAAAGAGTATCGAATTTTATGTTTTTCTCGTCTGATCTTACTCTTATCTATTACTAGAGACATGTCCTTCATTTATCATGCCTACATCTTGAAAAACACAGGAAGCAATAGCAGCAGTGGCTCTCTCGGATATCTCATATCTATCGCTTATTAATGCTGTTGCAGGAAACTTAATTCGCATTTGCGATGTTGACGGCAAACTGTCACATTTTGCTTCGTGACTCTCAAACTGGCTATTTTGGGCAGAAGTTATAAGAGTATCTCTTTTGCTAGCTTTAATATCAGGTTCAGCAATCTCGTTTTTCTTTTCACTTTGCATTCTTTTATTTCTTTTTGCGATATTATTAGTCTATACTCTATCCAAAGTGCCAATAAATTTTAAACGGCCATTTCGCTGGTCGTACAAAAGCTCTCTCGCAATAATAGGGATCTTATTTCCTTTATCACATTTTCAATTCATAATTACTTTTCAGCTACAAGAGATAGGCTTCTTACCACACGAACACGCAAAATTCATTACATTTTTGACATTTTTTGACATTTTTTTCAAATTTTAAGTCTCATGCGCTAACAGAATATATCATCTAAAAGTTATAATTTTTTTAGGTAGAAACTATGCTATATACTAACAATTTATGGCTGTTGCATTATAAAAAATTACAAAAAAACTAATTTTATTATTTTTTGAAAATTTCAAGTTTTAACATATTTTTTCAAACTTTCAGCCTCATGCGCGAACTGAAGATGTCAACTTAGAATTTATTTTTTATTTTTCCCCAATTGAGGATACCAAACTACAACTTTTGAGAGGTAACGCTATTCCGAAATAAAAAAATCGATTTTTTAGAACCACCCTAATATATATATATATATATATATATTGATTGTTATGTATAAGAAATTCATATAAGATTTTGGGCCAATCAGTTTTTTTGAAATAAAACAAAGCCGAATTTTTTTGAAAAACAATTTTTTGTTTTGATTTGGACATAGGAATAACTGGAAATTTATAGAACAAATGTCTTCTTCCAATTCAGCTATCTGTACAATGGCCGTATGGCTAAGGCCCCCATGACATGAAAAAGATAAAATAAGTTATGAGAAAGATTCGGGTGAATCGTAAATGACATTCTCATATCTTTTACAACAATTATGAGAAAAAATAACTAATGAAGCAGGAATATTTATCATTAATATCTCTGGAACAGTGGCATTCTGTTCCAGAGTTTCTGTGTTCGAGTACCACAATTTGTTGGCATGGGTATCTGTAATCGTTCGGCACAGGCTTCCGACTGCAGGTCCGGGCCTAATTAACACTTCTTGACCATGAAATCACCTCGGCGTCCCCAGCCGACTAATCAGATCAGCAAATTATCCGGCGCACTATGAGCTGCTTATCCATCGGATGAACTTGGACATAACAGTTGTGTTTCAATTCAGAACAGTCCAGTGTTTCAATTCAGAAAGGACTGGTTCGCAGATAGCGTTGGTGAATTTCATTACTTTTTTTTTAAAAATCAAGAGCTAGAAATCACCCCCAACTTAAGTTTGGAATCTTATGGGGAAACATCTGTAAAAAGTAACTACCAAATCAAAGTAAAAAAAAATCAGGTGTCGCCAATTTTTATAATATCCCTCTCAGGTGTAGGAGATAAATCATCCTGAAAGTGAAGAATTGACATGTGACGTAAAATAAAGAGTGA
This sequence comes from Dolomedes plantarius, assembly GCA_907164885.2. Lineage (NCBI taxonomy): Eukaryota > Metazoa > Arthropoda > Arachnida > Araneae > Dolomedidae > Dolomedes > Dolomedes plantarius. Next base: position 96,340,285 of record OU015497.1, on the reverse strand, counting down.
AATTTGAAGTTGATGGTTTCGTTTTACAAGATTTTTTTCTTCAAGATGAAAAAAGAAAATTTGAGGTCAATTCCCCCAGAGAAGAAAATACGCACTTGCATAGAACTTTTTTTTAAGTTTAACTTATGCAAGTGTGTTTCTGCTATTTATGTGTTCCAAATTTCTGCATATCTGGTATTATATACGTAACATTTAGTGATATAAGATCAACATCTAAACCACACATATTTTTTAAAAAAAACCAAGCGAGTATTAAACTAATAGTAGATATATTTATTTATCTTCCTTAGTCAGCATTTATATGGAATAATACTTGATAACACCAAGGAAAACTTCCTTGAAAAAATACTTTCTATTCGCTAAATCTACCAAAGCCTCTAGCCTATTCATACGTAAATAATCTAAAAATATTGGTTAGACTGAGAAAAATAAAAGGCTTGTATTCCAGATTGTAACATTTCAAACACTTTGATGTAATAAAAGTACATGTTTTATTTCTTATATCGCACTATTATTTGAAATTGGTCATTTAATAATAAATAGAAAATATGCATGCCAGGTACAATAAAGTTGGTTTCGTGCTTACTGCACGTAACACAACTAAATGCTTTTGATATTCATATTGCTCTTCACTAAATGTAAAAAAATAAGCTCACAAATTTGAACAAGGGCAAAAAAGAAATCTCTTAATAAATTTATCAAAACCCATAGAATTCACTCAATTATTGCATTTCATAAACGTTTAATAAACCATATATATTTCATGTACTTTACTGCACCCGAATTAATATGATACAAAGAAAATATTTATTATTTTAAAAAGTCTTAATTTTTCATGCTCATCAACAAACTCAACATAAATATGATTTTTCGAGATTTATTTTCCATGAGGCAAAAGGTATCCATATCGCTCCAGCCAAACCAAACTGGATTTTCCTTTTGCACGTTCATTCATTAAAAATATTCTTATTTTTTAATTATTTTGTTAAGGTTATTACTTTTACTTGATACTTGTATCTAAGTATAATATATGGTAGGACATACATAATAGAATGAGTAATTTCAATATATTGAAAGACGCAAAAAAAAAACCATTTTTGATGTGCATTTACAGTCTTATGCATAGCAGCTTTTATTGATACTTATTTTTCAATTATTTGCTGATTGTAAATTATGGACATTCAGAAAGTCTAAAAATTAATTGTACATTGTTAAGAAATAAAAAATCAAACATGTGACAACACATAGTGAATTATTATGAAACACTTAATATTCCACACAGCTAATATTTTAATTTTCTAGAATATCTTGCATAAATTTAAATTGGATGAGTTTCCTATACAGTTGAATAAAATCAAAATCTCTTCCTCAACTATTTCGAAAAAGAATAATTTTTCATGTCAAATGGAATAATTCTGACAGTTCAAAAATTCAGTTATACTTTTCTTTAACTGCATTATAAAGAAAGGGTTCTTTCGACATACAGATGCGAAACATTTTACATTCGAATGTTCAAGAGAAACAAAAAATTCACACAGCTTAATTGTAGGACTTCATATGTAAATCACAGATCCATCTATGAACAGATGTTTTAAAATATGCGCAACGAAACCTTTTCAGAGCAAAACAACTTTTCAAATGGTTTATAAAAGAGCAGGATTTAGAGTAACTCACATCAAACCAATAGGTCACTGGTTGAATCCTGCAATTAAGAACTGTAAGTATTATTTCGGCTCTGTTTACAGCTTATCTAGCATTGTAATATACTTAATGTGTATATATTTTATGAATTTTATCATTTGTATTAATTCTAGTAACTCATACCTTTCGAACTAAACCTTTTTGGAATCACGGCCCTATATTTTAACAGTCAAGTGGTTTAATGCATTTTCTTTCCCGGCCACCACATTTGTATTGAAGGTAATTTTAATAAAAAAAACTTAAACATATTTAAATTGAATAACATTGACAGCCCATTAAAAACAATTTGCGACCTCCTTGGAAATTGCGATCGATCGTTGGTGAACATACATTCTAAAGAAAGAAGTTATTCATCAGAATAATAATACAATTCTTTATTTATTAGAAGTCAATTTGAGGTCACAAAAATAAAGATTCAAATTCAAATTATAGTTCCTAAACGTATACAACAGGTTCAGGACACGCTCCATAGATGAAATGTTAACTTTAGTTTTGAAAATGACTAAGAAATCATATTTTTCGTAAAGAACTGTTATATAAATCTGTTTTAAAACTATAGCAACCAAAACAGATTAAGATATCCAAATGACCTTTTGCAAAGTAAATGCAAAAAAAAAACATGCTTTACCAAATCATAGAAGCCACATTCCTTAATTATGATTTTAATAGTTCATTGACACAATATTCCCAATCCTCTTTATTAACTACTTTTCAATCTAATTCTGATATACTAAGATTTAATGATGCTTTGAAAAATGTCATGACGTTCAATATAAAAATACAAGCTTTCAGTAGAATTTCGTGATCCAGATAATCTTTAAAAATACAGCACATTGGATTTCTGACCTAAAAAGCCAAATTTAGAATTTATATTCCTCATGAATCATTACTGCGCCGTTATCTCAATTGGTACTTTTTTGTCAAACCTTCTGATTTTTTAGCCTTAGGAAAAAAGTATAATTACACTTAAATGTATTAAAGACCACAGTTAGTGACTACTGGCTTAATCAGTAGCACACTAAACTTTCTTGCTAGCGGTTACAATTATAACCTATAATGCTAGCGACCGGGCATAAACTTTTCATGAATGTGCGGGATTATTTACATGACAGAAAAAGTTAGCGTTCAGTTACAAAACCGAGGGTATGAGATAAAAGTTTAATTTTCCAGTCTGTAGTGTAATGTTTGAAAACGAGAGCTAGATAAAGTGAAAATGTTGTACCCCGTGATTCCCCCCCCCCTCTACCAATCAGAGGATTGGCTGCGTGGGCGAAGATGGCAAGGATCGTCGGGGAGTCCGTAAGAAAGAGACAGAAGGGTCGCTTTTCTTGTAGGAATCGGAGGTCTGGCGAGATAATACAGGCTCGTCTCGCCTCTGGTTAGTTAATTATTCTGTGATTAGAATAGAGTTAGAGAGAGAGCGTCTGTAGTAGGTATCCGAGGTCTGGCGAGATATTGCAGGCTCGTCTCACCTCTGGTTAGTTAGGTATTCTGTGATTAGAATAGTAAGAGAAAGATAGAGCGTCTCTACTAGGGATCCAAGGTCTGGAGAGATATTGTAGGCTCGTCTCACCTTTGGTGTGTTAATTATTCTGAGATTAGAATAGGAACAGAGAGAGCGTCTCTGAGAGTGTCAGGAGGCCTGGCTAGATAAAGCAGGCTAGTCTCGCCTCCAGCGAATTAATTAATCTGTAACTAGATTAGAGTGTAGTACAGCCGAGGTCTGGCAAGATGCTGTAGGCTTGCCCACCTCGTACTCAGGGTTTTCTTTAATTGTTATGTTGAATGTGAAACTGTAAATAAATTTATGTTCGTGTCGTTAAGAGAGACTCGTTGTTGCACTACCTCATTTTTCCCTATGCCATAGAAAAGAACCTAAGTGAACTGGTGAAAGAAAGAGGGTTCACGACACAGACCACAGATTTCTCAACCTTTACATTCTGTGAAGCATTATTACTTTCAACGCAAGCTAATTTGCTAGTGCATAGATTTAAGTTTGTGTTTTGTCGAGTATCGAAATTGTATTTACCATTCATAAATCCCTTGGGACTTGGCCATAAAGCCATTGGGAGGGTTGCGAGTTTAGGGAAAGGTATATACATATATCTGTGGCATTATGGCAGATGTTGGTATGTCATTTTTTAATGTTTTCGACAAATTACAAAAGTAATTTTTGTTGTGAAATATAAAATCACTCAATTAAATTTTTCAATCCAAATATTCTTTAGTTAATACTCATGTTCAACCTCAACCATATGGCTAGTCTTCAATTAAAATTTTCAATTAGGGACTAAAATATTAAAATAGGGAACAATTATTACCTCTTTTATACATAACAGCATTTTCCAATACGAATAACTTAGTATTAATTCGTAATTCCACTATTAGCTTTTACCGCATTAAAGAACCCATTTTAAGTGTGACATATCAACTTAAAATATAAAATTGAAATTTTTGGACATATCAACATCTGCCATAACACCAGATATATATATATATACTTTTCCCCGAACTCGCAGCCAAATTGTTCTTTTTATACATATACTATGTATAACCCATGTTCAATACTAATCAGTCTCTGCCACTAATTGAGGAAAAGAAACTGCTAAATTGCTTTCAGAATAATACAATTACTATATTCGTGCACTTTATCCATTCGTAAAATACCAGAAAAGCAATTAACACTTGTATAAATCTTCTATTTTTTCACTGGTATAACTATGTGTCCTTAACTATTTTCCCCGATATCTGAATTTCAGGAAGCTTTTCGGTTTGGTTTAGAGTACTACGGTCATTTTTTGCTACACGGGGGTAAATTAGACCAGGACCTACTGCTTAATGCCGAGTCCGAACGGCTACAAACGTAAATGCCAAGAGTGGGACTCGAACCCTCAGACTCTGGTACCGAAAGCCAGCGTCCTATCCATTCGGCCATTTCATAAAATATGTATTATTTCGTAGTTGCTTTACTTCTCTTAGTAGTACTCGCATGCAGTGTTACGAGCTCAACTGGTAAGTATAAAAATAAAAATTATATTAAAATTATGATTTCTTTAAAAAAAGTTGTCTTATAAATATAGTGTAATCCTTTTTTTCTTTTATTATATCTTCAAAATGACTATCGAAGTCTTATCTTTTTGTCAGTTTTGTGTTTTAGAAAATAGATTCTAATACTTTCAGTATTTACTTCATGCATATTTCTTCGTACCATTAAAACTACGTCCAATGAAAAGCTTTAAATAAGACACAAAATTCTGACAACTGTTCACTTTCATGATGTAAATTCAAAGGAGACACGTTTTTGATGAAATATGTTTAACTTACCCCAACAATACCTTAAACTTACTTTCAAAATCTGTGTCGATTTAACTTAACCCTAAAGCGGGTCGCCAATTTTTGCAATACCAGCAGGCGCGCGTGGCACAAAGTCCAACATCTCTTTCAACCTTGTTTATTCCTTTTGTAATAATTTTTTTTTTCAAATTGAAAATAATAATTCTGCGTTTTATGACAAGATATAAAATGTTGATAATATTGAGAAATATTTATAATTAAAGGCCAAAGAATGCAGATACAATCACCTTATTTCAAAACTGTCCGGTTTATTAAATCTAAAGACAACTCGCGAATGGATTCCTATTATGTTCAAAAACCTAAAAAATAATGAGTTTGTCCATCTTTGTGATATGCGGGATATCGTGTAATAGCTGCACATTTGATCGACTACATCAACTCCTGCTTTTGTCGTATTGCAATCCAGTATAATCGCTCGTTTACCACGGTTAAATCATGACTAATAATGAATGGAAGGGAATACAAGGATCAGATAATCAGACCTGCATTAGAAAGGGTGTAGCTATAAATAGAAACTGCTTAGAACATTCAAACCTTACATGTAAAAACAAGCCATTCAAAATTAAGAAAATATTGCACTTTGTACACGCGCGCGCCCTCTGAAGGGTTAAGCAAACCCGGAACATTCCCTTTAAAATTTTGATTTTAATATCAGTGATGTTTGGGGAGGCTTTACCATTGTGATATACTGAAAACGATAAACAAGTAAAGATAAGAATTAAATCCTCTGACTTGAATGCGTAAAAGTAAACTTAAAAACAAGGATATTTCCTTTTTTATGCAATTTTTTTGTTAATATTATTAAATCACGAAGATTTCACTAATCCAAAATCATAGATGGCAGTAGCACAGTCTTTTCTGATCATGAAATGTAATCAGCATTGTATGTGCTGACGATGAAGTTCTACTTCTAAACATTTGAAAGTAATTTAATTCCGTTAGCTGTTTCATAATGCGTAAAATCAAGGAAAATACATATATATATATATATATATATATATATATTTGTGTGTGTATAGGTGTGTGTGTGTGCGTAAGTAAATTAAGGGAAGTTTGCGAGATCGTTTATATTCACTTGAATCAAGAAATAAAATAATCAGACTATAAGATTAACAGTTTACGAGCGGCTCTACCCTGTTATACAAAGATCCTTTACATTAATTAGTATAGTAGTCCTTATCTTCTTTCGACCTTTATGAATAACATAGTTTTGATTTTTAGAATTAATAATTAAGCCAAGTCAGGAGTCTTTGAGTTGTTTAGGGAATTCACTCTATCCAGATCCTTATGCGATCGTTGCTGCATTCCGAAAGATTTAATATATTTATTCTGAACAATTTTATAAAAATTATTGGAATGAAAAAGTTTGCTTCCAATATATCTTTCTAAATATATTTTCTATTTTAAAGAATAACAATATATATATATATATATATATATATATATATATATTGTTATTCTTTAAAATAGAAAATATATTTAGAAAGATATATTGGAAGCAAACTTTTTCATTCCAATAATTTTTATAAAATTGTTCAGAATAAATATACTAAATCTTTCGGAATTTTATTTCCTACGATTGATCAACTTATTTATGCTCATTATGAGTTATTCAATGATATACATATAAAAATGATAAGGAACTGGCCGATGCTTTAATAATATAGATAGCAAAACTTTATTAGCATGAAAAGATCCATCCATGAAATTGGTTGAAGAAAAAGTATACTTCTAATTTTAGATTAGTTAGAAAGAGAGAATCAAAAGGAGCAACTTGAAGAGCAAATCATTTAAAAATATTGTACTGATCTTGACTAGCATATCAAATAAGGGCACAATTGATTATAGGCTGCATGATACATCATTCCTTAAATTTAATGATATTTTTTATAAAAAGAACTATAAATTTTCGTAACAGTAAATACTTCCTGTTAATTCTTTTGTAAAATGAACTTTAATGATAAATCCTTTGTCAACATTCTCAATTGCTAAAGGGGTTACTGGGGGAATATTTAGAAGGGAGGGACGCAAGAAACAATCATGGAAAATTGGCAAAATGACAAAAGTATCAAAAATGGAAGCGAGTTTCTTATTTCAAAACCTGATGATTAACAGCAAACCATTGATTTCCCTAGGATGCAAACTAGTCACAAAATCTTTTATCACATCAGTACTTGTCTCATGTTTGGACATGTTACTTCCAGAAAATAATCTCTTCCCACAACTCTAATAAAATGTCCTGAATGCCCTCAGTAAGACTGAAAACGGTAAATCAACAGAAAAAAATCTTCAAGAACATTCAAGACCAGCTACTTCTCAAAATAATGAAAAATAACTCTATTATTTTATTTTCGATATAAATCGATTATTCGATATAATTCGATTTCAAAATTTTCAACGATGCAATTGAGATAATTTAAATAAATTTTAAATACATAATATTGAATGATCTTTAAAGAAAAATTCTCTTTTTCGGAAAAATATCAAAACTAGCTAGAATTCTTTATAACTCGTGAAAACCATATCACACATAACCGATGGTTTGCGGGAGATAAAGCACGATTTTACAATTAAATATGAATCATTTAGTTAAATAAAATAATAAAATAATTTCCGCCCCTTCTGAGTAGTGATTTACGATGTAAAAAGCTATACACTTTGGTTCAATTCCAGACATGTACAGTCCTCTCGTATGGAGAAACGTTGATTCACCCATGAGTGATCCCATAATGATGTACACAACAAGTTTCGCTGCGTACTATATGGGTGAATGTTCCCAGGATAAGTGCATGCAGCACAAAAAAATTCGGAGTGATGAACTTAATTTCATTCAAATGGACTAGATTTCGATAAACAAAAATATCCTGTATCTAAAATACCCTTCAAGATATCTTTAGCTAATCTGATCCTCCTGTCCACATAAACAGTAGACGCTTACTTAATCAAGTCACAAACCTTCCCTTTATTTCTGATTCCTCGTCACTATGTAATGTTGTCTACCACTGAAGCTCTTTCGCAGCATATAACAGTAAAAGACTTCGAGATCAAAATTTTAGTCAATAAATTTTACATACATTTATTCATATGAGTTCTTTATTAAATCTAAACATGTATTACAGCTCTTCTATAGATCTATACCTGTATTAAATCTAAACTTCTATTACTTCTCCTGCATACAGGAGACGGAATATGAATTCTGTGATGAATTAAGGGGGTCCAGGACACAAAATTGTTCGAATTTTCGAAAAAACATTTAATGCATTAAAAATTTTCTGTGTTCTTTTACGCTTAAAATGACGCTTAAAATTAGAACAGGAGAAATTATTATTTTTTTTGCAACATTCTAATAGTAGCTAAGCGTTGTTTAAACTTGTAAGTGCGTTTTTCTGCAAGATGGGTTTTTCCCCATTTCTCGTATTTAAATTGTTTCAAGTCAAGAACCGTTAAAGATAAATGGTTGACACTTAGAACATGTATTTTTCAAATATTTTAATTTAATTTTGATTCAGAAAATTTGAAAAAAATGTTTACTTTTGAAAATATGATTTTTTAAAAATGTTACATCATTTTTTTTTGTAATTTTTAATATAAATATTTTTAATTTTTTTAAAAATTAATATTTAAAAAAATGCTGAATTAAAATTAAAACTTATATATTTCTGCTTAATTAAATCAAAAAAATTGAAATTCGACAAATAATATTTCGAGTTATAACAATTTTAAATTACCCCACTTTTTTCAAATTTTTAAATTTTAATTTTTTTTAAATATTTTGAGAAGTTTTATGAAGTGATTTTGTTTACAAATTATATGGTTAGCCATCACAAAAAAAATTAAAAATTTTAACTCAATAAATGAAAAAAATTTTAAAAATGTGTCCCGGACCCCCTTAAAAGAAGAAATTGCAAGGTCAGGTGTGTGTGTGTGTGTGTGTGTTTGTTTTGGGGGGAGGGCTTGTCATGAAGCAAAATATAAAATTGTTATCAAATTTTTTTTCCGTATTAAACTTCGCATGGAAAATTAAACATATTTTACAATTCACAATTAGTAATTAATAAGCAAATATCAGAACTATAATTTGTAATACTTTAGAGATATATTCTTCATACAGTTCATTTCGTAAAATCTCAAATGAAATAAAGCCAAAACATTCAAAATTTCTCAATGAAGACAATTTACTCATAATTCAATGTCATTACTTTTAGACTAATATGGCTCTTAATCAAAGGTCTTTTTCATTAAAATAAATAATTAGGTTGAAACGAAAAGAAACCTGTTATTTAATATAATTTAATTATTCAGTGTCAAAAATACAACTGAAAATTTCATTTCATGAATTCGTTAAATTTCTGAAGTTAAAGTGAACAGTAGTTATTACATTTTATTTCGCTAATCTGAGAAATTTAGATAAAAGTGCGATTCCGTTCGAACTATTATAATATGACGTAACCGAAAATAGAATTTATGAAAAACATCTTAAATTTAACTGACATTATTACCTGTTTTATTTGTTCTCGGCAAAATTTCCATGTACTTATTTTGTCAACCGAATTTTTAGGATCATGTCTTCAGTCGATGGAGAAATGCAGAGGGACTTCATGGAAACATTTCAGAAAGCATTTCAAGAAAGGGGGGAATAACCGAAGCCTGAAGGAAATAACAAGATACATATAGGGGAGGTGTCCCCTTTATAAAACAAATTCTCACAATAGTCTGGATGAAATGAAAAGATAGGTATAGGGGGAATGTCTCCTTTACGAAACAAATTCTCGCCGTAGTCTGGAAGAAATGTAAAGATATGTATAGGGGGTACAGCCTCCAATACGAAACAAATTCTTGCAACAGTCTGGAAGAAATGAAAAGATACGTATAGGGGGACTGTCTCCTTTACGAAACATATTCTCGCAACAGTCTGGAAGAAATGAAAAGATACGTATAGGGGGACTGTCTCCTCTACGAAACAAATTCTTGTAACAGACTGGAATAAATGAAAAGATACGTATAGGGGGACTGTCTCCTCTACGAAACAAATTCTTGTAACATACTGAAATAAATGAAAAGATACGTATAGGGGGACTGTCTCCTCTACGAAACAAATTCTTGTAACAGGCTGGAATAAATGAAAAGATACGTATAGGGGGACTGTCTCCTCTACGAAACAAATTCTTGTAACAGACTGGAATAAATGAAAAGATACGTATAGGGGGACTGTCTCCTCTACGAAACAAATTCTTGTAACATACTGAAATAAATGAAAAGATACGTATAGGGGGGCTGTCCTTTATACGAAAAGATTCCTAGCTAAATGGGAAAAACTAAAGAAACGACAGTAGTCTGCAAGAAATGAAAAAGAAGCAGAAAGAGGACAACTGAACTCCACAGAACACAAAAATGACCATAAATTCATTATCCGTGCACCGTATTTTCCCCTGCATCACAATACAATAAATATGCAATACAATAAATATAAAATAGTTGGCTGAAAAAATGTCAATATGGATCGTTAATAAAAGAATGTAGTAGTTTATAAGTTTTATTACATTTTCTATCAAATCATATTTTGATCCATTTATGGAATTAATTTAAAACTTCTGCATAACCAGATATAATATTCATTTTATATCTCGTACACATCTTCAATATCTCGTGCATATGAAGATGTGTTATTTTATGATTATTGAAGACATTTTAATTCATTGGATGTGAATAAACAAGAAATCGTAGGGAAACTATGTATAATATGAATAAACTTAAAAAGCTCTGTTTATTTTCAGAACATTAATTTTCCTTTTGAATTCTTTAAGTTTGTCTCGATGATCAAAAGAACATTAGGCGAGGTTACGAGAAGTAAGCTAGGAGCTAAAATTCTAGAATTTTAAATAAACACATCTAAAGTTGCTCTAATCAGAGTCAAACTATGAAACTTAATCATTAATAAGTTTGCTGCATTGACTTTCTAACAAAATATTTGGATGTAACAAAACGTAATAAGTAATTTTAATCACAAAATGTAAAAACGGGCGAAAAAAAAGCTTCTGAAAACGAAAGTGGTACATATATACATATATATATATATATATATATATATATAAACAGGGGGGATGTTAGGAGGAAATTATATGGTTGAGGATGACATCACAATTTTAAATTTCTCACCGTTTAGGACGGATTTTTATGTTACCTTATATTGAGCTCGAAAAGCTTTTCGACGTATTTTTCCATCTTTCAAATTGATATTCAAAAGCATATGAAACGTACCGTCTCAGACGTGTTTCAACACAAAATTGCAACATAGAATCGTTGTCAAACATTTTTCCAGCTAAATGAAAAAAACGGAAAAATCTGTCTCCCCCATTAGAGACGTGAATGAGTTATAGCTTTTCAAATGTATATCTCTCAAGCTTAAGATATAAAATGACATAAAGAAGGGGTTGGCTTGGAAGCTAAGATATATATATATATATATATATATATATTTCAATTACATTTCATCGATGCATCATTGAATTAAGACGAAATGTGGCATGTAATTTTAGACTCCATAGCCATCAGTCGGCTGAAACATATATCTTATTTACAGCAAAAAGGATTTTACTTTTGATTTTTAAAAAATCAATTGAGGCTTTATTTGACTCTCAGCAAAAAAATAATAGAACGAGTATAAATATTCGTAAAAGAATGCGAATCAACCAGAAAAAAAATCTCATCCATCGAATTCTTTTTTCAGCACAGAACAGTTACTTACCATAATAACGGGAAATTATCAGTTCAGAAATGTTGAATTATGAGTATCGCGGAAAGAATGGAATATTAAATTAAAGTGTGCCAAAATAATGAATCTTCATTCCGGAGTTGAAATAGTTTAATCCTTTCCTAGCCTACTATTAGTGGGTAATTCAGTTTAATCTTTGCATGTAGTTTAATATATCACCTTTGCAGTAATCGTTAGAACAGAGATCAAGCATACGAAATTATGTTGACACGCGAGACAGCCTCCCCTTCCACCTACCTCACACTTAAAAAAAAAAAAGAACTCAGAATCAAGAACATAAAACAGCCTGATGTTGTAATCATACTACCCATCTCTCCATGACAACCAAAGTGAAAATGATGTCATTTTACTCGCCGTAAGATATTTATTATTCTAGTACATATTGTTTTCCTTGAATGGATGAGTTTAGAATTTTATAAATATGTGGAAACTTCTATACGACATGATAGCCATATAAAATTTAGAGTGCCGATTTTTAACGATGTCTATTTTAAAGACTAATAATTTTTTTAAATATTAAGTATTTTAATAACACCCGTATGTTTCGAGAAAACTGGCTGCAACTTAACATAATTTGTTGGGGGGTTTTAATCGAGATTTTCAAATGAGTTCGTAAAGAAGTCCATAACGTTCTACCGTACACATCTTCAATAACACTAGCCAGCAAAATTTAACTTTTTTTCTGTAACATTGATGAAAACAGTTCATCTTTATGTTTTCAAGGGTGATGAACACGAAAATGATAATGAAAATGCAAGTTTAGCTCTCGTTTTTTAGCTATTGAAGCTTTTCAGAATTTCCCTTAAAAGCTTATGCTTGTATTTACCTTGTAGTCATATAATCATAAAATAACAATATACTTTCAATTACGAAAATTTGAAAAAACTTAAGTTTCAAAAAATCTTTTCCGACACCACATAACTGTCATTTCACAGGATATTTGTCAAAATTTAAACAATTCATAGATGTTCTCTAATTTCGAATAGGTACTTAAAATGTTCACTAAATAAGCATCTTGTTTGTAGGATTTTAGTAGCATCATAATATGGTATCCCGTGATTTTTAATATGATTTTGATTGCAAATAGTAGAAGAAAACTGTTTAATTTCATATAACTTTCAACAAAATAATTTTGGATAAAATAAATTAGAATCTTTTTCTATTCAGTTTGGTTTATTTTTCTAGAATAAATGGATAAGTATGGCTACTAATAAAAATCTGTATGGTGATTCATAAAATTTTATTTTTGTATTCTTCATCGTTAATATACAGGGCTTTTCAAAAAGAATCCCCCGATTTGAAATGAGTATATTATGCAAAATATTAAACATAGAAACTTAAAATTAATTTTATATTACATGGCTAATCATAAAGTTTTTTTACAAACCAAATTAAAGGTGCTCAATATGCCCACCTTTACATGCACGACATTTGTCTATACTAAGGTGACCAGATTTTAACATTGGTAAAGTGGGACACCATTGACCCATAACATTGGTAAAGCGGGACACCATTCTTTCTAAATAATAACAATACTAACTTGTATTATATTTCCTCTGGCCGTGGCGGCCTTGTGGTACAGCTCGCTGGTTTTCGGCACTGAGGGTGCTCGGATCGAATCCTGACGAAGCGCCACTAAAATGCCTCCGTGTGTGTCGTCCCTGCATAGGGGGCAATGCTGGTCCGCCTATATTGAGCCCCCATAATAAAATGACCAGCAAAACTGCGGTGAATTATAGGCGAATGTCTCCGTGGGAAGTGCCTCCACATTGGGGAAAAATATTAAATTATTTTTCCTCTGAATTTGTCGTAACGTAAGTCGTAAGTTTAACTTTCAAGGCCGGCGCTAGACTTGTTTCCGCCACTATAAAATATAAATAATTCGATTACTGTCTGCTAAATTCAAGAAAATTTATGTATTTATGAAATAAATAAATAAATTACTTACCTAAATTATCTGAATAGTTGATTTGTAATAACATCACTTGTTTAACTAGCTTACTAGTACGCAGTACGATGTGTATCGTTTGAGAGACAGTTACAAAATGTTTTCGTCGTTGCCAATGCCAAAAAATGCCATTGTTCATTAAGTCCAAACAATGGTGATCGAATTCTAACAACTGATCAATGATGTGAACTTTAATAAGCAGTTCTCAACAATTATTTGTTATTATTAAAGTTTAACATTATAAAATTCACAAAAATAATATAAAACTCATATCCTGGCTAAATAGCCACATGGCCGCGGAAAACCGTTTATTCCCTTCCCGTTTTCCCGCCGTTCCCTAGTTTGTCGTGGACTCTTTCCAAAAAACAGGACTTTTTTAAAACGCCGCAGGACGCGGGACAAATTGTTAAAAAGCGGGACTGTCCCGCCAAAAGCGGGACGTCTGGTCACCTTAGTCTATACGGTAGGCTCATTCGTCCCAAACTTTTGCCAGCATGTCAGCATACACTTCTTCCACGGCTGTTATGCGTACACAGACAACCCGTGTCTTGGAATTGTTTATGCCACCTGAGAGGTAGGAACTTCAATCTACAAGGGTTTTGTCGACGAAAATCACGCTGAATATTTGTTACGAACTCACACTCCGCAAAGCGTAGAACACAAAATGATTTCTGTTGGGCAGTCGCCATCATGACAAACACTGTAGTGGCGGGCGAAGGAAGAGCGTCAGCGCTACTTGTCGGCAACTGCGTGAAACTCGATATTTCCCTCTTTCTGCCTATACATTACTAGATCAAAACGGATTAATAGATGAATAATTATGATTTTTTTTAATCGTATGATTCTTTTTGAAACAACCTGTATTTAAAAAGCAGTAAACAACATCGGGTTGTACTATTTACAATACTGGATTTTCTGATGGGAAAGAATAGTGGTAGAGATATATTATTGGAAATAACACTACCTCACATCGCTGGGGTAGTTTAACAGGTGAGATACTGGCCGCATCAAGGCAAGAAAACACGAATTCATTCCCAACCTCTCGCAAACGGTTGTCACAATGGGGGCCGAACATTCAAAAAGAAGCTATGAGGCGTTTGTCAAACGCATTACAAATTATTACCGCGGATACAAAATAAGTGTCATCGAAATTAAATAGATCATCAAAAAAATCTGTATATAGGACAACATAAAAGAGTAATGATCCCGAAAAGTAAGATTTTTTTGTGTAAGAAAAAATTATAGGGGATTGCACTTCTACACATCACCAGGGTAATTCATTTTTTAGATTACTGGCCTAGCAGCCTTTTTTGATACTTATTCTTAATATGTTGCTGCTTGTAGATTCTGCATATTCAAAATGTCTAAAAATTAATATCGCGTTCAAAATCGATAAAACCTTAATCATATGACAACAGATCACGAATTATTATAAAACACTTCCTGTGGCTTGAAGAGTACATACAGCAAATATTGTATTTCATAAATTTTTGTTTGATAAATTTCTGAGAGTCGAAATATGTCAAAATCTGTTTCACAACTATTTCGAAATTATTCATTTCAAATGTCAGACACTTGCAACACTCAAATGCGCTTTACTATTTAACTGGATTATCAAGAGAGGCTTGTTTTGACGTTCAGAGACCAAAGATATGGCATTCATTTGTTCAAGACAAAAAAGAATTCGCACAGCTCAAATGCAGGACATGGTATGTAAATCACAGACCCATCCATGAACAGATGTTTTAAAATATGTGTAATGATACTGTATCAGAACAAAAATTTTATTCCAATGGTATATAAAAGTGTAGACTAAGAATAACCTGTAGGAAACATTAAGTGACTAGTTCCATCCTGAAAGTAAGAATTGTAAGTTTCCTTTCAACTCTGTTTTCAGCTTATGCAGCCTCCATCGTAATATATTTTATACATAGTATCTAAACGTTTGTATTGTTTGTATTGTTTGTATTGTTGTATTGTTATGTGAGAATACCTTCAGTGACAAGGTTCCCGCATTGCAAATAACATTTCTTAATTGTGATGTTAATAGTACATTCACGTAAAATTCCCAAACCTCTTTATTGGGTTGTGTGAAAAACAACAATAAATTTTCACTCTAACTCTGAAATGCTAAGATTTAATGATCTAAAGAAAAATTTGTCGTAAAGTTCAATGTAGAAATATCAGCTTTCAGCTGAATTTCCTTTTCCAAACATCCTCTTAAAACACAAAGCATCTGATTTTTGCAACGCTGGTAAATAGCATTACACTTATATGTATTAAAGAGCCATGTTAGTGACTGCTGAGCTGATCTCATCTGATCAGTGGCAGATAGAAATTTTCTTACGTCCTTTATCGTGCAGTGATGGAGGCTAGTGTACGCTTTTTTATGAATATGCGTGATTATATTCATGACAGAAAGAGTTAGCGTTTGTTTAAAAACCGAGGCTATAAGAATTTTGTTTTCCATGGACTTAATTTTCCAAACCATATGCATTTCAACCTGTGGAACTTGAATACTTTCAACGTAAGCCACTTTTCAAACGTTGACCTTTTAATTTCGTATTTTGTAAAGTAACAAAATTGTACTTACAATCCATAAAGCTTTTGAGATTGAATGGACAAAGTGAAGTCTATATTTGAATTCTGATACGCAAAGTTTTTTAGATCATAACTATCTGTCAAATAGCATAGCCCTTTATTCAACACAAATAGACAGATTTTCAAGAATTTAAGTTCTAACGAAAGAAGTTTATATCCATGTATATGTGTAATTACATTTTAATTCAGAGTCGCATAACAGCTTAAAGAATATGCCGAACTACGACATGACTTATCTTAATTTATTTAATTGGATAAAGCCTTACAACTTGCTGAAACATAACGTTCTTTCATAACGTTTTCGATGATCCTTGATATTGATATTCACAGAGAAATGAGAAAAGGGACAGAATAAAAAGTAGCATGCTTTGAAATTCAGTAGGAAATACAGTTAAACCTCGATAATTAAAATTCAGAAGGAAAGGAACAGATGATAATTTAAAATATTAACTACAGGATTAAGAAATTTGGGGGAGGGGGGGAAGCGAGTTTAGAGAATTCTGTGTATGTATATATATATATA
This sequence comes from Dolomedes plantarius, assembly GCA_907164885.2. NCBI lineage: Eukaryota > Metazoa > Arthropoda > Arachnida > Araneae > Dolomedidae > Dolomedes > Dolomedes plantarius. Next base: position 96,323,386 of record OU015497.1, on the reverse strand, counting down.
TATATATATATATATATATAATATACCCATTACATCACGTCCTTAACTTATTATCTGAAAGGGAATACTAGCCCATATTTACATGGCTGGAGCTAGACTCAGCCTGAAAGGAATAAAAATCAAATTTGGAAGCAGTCGGGTCGAATAGTTTATTAGAGCGACAAAAGTACGTCCGTTCATTTCAGAAGACAACTCGGAAGTAATATCACCTTTAAACCTTAAGCGCGAGAGGCAAGGTACATGTGACTATTATTTGTAGGGTCAGTAGATTTTGGGGCTCGCGATGCGAACCCACTCCTGACTCCAGACGTGTACACGTGTAGAAATGCAAAGGCATGCGATTCATGGGAAGTTCTGTGGCTAAGGGTTTTAAAGAGATAAATTAGTATTACTGGGGATTGGATTTAAGAAAGGTAGTTTAAATGCTAGAATGGAGGTCATAATATTTAATATATTACAGACACACACACATATATATATACATAGGTTTGAGTAAGCACATTCAATTCTAATCAGTCTCTTCGGCTACTTGAGGAAAATAGCCTGCTAAATTGCTCCCAGTATAATGTAATTACGCTCATTCATGCACTTTGTCCATTCGTAAAATACCATAAAAACGATTAACACTCGAATAGATCTATTGTTATTTCCTTGGTATAATTACTATGTATCCTTAACTATTTTCTGGTGTATCTGCATTTCAGAAGGCATTTCGGACAACATGAATTATTTCGTAGTTACCTGCCTTCTCTTCCTAACACTCGCATGTGGTGTTACGAGCTCAACCGGTACGTATAAAGGTAAAAATTGCTTTAAAATTATGATTTATTTAAAACTATCTTTTAAATATAGTACAATCTTTTTGTTTTATTTTATCTTCAAATTTTATTTTATCTTCAATATTTTTAGAAATAGTTTCTAATGATACCTTGAGTTATTTTTTTGTTTTCTGTATCATTAAAAATATGTCGAATGAATAACTCTAAATAAGACATAAAATCCTGACAACTGTTCACTTTTATGAAGTAAAATGAAAGAAATTACACTTTTAATGAAATTTTCTAAACTTACCTTAACTGTACCTTAAACTTACTTTTAAAATCCCTGCCATTTTAACTTGAGTAAACCGGACCATTCTTCTTTAAATTGTGATTTCAAAATCGGTGATGCACAGGAAAGCTTTCCCATTGGGATATACTGTCATCGATAAATAAGTTACGGTGATAAGAAGTTAATCCTCTGACTAAAATACCCCAATGGAAACTTAAAAGAAAAAATTGATATATTACAAGAGTCTTTATTATAAATTTTATAAAGTTTCGTCAAAAATTATGAGACAAGGAGCATTTCAGAGACTTACAAATCTAGAAATTACTCATTTTGAGAAAAAGCCATTTAAAAGACATATTTTTCACCTACCTTTAATATTTACTTTTCTAAAGCCACCAGATTTTCAGTTTAATTTTCATTACAGGTTTTAAATGCATTTTATTCCAATACTTACATATTTTTAAAATATTAATACACCGTTAAAAAAATTCCAATTTTGTTCGATTTTTGGTAATTTGAGAGTCCACCATCCCCTTAAAATTCCTGCCATTTTAACTTGAGTAAATCGGATCATTCTTTTTTACGTTGCTTTAAAATCGGTGATGTATCGGGAAGCTTTCTCATTGTGATATATTGACAACGATAAATAAGTTACGATGATGAGAAGGTAAGTCTCTGTCTGAAATATCCCAAAGAAAACTTAAAAGAAAAATTTTGATTTTCTGAATGTTGTTAAACCACGGTGAATTCCCTAATCCATAATGATGAATGACTGTCGAACAGTCTTTTCTTATTATGAAATGTAATTTACTGAGGAACAGAAGGGTAATGCATTGACGATGAAGTACTGCTTCAAAAAATTGGAGAATCCATTTGAAAGCTTCAGATAGTCGTGTCGTAATGAGTAAACTCATGGAAAATACAAGTTTAACTATGCCAAGTATAAAACTAAATCAGATTAAATGAAAAATATCTTATACATTTTTAAAAATTTTAAAATTCAGTCCAATAAATGAAACATTTATATAATTATTGGTCTTATAGGAACATTTTATTAGATAATGAAGATGATCTAGAGTAATTAGAAGCTATCCTAAATTTTTCCTAAATTTGTAGTTATAACGTTACGTGTTATAAATGTGGTGCTTAGTTGTTATTAGTTAGAATGACATTTAACGTACATATAACAAACCTAAAATATCACCAAGAACTATTGTAGGCCACATATGTATTTTGTGGTTTTAAAATCATTATTAATGTCTTCTCCAATGCGGCAGACGGTTATTTGTACATTATCCTTACCGTCATACAACACCGCAGTTTTGCTGGCCACTTCTCTAAGAGCACCGTATACGTGGACCAGCATTACCCTCCTATGGGCCGGTCCCGTAATTTTCAACCGAGTCAAGTGACGAGACCGGAACACTTGACCCCGCACCTCCAGAGGTAAATTTGAGAACTTGGAGTACATTGCAGCCACGCCCAATTTTACGTGCCTCCGCCACCATTAGTTAACGCGGTGGTGGATTTTGTCAGCGCCCTGCTTCGAACCCGCAACCCTCAGATCACTGGCTCGATGCCTTTGCCAACCGGGCCACCGCGCCTTCTACCGTTATTAATGGTGCCATCTAAAAAGAATGAGACCAATTATTTAAGATATCAATTACAAGTTGCACTTGTAAATTGCTTACATTTTAAAATTATTATTAACGCTGATGTGCTCTGCATTTTACTTGTTTGTTTAATGCTTTCAAATATGGAAACTTTTGCACAAAGTTCTCGACACAGTGGTTTCCCTAAACAGTTCAAAGACCCCCTTCCTCTAACTGACTTTGCGTAATGATTAATTTCAAAATCAAAATTATGTTTTTGATAATAAAGGTCGATTAAAGCTAATCACTCCGAGACTCATAAATGAAAATGACATTCGCATAGGCTATATATATAAGTGGGTAGACCCCCCTTGTTAACTGTCAACAAAAGTTTAAAATTAAAAGTTTTTTTCCAAAACTTTTTAAGAAGCTGTTTAAAATTTGTGTATTAAATCTTTCTAAATTTTATTAGAAATGATTGATCAAAATATTTTTTATCATGAAAATCGGTTAATGCTTCATTAATAAACATAGCGAGAAAAACTATTGGCATGAAAAATCTATCTTTGAAATTGTTAATGTATGCTTGTACTTTTAGATCAATTAGAAAGAGAAAGTCAAGAAGAGAAACGTAAAGAGTAAGTTATTTAAAAATTTTATATTAGAATTACAGCATATCAAATGAGAGCACAATATACACTGCTGGCCACCCAAATTGCAACACCAAGAAAGACAAGAGATATCACAACAAAATTTATTTTGTAGATAACATGTTGACCAAGTATTAAATTATTAAATTTATAGACTTCTGTGAAGTGTGGTTCCTGCCAAAATCAGTAGCCAGAGTAGCCGCCATTGTTGGAGATCACCGCTGCCACATGCCTCGGCATTGATTCAAAGAGACTTTGGATGAGTTCTTGGGGTACAGCAGACCAAGCAGCTTCCACACGTTGCCAAAGTTGATCTGCTGTGGCAGCTGGGGATGGAATCTGGGTCAATCGTAGAGCAACCATGGACCACATGTTTTCTATCGGCAAAAGATCCGGAGAGCGAGGTGGCCAGGGAAGCAATTAAATCTGGCGATTGACGAAGAACCGTTGGACAATGCGTGCCACGTGTGGTCACGCACGTGATGTGCGCGTGCGCTGAAATTCTAATCATTTGCATATCTCACCTCCGCTAATGCATGTTGTAAATTTCATGTTATTTGCATGTTTCCTTCAGGATGTTGGATTTACAGTGGCCAGCAGTGTATATTAGGAATTCCTTAAATTTAACCACTGCTTCAATTTAAAGGAATCTGTTATAAAAAGTACAAATTCTAAAACTGAAAACTATAAATTCTAGTAATACCAAATACATTATAATCATTCTTTTGTAAAATATGCTACATGATTCATCTTTTCTTGAAAATCTTAATGCCTAAAAGGTATAAAGGGATTACTTTTATGGTGGGGGGACACAAGAAGCTCTCATGCTCTCATGGAAAAATTGGAAAAATGATAAATTATCAAAATTGGAAAGATAATTTCTATTTTCATAATCTTATGAATAACACAAAATCGTTGATTTCCCTAAGACGCAAATTTTATCATAAAATGTTTATCACGTTATTATTTCTCTCATGTTTGGAATTGTTCCTTTTTAGTTGTCTCTTCTCACAACTCTAAGAGAATGTCCTGAAGACCTTCAGTACGATTGAAAACGGTAAATGAACAAAAAAGTCTTCAAGAACATTCAAGACCAGATATTTCTCAAAATAATGAAAAATAATTTGAACTCATTCTAAAATTTTAACAATAAAATTGAAATAATTTAATAAAATGTTGAAATATTAAATTCAACGATTTCAAAAAAATGTCTAAACTAGCTAGAATTCCTTATAACTCATGAAAGCTATACCAATGTAACCGATGGGTCACGGTTGGTCAAGGACGACTTTAAAATTAAGTATGAATTGTTTAGTTAAAAAAATAAAAAAAATTTCGAGGTGCAGCCCTCTTAGCTTAGTGTTTAACGATGTATGGATCCAAGACATGGACTTCGGTTCTATTCCGGATTTCGACATGTACAGTCATCTCGTTAAGAGTAACGTTGATTCCCCCATGGGTGCTCTCATAATGATGTACCCAACAAGTCTTGCGGCATAGGTATATATGGGTGAATGTTCTCAGAAAAAGTGAGGAATTTTGTTTTATTTAAAAGGACTCAATTGCGTTAAAATAATAAAAATTTCCAGCATCTGAAATAACCATCAGGACATCTTCAGCTAATCTGATGCGCCTTTCCACATAAAAAGCACCAATGGAACTTTACATACTCATGTCTAATACCTTCAATTTATTTCTAATTCTATATTAGTATGTATGTTCCCAAAGAAGTTATGTCACATCGTGTAAAATCAAAGGACTTCGAGATCAAAGTTTGTAGTTAAACTATTTACATTTATTATATTTAGATTTAATTAATTATTATTCACATGAGTTATTTATTAACTAAATCTGTATTATTTTCCAGACAGGAAATGGAATATGAAATCTACGATGAATTAAAAGAAGAAATTTCAAGGTCTATATTTTAATATATACACACATAAACAAACAAACAAACACAAACACACACACACATACATACATAGATATATATATATATGTGTGTGTATGTATGTATGTATGTATGTATACATACATACATACATACATATATATTAATACATATATATAACTATACATATATATATATATATTTATTTATTTATTTATATGTCTGTATATATGTAGGTATATATGTATAGTTATAACGTTTAATATTCTCGCTAATCTTTCATGTCATGGAACAAAATATAAAATATATAAGACACTTAAAAGTTTCTTTTCTCCATATTAACCTTTGCATGGTAAATTAAAAGATTCTAACAATTCACGATATGTGAATAATAAACAAGTATAATAATTGAAATTTCTAAAAGAACCTATTAATACATTAAACATATTATTCATACAGCTTAATTCGTCTCGTAAAATCTCAAGGAAAACAAAGCTAAAACATTCTAAATTTCTGAATGAAGCGGATTTATTCATAACTGGACCCGTGGCAGTCTTGTAACAGCACGTTGTCCGTTGGACTGAGTGTCCTCATTTCGAATACCAACGAAAGCCACTATATACAATCATGTCTAGGCCATATATGGGCACGATAAATCCTTAAACCGGGAAGTACTTCAATGAATTAAGCGGGTGGGAGAAGTTACGAGCCCTCCAAATATTGCCCCTGAGTCGCACGGTCAAAATTAAGATGGGATAAGGGGTTGATGTTGGTTCACCTATATCAGGGATACTCAAATTGCGACCACCAAGCTTTTATGGGCGGCTCGAAACACTCCCACCCATTATTAGGTAAGTGATTTTGTAAACACAATTTTAGAAATTTATACCTGAAAAATGCAAAACTGTACAAAAATGTGCCACCTGTTGCTCACGTTGTTCATAGCAACATATCTTTGAAAATCTTCCAATTCCAAACCGAAATATACAAAGAATGCTTATTGAAATCGACTTACTGATTCGTACCTTGATGACGTATTGAGAGTAGCACGTAGCAAGTATAAACCCGATTTGTCTTAAATTGTCAAAAGTTTGTCTCAACATAAAAAAAAATTCACACACATTTTTATATTAACGTTTCAATACACTTAGGTTTTGAGTTATATTCTTTACATTATTATATTATGGGGTATTGGGAACTATGTTGCAGCCCGTGTAACGTAGCAAAAATATGACTGTGGCCCGATAGAAAGAAAGATGTTGAGTATGACTGACCTATATCGTGCCCCCACTGAAAGCAACCGACGATTCTCGTCGATAAAGTTCGAATGCCTTCAATGACAAGTGCCCCGCATTGGCAAATAAATAATTTATTCAAAATCACTACTTTTGGAATAAAATAGCTCTTTATGATTGGTATTTTTCCTTCAGAGAAATCATTAGGTTGAAACATAAACAAACCCAGATTTTAACACATTTAACTATTCAGTGCCAAGAATACAACTTGGAAATATTTTATGAATTCTGATTTTAGAATAAACAGCATTTAGATCGAAATTAACAATATATTTTGTTAATCTTAGAAGTTTAAATAAAAGTTCGGTTCCGTTTAAACTACGATAATTTGACGCAATCGAAAAACCAATTTAGGAAAATCTAGAATGCAATGGGCAATATCATTTTTTATTATTATTTATGTATTTGCAGCAAAATTACCATGTACTTATCTTATGATATGAATTTTCAGGATCCTCTCTTCAGCCGATGAAGAAGTACAGAGGAACTTCGTTAAAGCAATTAAGAAATCATTAAAGAGAAGGAAGGAACACTCAAAGACAGCAAGAAATGAAGAGAAATATTGGGTATTAGACCCATATATTAGATGGTTCCTGATAGAAAGGGAAAAAATTAAGAAACAACAGAAGTCAGCAAGAAATGAAGAAGAAGCGGGAAGAGGAGAACAAAACTCCACAAAACGCAAAAATAACCGCAAACTGATTATCCGTCTTGCTCCACGTTTTCCATACATCGCAAAACAGTAAAATAGATATAAAATAGTTGTCAACATGGATCGTCAATAATATTGTTTTGATCCCTTTATGTAGTTCATTCAAAACCTTTACATGACCGGATATAAAATATCCCAGATAACGGTTGCTATTGTAATTGTTGTTGACTCTAACCCCCCTGGCTTGAAGTTCCAGACCAGGTCCATATAGGCTTCGTGCTGAGTAGTGCGGCTCCGGTTTATAATAGCACCACAAGGATCGGAGTCCGACTTGGCTAGGTGACACCACTTCTGACCGAGAACCCCAGGGGCGACATCTGGGGGATCGTACCTTCCCCACCCACTGACATCATAAAATGACTATCCGGTCTACGAATTTAAAGCGATATATCAATTAGCGGTAAATTCAGAGTTATGGTAAAACTGAAAAAAAAATTAAGACTCAAAGATTCTGATAAAAAATATTTCAGGTAGTCTCTTCTAACGAAACTACCGCGGGTTATTAACGTAGGATTATTTATCATTGCTTACCTTTTTTTTGTTGACGCATTTTAGTACTTTTCTGTTTAACTGATTACTGCTACTGGGTTTAGCGCGCTGCCAAATTTATAACTCGCAACAACGCTGAAATTTTGCTTTCCAGAGGATAGTTATTGAGGAACGTAATCCTACATTAAAATGGAGTAGAGGTATTAAATCAATTTAAAGTGAAATGTAGGTGAAATTTAAGGAAAAGGAAAAATATGTAAAAAGAGAACTGAAAATAATCAACCTGAGATGATAGTCAACACGCGATTGAAATAAAATCAGCGGTTAGTATTTGATTTTGGCCTAAAACATGGCCATCCTAACTGGTTAGTTTAAATGACGTCAAGCAGTCAATTAAAATGATTGACTTTATTTCATTAGATTTTTTGTTCTAGACATCAAACTTAATACTTATTAAATCATTAAACATCTAAGTACAAATTTAATGCTTTTTCCACGATAAATATTCAGCATAAGATATTCAGGAAAGTCAGAAGAAGGCCCGAACATTCTAAAAGGCATTACTCTTTCGAAAAAGGAACAACATTGTTCACGAGCAATATTAGCTGCTCCTCGGAAAAGACCTAAAATATTTGAAAAGTTTCATTTCGTAGCATAAATTACAAGCTATATTATCTAAGAAAGTTGGACGATCATCATGACCTGAATATATCATTTCCCTTTGTCTTAAATAATGGAAGACGTTGTATGGGAACTAAATAGTCCCAACAGAAAACATGAAAAAAGGATAAAAAAGATGAGTGAAATCAATTGATAAAAGGCGTTAAAATAAAGGAAAATTTGCAGATATTACGACTCAAAACAGTTTTGATCCAAAACTGTTTTTTCTCTGCGTTGCAGTGATAAGATGACAATACAAAGCCTCGAGCCGAAATATGGACGATTTTTTTTTTTCAGAAAATGTATTGACTTCTGACAAATTGAATGTTCATTTATATCTGTTAACTTCTGTAATTGGGAATAAATTACAAATAATTTTGCTGTGATTTCATTAAGACATAAGTAAAATACATGGACCCAGAAAATGATAAATTATTTAAAAATTTAAGGGGTGTGATCGTGTATTGCACGTATTTCAATAATCGATCGTGAATTCGAATAATCGGTCAATTTATGAATATAACTTAGAACGAAACATTGACTGTTATCTCAATCTATACTTATATATAAAGAGAGAGCGATTTTGTATGTGGAGGGTAATCTCCAGAACCACTGCACCTATTTGAAAAATTCCTTCACTGTTTGAAAGGTACATTATTCCAGATGGACAGAGGCTATATATTATGTATATCTGATCAGTAGAAATAAAGTTAAGGGCTTAATCCTAACAATCTCCACTGTTACCGCTACTGTCCTCTACCGCTTTTTGTGCCGACGATTTTAACGATCCTTAGCGTGGTGCTATCGAGATGGGCTTCTGTTCTGACGTTAGCGGTTCGAACCTAGCCGTTCTCCGGCACGCCTTTTTATTTTAAAAAATTAACTTTAATTATTAACTAACGTAATATTAATTTAAGGTATTATTAAGGTAAAACAAGATTTACAATTTATTGGCTATCAACTGAAAATTTATTGGTATAATATTTTGTTCAACCCAGACAAAGTCCGGACAGGCCGCTAGTATTCAATAAAAGCAGTAATAACCGTCAACAATAATCTTTTTTGTGCCCGAAGTCTTTTGTCCTTTGAAGTGTAATACAGACATAACATTTAGCTCTTCATAAGGTATCAGCAAAACCACAAGATTCTTTCATTTTCACAGTTGTAAAACCTTACTTATTTAAACTTGGGAGTAAAAATTTTTTTTAATGGCTAAGTTGTCTTAGTACTTGTTTAATTTTAGTAATACACTGTCTGTCACGCGACCTCTATAAAAATAATACCTTCAAAGATTTTATATGTCTGTACCCAGAGAACGACATACATTTTGTTTATTTAATAGTTTCCTTCCACATATTGTTTCTTGTTAACTTTTTAGTTGTGACACATTTGTGGTCGTGAATGCAGTTGACAAAGACATTTTCATGCAAAGGAAGGGAATAAATAAGAAATCGTAAGGAAATTAAGTATAATATGAATAAATTTAAAAAGTTCTATTTATTTGCGAAAAATATCTTTCTTTTGAATTATTTAAGTTTTTTCAATGATCCAAAGAACTGTAGATAAAGTCATGAGAACTAAGCCTGAATCTAAAACTCTAGAATTTTAAATACACTCATCGAAAGTAGTTCTAATTTAGAGTAAAATTGCGAAACTAAATAGAAGTCATTCATAAATTTGCTGCATTTATTTTAGGATAACAAAACGAAAATACGTAATTTTAAGAGAAATTTAAAAACGAAAGTACGAAAAAAGCTTCTGAAAACGAAAGTGATATTCATATGTAGGACATGTAGTTGATGCGAAGGATCGCAGAGAAACTATTGACCATCATAAACATAATTAACAATAATTTACAACTGAAACTAAATAGGTTCTATTTCCAACAGAATCTACAACAGGAGCCTTAACAAAACTTTCTTCAAACAAGTCGCCTCATCTCCCGCTTTCATTAAACCGTCTGTTTAGTACAGTGTCCTGGCTCAACTCCTTTCCATAACATTGGAATTCCCGCTACCACTAACCCGTCTGTTCAATGCAGCGTCCTAAACTTCTCCACAGCATTCAATCTCCCGCTTTCACTAAACCGTCTGTTTACTACAGTTTCCTGGTCTCAACTCCTCCCCTCTCGCGGTTATGGTGGTCTACAGGTGGCGATGCTCGACCTTACGTGATGCACGTTCTTGAACATATATATATATATATATATATATATATATATATATATATATATAATACAGGTGGTTATCAAAATAATGGAAACACCTATCAATAATAGTGTTTATGAATGTGCTTCGTATTCCTGAAAAAACAAGTCTTGCCACCTGTATTTTTTATATATGGTGTATGTATTATTCTATTGTCAGGTAACAGTAGTAAAGCTAAGGGCATCCGGGTTTTGTGGGGAACAGCGTAAAATGTCAAACCTTGCAGACCTTGCAAAAAGGGCAAATTGTTGGAGTGCGTTTAAACTGGAGTATCTGTTACTGCAACCTGCTGTTTTTCGAAGTATGATATCAAAAGTCATGATAAAATACAGAGTGCAGGAAAAACATCCTTTGCCAAACAGAATAGTAGACGAAAGGGAGAGCTGAGTGAAAGAGACGGACGAGGTATTGAAGCGGATTGTGACATGAAGAAAGAGAACAACTCCAACCAAAATGACCGAAGAGCTCAATCTTCATCTCCATGTTCCGTATCAACCATTAGAGGTAGACGGGAACTTCACAAATAAAGCTTTTGCGGAAGAGTAGCTATTCCCAAGCCACTTGTAATAGATGCAGATACAAAATATCGTCCACAATGGTGCAACGAAAGTAAATCCTGGTCGAGTAATATGTCGAGAAACGGCATTTGGTCAGACGAATCATTGTTCACATTGTTCCTCGCAACAAGAAGTGCATATGTCTGGAAAAAAACCTACACAAGCGTAAGATTCTGGCTGTCTCATCTCAACTGTCCATCATGGAGGTAGATCTATCAGGGTTTGGGATGGCATCTCATAGTTTTCTTCAGGCCTTACTATAACCCTAAAAGGGAGATTGACTGGGAAGGATTATGTCGAAATTTTAGCTCACCAGGTCCATCCTATGGTGCAGAAATTGTTTCTTGCAGGAGATGGCGTTCTCCAGGATGATAATCCCCCTATACATACTGCTAAATGTATCAAGCATTGATTTGAAGAGCATGAAAAAGAAGTCAAATATCTTATCTTGCCCTGTACAATTCCCCCCCCCCGACTATATATCATCCAAACACTGTGATCTGTATAAGCGGATAGAGCCAGATATCGATATCCACCCCAGCATCTCTACAGGAACTTTAATGATTTTTCCCTCAAGAATGGTATAATATATTCTTAACCACTATTCATGACTTGTATTATCCAGTTCCAAGATGAATCAGGTGGTATTACATAACAAAGTTGATCCTGAGCCTTATTAATAAAGGTTTTCATGATGTTTCTTAGTGTTTCCATTATTTTGATAACCACCTGTATATATATATATATATATATATATTTCGAACATGAAAATGAAAACCAAAGCGCCAAACATGCACTAACCATTCATCTACCATACGGTCAATCGCTTTCTAGAACTTAGTCTGGTATTTTCTGTTTTTATGTTCCCGAAACTAATGCAATAAAGGCCTACGAGAATAAAATTTTCTGCCAAAAATTTGCCTGCGCCTGGCAACGTTTCACTTAAAAAATGATTTCTTGGTCAGTCCCATTATTTATGCGCATGAAATCCATAAATCTTGATTTAGTTCAAATATTCGGAGTGAACACGCCCCTTCATGGATCAGTATCATTTTTTATGTCATTTAATAGACAAAAATCTTCAGTGTATATCATAGATGTAATTTAAAACTGTTTAAAAGTATTTTTTGATAATTTAGGTAGTTGAATTCTAATTTATTTTTTCTATTATTTAGAAAAAGAATTTTTTACTGTATTTCATATGTATAATGATGAATACGTATCAAAAGAGACAGATAATTTATTCTATGTATTACACATACAACTCTTTCTTTTTAAGGCCCTAAAATTTCGTTCATTGAATAATTATCTTTTACCAATCATTATGGACAACACTATTCACAGAAAGATGAAGAATTTCTGTTATCGTGACGCAAATGACAGTTTATACAACTGAGGAGTTAGATCATTTTTCGCTACCACACACCTCTTTTAAAATTTACAGTAAAAATTAGAATTGCAATTAGTTAATAATAAATAAATATAGCAGAATTTGATTGCTTCTGTGTTCTGTTTATAAAGATAATCATACCTCATAATCTCTGTTGAGGATTAACTGTATAGAGAATAGCTCACTTCTACCCGCACTTGGGTGTATATAATTTGAAGTGGCACTCTAAATGAATTTGATACAAACACAGTTTAGACATGAAACAATGTTTATTGAATTCGTTTCACATATAGAATTTGCTTTTACAGCAATAAGCATACGTACTACTTGTACGGAATATATATTAGTATTCAATAAAAATACACTTTGCAATACTCACAAACTAGAGAGTCAAACCAGCAGTTCCGCCAGGTAAACTTTGGGCCCCCTAAGCACAAGCGCCGGTTAACACCTGGAGCTGCTTACCTCGTGGCTCCCTTAACTCGCTTATCTATCAACCTTAACAACCTTTTTTTTTCTAATCAAGCTGCATGGTATTTATACCAAGCGGGTATGCCGAAATTAGCATATCTCAAGCAGCTTCTTTAATTTATTCACTCAAAAGTTCGATTCTTGTGAATCGAATCTTATGTATACCTTACAACTGATTTTATTAGTCTTAGATTAGATACCAATCTTCAATTTCGAAAAGCTTTGTGTTACTGTTTTGCGTACTCCAGAAATTTCCCTAAAGTGTATATAATTTTTGTTTGGTGATAATAGCAGTTATTAAACTCCATTTATCTAAGTAAATAATCTAGGTAGGTATTAATTGTTTTTGAGGAATAAAAATAACTGATAATACCATTAAACTAAATATCATTAATATAATAACTGTTGTTGATTTATATGCAAAATCAAATATAAAAATTAGTCCTATTTCAGATTATAACAATAATTACTAGCTAGATAGTCGGTATTTTATTACATTTTACTACTTCTGAACGTCACTCTAATACAATTTTTTAGTTTTAGTGTAAACCAATAAACAATTTTGTAGCTTCTTACTTCTTAACGTTGTAACATTTTGTCCAGCGTATTACTCAGTAGATAAAATTATCGTGGATAACACTATGTTTTTAGGATGAACTAAATAAAACTGTCGCCAACGTTTCTACTCGTAATTAATTCTTTTTTGCCTGAATAGCAATTTTTGCATACAATCTAGCAAGTAGAGGGGGCATTATAACAGGAAATTCTTCTTAAGCAATTTAATTTTTTACCTCACATTTATTGTTTCTGTGGCTTATTTTAAAATCTGTGTTATAAATCAATGTAATTTATTTTGTTATAAATCTTTGAAGCCCGGTATAAAGGGCTAAAGTTAAAAACAGTGATTTAAGTATACCAAGTTAATGGTTTTTATACCAATCGCTGAACTATAATTTCGATTTGAGTCTTTTGTACAAAGAAATGTAATTTTGTATACAAATTTGATAGACTCAAGCCTTTTATACCAGTCAAAATATTTTTTATTTTTTTTTATTAATACTAACAAATATCTAAATATCACTGTTGTTGACTTAATCCCTTTATACTGGGCTTCAAAGAAATATTGCGCCACGAATTATATATCTTCCTCTCTATTTCCGGTATTCTCAATTTATTTTATAACAGTTTTTTTACCTTATGTTAAGTATTTTAGTCGTTACATTAAATAGCGTCAATAAAATGTTATTTCCGGATTTGTTGAACGAACGCTTTAAATAATTAAAGCTCTTTCAAGAGCAAAGGTTAAGCAAACTGAGGACCTTAATGTCGAGAAAAACGAAAATTTCACCGTAACATATGTCATCTTATATTCTTAATTGAAAATAATGCTCATCGGTAGATTTTACAAATATACGTCATGTTGACGTCATTCCGCACAGAGAAATTCTCGTATGCCTAAAGCACCAAGGCATCCTCTTTATGTTTTCGCATGAAAATTGTGAGAAAGAAATTAATGTTATGTAAGTTTGTATTTATAAAAGAAACATTTTTTTTTATATAGATGTTTGCAAAAGTTGGTAAAATTTTGAATAACATTGTAAATTTCAATATTGTCTCATCAGTCTCAAGTACAAATTCCCTTGATATATAATTTTAAATCAATTTTAAAACAACTGAAAGTATTTTACAAAGAACATTTAACTATTCTGAATAGATGAAATTAAGTATATCAATTAATTCTAATTAGTATTAAAAAAGAATAGATTGTATACAATAATTCTCGGACACATTTTTCCGTAAAAATTATTTTGTACGATAAAAAAAATTTCCCTAACGAATTAATCAAGCATTTTAAGGTACCTGGGATAATATGAAGGTCTTATTTGAATAGTGGTCCAACTCTCCTTTTTAAAAAAAAATGGAGTTAGTCTCACTTTCATGTCCATACAAGTCATTTCTATCTTATTTTTATACTGGTACACCTCCAGCTTATTTCTGCTGCCAACAGAGGCCATTACAAATCAGACTTCAGCAGTCATTTCTCGGCACTCATTAGATTTTAAGGCTCTGTATCTCAAATTGAACAAGAATGGAGTTGGACCACTATTCAAATAAGGCCTTCATATAAAAATGATAAACTCAAATTAACAAATGGAATGCTTATTCACTACATCAGAGTGTATTGCTGAATTCCTTTATACGTTGTAGTCGGATGATGGCGCTGGCAATCGGCACCGGAGTCTGTGGGTTCGAGACCTACTCTTGGCATGGACGTTTGTAGCCGTTCGGAATTGGCTTTAATCAGTAGGACCCGGTCAAACTAATCTCATGTAGCAAAAGTTGACCGTAGTGTCCCAAACCGACCCTACCCTTTCTTTATATGTTAAAAAGTCTATTATTAAAAGAGATCTCCGAGCTATAACCCAATTTGAGACTTTCTTCTGAATGTTTTCTTCTGTACCAATACTATATAGTTTAAAAACAATAATACCTACATGAGTATTAAGTATTTACTAGTTAATAACAGTCAAAACATGACGGCTGGATAATAAATAAATGTACTAATGCAGAAATTATACTCAACACAGAGATCTAGAGAGATTCCTCGGAATAAGCAAATGAACGTGTTTATGCGGCCTCGTGCTGAGTAAGTATATAAAGACAGATTAAGACATGTCACAAACATTATGCAAGAACACATTAATGTGTTTAGCTGGCGTATTAGATGTTGTTTGTTTGTTTTTCCAGCGGCAGCAGGGACTTGACTATAGAAGACATTCGCCCCCATCAACACAACGGAATCTTGTTGTCTACTTTTTTACGAGGAGACCCGTTTAGATTAGCTCCCTATGAGGGGACAACATGGGAACGTCAACGCCTTACTCTGTCCATTGAGAGGAAGTTCACAACACTAACCACTATACATGTAAATGGCTTAAATATTTATCTAAAGCACAATATTCAATAAGCAATATAAATTTAAAAATTTGATTTCAATTTCCTATCGCGTAATTTTTTCGAAGTATTAGGACTTAGGATTTTATATTTCAAGATTAATTTTTAATAACTTGAAACTACTGACATAAATTTTCTTTAAGAGACTTTTTTTTTAATTATAGAAAAAATGGGAAGGTTTAATCTCTGTGACACCCCGGTGCCCTCCGCTCATCGCGTATCGACCATTGATTGACTGAAAACCTGTGGCTACGCAGCAATTCCTGAATACGCAGCCGAGGGTTAATTTCCCAAGTTCGGAGCAGTCCATTGTTATGGGTCTGGGCGCCGGATGAACAGTACAGATCTAGAGATGCGACATCGAAAACAAAACATCGATGTTTTGAAACATCGATATTCAATATTAGAACATCGATGCTAACAAATCATCGCCCCAAAAACATCGATGTTTTTGAACATCCATTCTTTAAATCTGGTTTAGAAACAGTACTTTTGGGAGGCATCTTAATATTAATTAACGTTAACGTATGTAAAAGCTCGTGTTTATACTATTGATAAAATAAAACCCCATGGAAGGTTCTGGAGTGTCGAGAACATTTCAAGCGCTCTGATTGGTTCATTGGTTGTTAATTGCCATTTGTCTCGTTGCTAGGGTATCGTGCCCCCTTTTGTATTCGTCCTTTTCAGAATTCAGACTTACTGAGTGGGAAAATTATGCTACGTGGTTGGGTTTTTTTTATTATGGTACTTTTACATTAAAAAAAACCATCAAGACAACGTAAAACATCGATCACAAAACATCGATGTTTAAAAAAAATCGACTTCAATAAATCAATGTTTAGAACATCGATGTTTTTATCAAAACATCGATGTTTTGAAAAGATCCACATCGATGTCGCATCCCTATACAGATCTGCCGACCATTTGGGGCAACCCTGGGCCCTAAATGGGAAGGGTTATAAAAAAAAAGGAGCGGTTGGTCTACATACCATCTCCCAAAAATATCAGTTTTAACCCCATTTCTCGTGTATTTAAATTTCATTTATCTCAAGGGAAAAAAAAATAACAACCAAGACTTTATCTCAGTGAAATCTTTCTTAAAATTGATATTTTTACTAAAGATTCAATTATTTTCCTAGACCCGGAATCATTTTATCAATTTTGTACACTTTATGCCAGATTTATACAAAATCTGGCATAAGAAGAACATTTATAATCTTTTTATGAAAACTGTTAAAATGTTTAATATTAGTGAGTATCCTAACGATAAAACATTACACGGAATCATCGTATATGCGCATAATAAAAAATGAGAATTCAAATGAACCTTAACAAAATTAACATATATGAAACCTGTACAAAATCCGGCTTAGTCTTTTTATGCGTGTATTTATAATCTCTCTACCTTGTAAAACAAATTTAAACTATTCCAAATATTTTAAATTTTAGAAAGCTCAAATTAAAAATTAAAGCTATGACAAAAAATATTAAAAAGGTTTCAATGTATAGTGACATCTTTAATAATCAACAAAAAATTCAGCTTTCTAGATTATTCTTCCTAGAAATTAAATTAACGAATTCAGCCTTAAGCTCTGATTTTCAAAAACTTTTGTATAATTTCGTGCCAAAATGGATTACTCGGCGTTCAATATTTAATTCCTTGAAATTGCAGCAGCACGCACTAAAACTTTTAATGGAATATATTCTACGGTAAGGGGATATAGCATTCCTTCTGACATGGCAAGGTATGAATAAACTATGGTAAAGACCCCGGTGAATCCGAAATGACATTCTAATATCTTATACAACAATTATGAGAAAGAATAATTAAGGAAGCAGGTTTGTAAGGTACTATCTGTGTCTTTCATACTTGTCAGTACTTTGATACTTCCACAGTAGCTTGCATGAATTGAGAAGAACACTTATAATATTTTTATGAAAACTGTTAAAATGTTTAATATTAGTGGATATCCTAACGGTAAAACATTACACGGGATAATCGTATATGTGTATAATAAAAAATGAGAAGTCATATGAACCTAAACAAAATTAGCATGCATATATGAAAGAGAGTTATTGTTATGTATAAGAAATGGATGCAAGATTTTGAGTTTATCTATTTCTTTCAACGGAGGTGACTTGAGCTACCTATTTCTTTGAATTCAGCTTATCTGTTTCTTTGAATTGATTTGAGGTTCTGCATATAAATTTGAACTTAATATCTTGTAAATGGTATTATATTGTTTTGAATACAGTGATCTCTGAAGATTGGTGTCGATTCAGGGTTGTATGGTAGATGCTCGCTTGGTGATTGAGTTCCTAAGGGGAGTTAGTTTGAAAATTAGTGGTTTAGTTAGTAACCTTCTTTTAGTTTAGTTACCTTCTTTAGACCCAAAATGGGGATGTGTAAGAGGATTTCTGTCGCGCGATAAGACTTCAGTTTTTTTCTCGGATAGCTTTGGCTTTCTCGAGGTATTCTTTTGGATTATCTATTTCTTTGGAATAAAATTATGCCGATTTTTTAAAACGAAATTATGTTTTCATTTGGGCGTGATAACGACTAGATGATTTTCGAACAAACAAATGTTCTCTTCCAATTCATAACTCTGCACGATACTCGGATGGCTAGAGCAATGACATTAGGCTCCAGAGTCTGTGTGTACGAATCCCACTAGCTGTTTCAGCTGTTGGCATGGATGTTTGTAACCACTCTGAACCATCTACGACCTGCAGGTTCGGGCTTTATTAAACCTTGTTAAGCACTAGGGAGGTCAGTGGCACGTCCTACGTGTTTATCAATTCAGCAAACACTCTGCCACTCTATGAGCAGCTTGTCCGCCGGATGCACTTGGACTCAACAGTTGTAACAGTCCGCAGTTCCATTTCAGGAAGATAAGAGTAGTTTGCAGGTAGCAGTGATAGATTTCACTACTCCTCATAGCAAAACAGAGAGATAGAAATCTCCCGCAACATAAGGTTGGAGTCCTGTGATAAACCAACTCTAAATCTGTGCTCAGAGGGCAAAATGTTATAAGAAATTTACGTGACAGCAATTCTAAGATTCAAGATGTCATGAAAAATCAGTAACCTGTTTTACATGAGCAAACGCGGTACCAATGTTTTAGAAAAATAGTTGGCCATTACTTACAGTAGCTACAGTAAAAAGAATATATCGGAGAACGAGAATCCGGAATATGAAAAGCTCAATTTTTTAAGAAAAGTTTCTTATAACATTTTGCCGTCTGATCACAGAAATAATATTCCCGAAACCCGCACGAAAGAGCTTTCTTCTGTATAGTCGCCTTTTACTTTATTTTCTCTCTCATGTGACAAAAAATGTTCAGATGACATTTGTTGTTAAATAAAGTTTGAAATTAATGATTTCGTTTTACAATTTTTTTCTCTGGATGAAGAAATCCAACAAATCTAAGAGGTCAAATAACCCAGTGAAATTTTAACCTAATGCATTTGCGTTTCATTTAATCATGTTCTCGTGAAGGATTCCTAATTGGAAATTTTGACTCCTTCCAACAGTATCACCCTTTTTTCCGTCAACACATTTATGGGTTCGCAAAAATGCCATATTGGAATGGGCCTGTCGCGCACCTGTTCTGAAGGGGTAGAGCCATCATCTTCTAGTAATCAACGCACCCCGAAATTCCTTAGGAAGAGAGGAAGCAAAATTCCACGAAGATGCAAGGGCCCTCCAATTTTCGCGGAAATAAAAATACCACATGAGTCAACCGTGGGGATGTCGTATCATTCTACTCACTAATAAACTGCACGGAACGGCAATAAATTTAAGGGGAAGACCAACCTGGGGAGGAGCCAATACGAAAAGGGGGAAAATGAACCCCGAGTATGTTGGAGAGAATCGACAACGAGACCTGAGGAGAAGGACGGAGATTCGAAGTTTGCGAGCTGTGGCAAAATCCTCTGACTGCTGAGCAATGACCAGGAGAGGGATGATGCGACCCCGGTAAATCCCCGTCGAGATGTTCCTTTGCAACTTCCCGCAACACGCCTGCTGCCTCCACCTCTAGATGTGCCACATCATTACCTGTGCTATTTGTTGCCTCCTCCTAAACTGTCTCCAGGTTGGTAATTTCTCCCCGTTTAAAATAATGTTAGACAAGGAACTGGTATTTTATCAACTTTGGTAAATTAATTTTATTTCGATCGATCCGTAATGGTTCTTCCGCAGGAAGCGGATACAACATGGCCTTTTATACATATGATACATATAGCCAATAATTCAATTTTACTATGTAAACTAATCTCTGTAAATTATTGTAAATAAATGTTCTTATTTTATTTATAAAAACGTATCGTTACCATTGGAGTTCAACTCCCAATTTCGCACAAAACGCAGTGGGGCATCTCTGGTACTCCTCATAATACATGCATTTGAAGTTTGTACAAATCTACAATTCTTCAGCAACTTTTAGTATAATAAGATCAACTTCAAAACCGGGCGTACGAGATAAATTTGCGGTAGCAGCTTTTTAAATGAAGAAATAATTTCATTGACCTTTTAGGTTTTATGTCCCATGGTCGTACACTAAATTTCACCTTATACCTCTTTTTGACTGGCACTTTAATATATTCATTAAAAAAATCAGAACTTTGCCTACAAAAGAAAAGAAATTCGCTAGCGCGTGCAAAGCTAATAGTTGTGTTAGAATAAAGGTAACAGATAAACCCCCGTGCGATGTTGAATATGAAATGAAATATTTCAGGTCACGAATACATTTACAGCGAAATGAGAAGAAAACATGAAGCATCCTAGGCTGAAGGTCTGTCAGCCATGAACAAATCTGCATAAATGAAGCCACGAATACTTCCAGTCAGTAAAGAGACGATTGTTACTTACTCATGCGAAATGAAATATGCTATTTTGTTATCATATGAAGTAATACCGCTAACAGCGGGTTAGGCTTGTAATTCACTTCGGAGCAGGTTGTAATAACACGGAGCAACTCTCGCTTGAAATTTTCAATCTCTTTCACCTTTAATTAGGTTAATTTGAATACAAATCGATTCAGTGAGCGGAAGTTATTACTTTTTTATACTGCATCACTACACGGCGAAAGAATAATAGAACGGCTGAATGAGAGTCATCTGCAAACACTTACAACGGATTTAAATAATAAAGGCAGGCATAGGTGTTTTTTCGGTGAAATTTGGTATGTGATATGTGTTTGTAATAAACGCTAAAAGGATTATGTAACAAAATGTTTCATTACTTTAATTTCTATCTGCGCTCCTGTTTCCTCTCTTTATCATTTTACCATTACAAATTTATTTTTCTTATATTCTTTAGTATTTAGCCTGAATCTCCTTAACAATGCCAGGCGCCTGCGATACATAATTATTTTTAGCAGCCCATGTTAAGTGATTTAAGAAGACATTTTACAAAAAACGTGATATTTAATTTTTTTATGATAGTATTCGTTGTTAAATGCCCTGCATTTCTATTAGGTTAGAAATCAGCGACATAATTTTTGTGAAACAGCTTCCAGTTTGAGGAATTTATTTATTGTGAAACGTGAGAATGTAAAATTTCACCCAAGTTATGATAAAAAAAAATTTAGATAGTCTCTTCTAACGAAACTACCTCAGGTTATTAACGTAGGATTACTTATCGTTGCTTACCTCTTTTGTATGTATATATGTATGTATGTGTGATATGTACTTATATATATATATATATATATATATATATATATATATATATATATATATATATATATATATATATATATATATATATATATATACTCAGTTACAAAAAATATATGCACCCAGAAGAAATCGAGCTACTATCACGAAACTTGGCAGGAAGGTAGTCTGGTAAGAGATATGCAAATGCTTAAAATTTTGACGCCAATGAGACAAGGGTAAACGCGCTATGCGCATATGAGATGCGGATCTGGGAGAGTTTAAAAGCATGATTGCTCGTGCCATAGGGTTATTCAAACAAATCTGTCGACTTGGACGGGCGGTATTGTGACTAGAGATGCCTCTGAGACGTAACCAGCGACAGTACGAATAATTTTCGGATTTTGAGAGGGGGCGTAAAGTAGGCCTCAGAGAAGCAGGTTGGTCGAACAGGCGTATCGGCCGCCACCTTGGTCGGAGCGATATGGTAGATGTTCGGTGTCCGATACAATGGAACACGGAAGGAATAGTCTACCGTCGAAGAGAGACAGGGTGATCCAGGAACACAAATGCGCGCGAGGATAGCGCAATCATAAGACCAGCCACGTACGCACCAACAACGTCGCTGGAATCGGTTCGACGCCATTTACCACCTTCCAGACATCCGATGGTATCAAGGGAAACCATTCGAAGACGACTGGCCGACGTCCATTAAGACGCCTATCACTGACCCCACATCATAGGCAGTGTCGATTGGATTTTTGTCGACCTCGGGAGAGCTGGAGTGTAACCAACTGGAGGCGTGTGATCGTCAGCGATGATCGTCGCGATTCAGTCTCAATGCTGATGACCAGCGCATACGCGTGTGGAGGTGGCCAAGCCACCAGTCCGATCCGGCATTTGTTGTCGAGAGGCGTACGGCGCTACACAAGGTGTGACAGTGTGGGGAGCGATTTGTTGGGACACACGATCACCTCTAGTCGTCCTTCAACGCACTTTGACGGCACGCAGTTACGTGGACGAGATTTTAACGCCAGTTGTACTGCCTATGCTATCAAGTCGCCCAGGTGCCATTTATCTGCAAGACAACGCTCGCCCACATACTGCGCGAATCTTCCAAATATGTCTTCAAGGATATGACTTACTCCCATGGCCTTCCAGTTCACCAGACCTCTCGCGAATATAGCACGACTGGGAAGTGCCTGAAAGACAACTGCAGACGTCCCGGAATACTGGTGAATTAACTGTCCAGTTGCAAATATTATGGCATGATCTTCCGCAGGAGGTCATAGGTGACCTCACTGATTCGATGTCACGCCGTGTTTCGCCTTGCATAGCTGCCAGAGGTGGATTTACTACTTACTGATTTGTAACCTTTTTCAGGCCATATCTTCTTAATAAAACGGTCTGTTCTTCTGAATTTGTAATCATTTGCTTATCTCCTCATACACTACATACATGTTAAGTTTCGTGATAGTAGCTCGTTTCCTTCTGGGTGCATATATTTTTTGTGACAGAGTGTGTATATATATATATATATATATATATATATATATATATATATATATATATATATATATATATATATATATAAATATATATATAACTGAAAATTAAATATTCCAACAGAGCTAGATAATTATAGGAAGCATGTATATCATAAATAAACAGAAATCAAACACTCAGGGCTCTACGCACCATAAGGCAAGTTTCTGTAGTAGTGACGGGACTAAATCATAAATCGAGGTAAAACCGACTGGTCTCGTCATCAGGGAGCCTAACCAAATCAGTTACCTCAAGGGGAACTTTCTGAATAGGATACAAGTCTAACCAAAAGACATCCTAAGGCCCCCAATATCTCCAATGAAACAGATAGTCAAAGCAAATGAAAACATGCGGACAACTTGCCCTTAGGGCTCAACGCACCATATATGCAAGTACACATACAATCCTAAAGAACACAAATTAAAAGACAAAAGT
This sequence comes from Dolomedes plantarius, assembly GCA_907164885.2. NCBI lineage: Eukaryota > Metazoa > Arthropoda > Arachnida > Araneae > Dolomedidae > Dolomedes > Dolomedes plantarius. The sequence continues at coordinate 96,299,823 of OU015497.1, read as the reverse complement.
ACTGAAAGACAGAAATGCAAAGATGCTCACATACCCTAATTCAGTGAGTAACAATTATAGTCAAACAGCAGCCAATTTTTACCCTAGGAGTTACGCCATTGCAGCAAAAGCCACAGCGTCTCACCCCATTGAAGTTTAAAGAAAGTATGAAAACAGAAAAGCCTACCCTAAATATCCTTAAAGTATGCCCGATATATATCGATATATATATATATATATATATATATATATATATATATATATATATATATATATAAATTTTAACGCATTCAGTTAGTACTTTTCTGTTTAACTGTTTACTGCTTGTCCAAGCGATACAGGATGGGTTAGGCACGCTGCCAAAATTATGACTCATGAGGTACGGACGGACGGTTTTAGAGTCTGAAATTTTGATTTCCGGAGGACCGTTATGGAGGAACGTAATTCTACGTTAAAATTATTCTTATATGCTTTACTAAAGACAATAGGAGGCATCGCATTGTTTCGCTTTAAGTAATCACTCTTTGTAGTGTCGATTTCAAGAAATTTGACTATTTTCTACATCTCCTGGTCAGTTTCGTACTTATTTTATTAAAACAGATAGGCAGCATGAGGTGCAGAAACTTATCACTATAAGCACACAAAAAAGGGAATCCCCGAGAACGTTATGGACATTTTAAATAAATTTCAAAGTTTCTCGATTTTTTTTTCTTTTGGTGAATTCTTACGTTTGCTTTTACGTTCACGCTATTTTTCTTTATCTATGACGTTAGAGTTCGCTATTCCAAAATATAAAAAAAACAATTTTTTGTTCCTGATTATTCTTATATGCTTTACTTATTGAACAAAAACATAGTTTTTTGGTTGAGAAAAAAATCATAGAAATGAACGATACTCCCCTTTTTAGAAATATATAGTTTGATATATAGTTTTGATCAAATGCTATTCTTAAAGTAAGAATGACTTTATAGAAATATATTCACAGAGACAATCTACACTTTCCACGTAATGCTTTAAAATAATAAAAAAAATGTTTTCCAAGTTACCAGTAAAGTATTATTCGATAAAACAGGCGAGCATTAGAATATATAGTTTTATGTATAGTTTAATATATAGTTCTGTACAAATTACTTTACAATATAGTTTTGTACAAATTTCTAGAATCACTTAATATTACACGGATCTCACCTATGTTGTAATACACATATTGTGCATTTCTCAAATATGGATATATATATATATATATATATATATATATATATATATATATATATATATATATATATATATATATATATATATATACCGGGTGATCCAAAAGTCAGGACGAACTTTAAAAATGAATAATTCGAAAACGAATAAAGAAAAAAAGATGCGGTTTGCACCAAACGAATGGAAAAGAAGTCGGGTTTTGTGTGGAAACGAAAAAAAAATAGTTCTGTTAGCGACCAACAGTCGCTGTCGGATTTCTGATATAGGATTATGCAAAGCAACAAACGATATAAAAAGGAGCAACTGCAGCAGGCAATGGTAGTCGAAGCTTATATGCATCGAAATGCTGTCCATAGTTGAGAAAGCCCTCTTAGTTAAGATGTATTATAAGAATTCGGAAAGTGCCATTGCGGCATTGCGAGCATATCGCTACATGAAGGATATGCGAGATAGCAAAGGACCAATAACGTCTTCTGCATTAAACAAAATGATGAAGAAATTTGAAGCTACAGGTTCTTTGGCGTCACGTCCAAGAAGTGGACGCCCCTCAGCAAGCGCTGCTGTTGCCACGACAGTGGAGCAGACGGTGCAATCCATATCGGCGGTTTCTGCACATGGGGAGTGCAGTGCTCGAGAAGTTTCGAGGCAGACAGGAGTGTCGTACGTAAGTGTCTGGAGAGCACTGCGAATAACCCTGAAACGGTATCCCTAAAAGTTGCAACATAACCAAGAACTGAAACCTCTTGACTTCGACTCTCTCCAAGATTTTGCGAATTTGGTATTCAATAAGATGGAAGAGCAGCACGACTGGCTTCACACTGTGCTTTGGACAGATGAAGCGCATTTCACACTCTCTGACGCTGTTAACACCCACAATTGTCGAGTGTGTACCACAGAAAATCCACATGGATTTGTTGAGCCACCCTTGCAACAGCCTAAAGGGACAGTCTGGTGTGGCTTCACTGCTGGTTTCATAATTTTTCCTTTTTTTTCGAGGAAGTCACAAAGACGGGTTTCAAAACAGTTTCTGTCACTGGTCAGCGATATGCAGCACTGTTACAGAACAACATTATTCCTGAACTGCAAGCGCGACAGGCACTCCAAAGAGTCACCTTTATGCAAGTTGGTTCACCACCTCATATTGTTCTGCCTGTGCAACGCCTGCTACTCTCAACATTTGGGGAGGATCACATTATCAGCCGATGCTTTAATCACGCATGGCCTCCAAGATCTCCCGATCTGACACCCTATGACTTTTGGCTGTGGGGATTCTTGAAGTCAAAAGTGTACCGCGACCAACAGGCATCACTAGCAGCACTGAAAGATGCCATCCGCAAAAATGTGTCTGCCATAACGCAAGAAATGCTACTCAATGCTGTGAACGGTGTGGGGACTCGTCTCACAGCGGTACTTCTGATTGATGGACAGACAGCACATTGAACATTTACTGTAATTAACTGTAATTAAGCTGACTTGTAAAAATTTTTTCATTTGTAAATCATCTTTTGGTGAAATAAAAAACTATAGCACCATCTGTTGGTCGCCAACAGAACTATTTTTTTTCGTTGCCACACAAAACCCGGCTTCTTTTCCATCCGTTTAGTGCAAACCGCATCTTTTTTTCTTTATTCGTTTTCGAATTATTCATTTTTAAAGTCCGTCCTGACTTTTGGATCACCCGGTATATATAGCAATTGTACGAGTTAGTGTGTTAATCGGTTTTTCACTAGTGGACTAAACATATTGTAGCGTACTGGAAGTATGGTCTTAATTTTTCCCAAGACCCCACAGATTGCTTGAAACACAGCTGAGTGTGTATCGGGGAAAGTCTTGCTAGTTTCCACCGGTTTTGAACACGTGGGGGATTAAAAAACATTTTCCCACAGATGCAGCCAGTGAGGCTGTCATCCTAACGATTCTGGAATATAATAAAGTTTCGGCGTTACGAAGGAACTGTCACCACCGACCCCCTCTCTGAGAGAGACGCCGCACAGAATCCGCCTTGGGTGGACGTGTATTTTTTAAGTTCCGGTGTTGGGACTGTAGGGGTCCGGGAGCGTGCTTTGTAGATCTGCTTAGAGTTAAATTGAATATGTTGTAACCTTAAATGTTACATTTTTCTGTTTGTAAAAAAATTTCCTCTTTAAGTTTCTGTTTTAAAAATTGGCTTCGCATTTTATTTAGGACTCTGTTTTATGTTAGTATGGATCCACTAGTTGTGAAATATTTTCAAAATGCCTCAGAGAGTTTAGCCTTGTCGTGACGTCACAATATACAAGTAGGAAAAAAATCGAATACCCGATCTTTTGCGCGATAAGGCCATTTATTTGAACCCAGCTACTGGGGTATAACATGGGGTGCTAAAAACAATTGTACATCGCAGGCGCCTTGCATTGATAACATTAGATTTATTGATCTTCTGTCTGCAATTATGTGAAATAAGATTTGATCACACGATGAAAATTGATCTTTAAAAAGTACTGATCACTAAATGCCTCAATGCCTCTTCTAAAATATTTAATCAAACTGCAAAAATTAAAAAACCTATATTCCGGATTATACCTTCTCAAATACTTTATTTTTTTTAAACCGCGTGTTTTATATTGTTAAGGGGACAATGGACCTTCAACCTCGAATTTTTTAATTTTCAATTTTTTACTCTATATACAGAATCAGAATAAATAACATTCTTTTTTACGACATTGAAGATCCTTAGAATTCAAAATTAGGATATTTTGGCTGAATGATGCCTGTCTTTCAAAATAATTTTCAAAATTGCTAGCATTTTTCAAAATGCTCGAAACGTCTTCTATATCTTATTTTAAAACCTTAATTTTTTAAATGTACGTTTATCATACATACATATACATAACTGTGCATTTAATTTTATTTTTTGTAATTTTTTTGTAAATTAAAAGCAATAAATAGTTTTTTCCGTCTGTCTGCTATTGCTTTATGCTTTTACTTTATTTCATGGTCTATAAAGTTGAAAAAAATATTTTGAGTTTTCAAAGAATTGTGCACAGTTTTGTGAAAATCTTTTCAATTAACAATCCCAAGAAATTTCGAAGAAATTAGAAGAACATGAATGCGCATTCAGCGTTTTGAAATTTTCCAGCATTTTTGAATAATTTTTTGAAACACAACTCTTATTCTTCCACAAAATACCTATTTCTGAACTCTTTCAATATAGTAAAAAAGAGTAATAATTATTCTCATTTTGTATAAAGAGTAAATACTGAAAATGAAAAATAATTAGGATTTAAGGTCCCTTGTCCCACTAGCTTGAGCTCTAACAGTTAGTTTCGTCGACCATCTTAAGGGCCTGTTCACATAGGAGTCCGGTAGCGGAGCGTTAAAGGAAAGATGACGTTGAGACGAAAATAAATCAATCATAGGAGTTAAAAATTTCATTGCTAATCGTTTGGAGGTTTGTCATTGGCTAAAATATATTTCAATATATTTCAATATATAAGTAATCAATATATTTCAATACTTAACGCTCCGCTACCGGACTCCTATGTGAACAGGCCCTTACACAAATAGGGTGTCTGGATGGGGGTCTTTCATGAGGGTGCTATCGCGGCGGTGTGTCATTAGAAACCGGATGCCTTAAGGCGTATCGGTGGTAGATTATACTTGTTATGATAGCACATTATTTATTTGTGATAAATATGTCACTTAATCACAAATAAATAATATGCATGCATGTTGCAGTAAAGCTGATAGCCGAGCTTGTTACGTGTAAAACAACTAAAGGTTAAACGGATTCATAAAGTTATCCATGTCAATCTGAACACAGCAAATATATACACATGAGATCTTCAGTCTTAAAAAATAAGGTAATTTGAATTCGTGCAGAATCGGAGAGCTTTTAACAAATTTATCTAAACTATAAATATTAATTTAAAGCGTTTAATTCCCTCTGAATTAAAGTATACTTTTTTATGTATTGTCATACATCCTTTTTAATAACACTTATGAGAATACATAAAATTTATCGCTCTCGAAGGACTTTTAATTTTTCTATGCTTCATATTAAAAAATTCAATGTAAATATGATTAATCGAGGTTTGTTTACCGTGTTGCATGCGATAACTATATAACTCCAGCCAACTTGATTAATCCTTTGTTCAGTAGTTCATTTAGGCAATAAAAATATTGTTATTTTTTTATTTGTTAAGTTCATTACTTTCTATCTAACTCTTTTATCTGCGTATAAAACATAATATGAAATAGATAACAGAATCATTAATCTACATATCTTGAAACACTTAAAAAAATCTGCTTTCGGAGCTATATTTGCGTTATTAGACATAGCATCTTTTGTTGAGACTTATTCTTAAATAGTTTACTGTTTATAAATTTAATATATGAAAAATGTCTGTAAATAAATTGTACATTGTAAAGTAATAAGAAAATTTTTAAAAAAATGACCTCAGATGATGAATTATTCTGACAGACTTCCCGTTCCTTTAACATTCCATACAGCTTACATTTTTATTTTTTAGTATGTCTTTCAGAAATTCTACTTTGACGAGTTTCTGACAGTTAAAATAAATCAAAATCTTTTTCATTACTGCTTCGAAATAGAACAATCTCTCATATCAAAGATAATAAATCTAAGAGTTGATAAATCCAGATGTGCTTTACTCTTTAAATTCATTATAAAGAAAAAATTCCTTTGACGTACACAAACCAAACATATTGCATTTGATTGTTCAGGAGGAAAAGAACATGCGTAGTTTAATTATATGGAATGATTCTAAATAAGAGACCCATTTATTAACAAATGCTCTAAAATATATGATATGATGTCGTACCAAACAACAAAATCATGCAAATAGTGTATAAAGGAGAACAAATTAGAGTAACACACAAAATTGTTTTGTTACTGATTGCATCCTGCAGATAAGAACTTATCCTTTATTTCGACTATATTTACAGCTCATGCAGCATCATACTATATTTAACAGTATTTTATATTACTTAATTAGAGTTACTTGCGTTCGTAGCATTCTTTAAACTACACGAGCCTCCTGGCAAGTGCTAAATGAGTAACATCTTTTGTCATGCTTTAGCCACCTTTTTACTTATTCTTCTCATCAAGACAAGCCCTTTTCAGTCGCAAATTTTTATAATAGAGCTCACCTCTACTGGGCAGTCCGTGGGAAGTTATGGTCACTGGACTTTCTCACGACATAGGCAAAAAAATTATAAGTAGTATGTATTATTTCTAATAACTCATAAAAAATTAAAGTCTTTCCAGGTATAAGGTTTTAAAGCAATATTTATCAACCTCAGTAGTATAAGACCTTTCATTTCCCTAGCCACCACATTTTTTAAGAGTCATTTTAATTAGGAAAATTAAACACATTTAAGGGAACTCACTATCCTTAAATCTTTAAAACATTCGATTTTTTGAAAAAAAATATATGTTAAAGCCTGATCGTTTCTGAACAAAATAAAGCGAACCGCATGAAAATACTCCGCTTAGTTCCGGAGATACTGATATTCTAAATAATTAATTACTGATCAAGTTTATTGTAAGAAAAATTTTAAACTCATTTTTCTCAAAATATAATTTTGCATCATTCCGCAACTGATATCTCAAAAACTATGAAACATAATTCCATGAAATTTTTATCACTGCATAATCATATTATTTTATTGCGTCTGAACTAGAATCTGAACTATAATTATCACTGCACATTTTGTTATTTTTTTCAGGGGTAAATTAATGCAAAAATTTATGGAAAATTTAAGTATATTTTGAGCAGTTTTAAAAAAATTGAAAAAATATTTTAATGTTGAATGTTTTATGTTCAATTATATTTTGAATTATTTATTTTAAATATAAAACAGGAATTATACTTGTAAGTGTAAAATTAATTTCATAGTTCTGCGCGTAAGCCAGTATACAATAAATGCTTAAAAAAACAAGGTATATCTAAAGCATTTTTAAAAAAATATTAAAAATTATTTTGAGAGTTGAAAATTTGTTTATTAAAATAAATATATAAATTTATCATATACGTAAAATTTGGAAAATTTGGGAGTGAATTGAAATAGTTACAAAGAGCCCAAAAGTATGAAAATATGCTTTATTTCCTCGACTTAAGAGTCGTGAGTCCCCTTAAAGTAAAAAACACCGGTGACCCACTAAAAAATACTTTCCGACCTATAATTGATGGGCACCTATTCTAAAGAAAAGTACGTTTCAAACAAGAGGAATAATAGCATCCTTTAACCAAAAAGATTTCAATTTTAGACACAGAAATAAGACATGTTATATTTCCTGAACGTATTCAACAATACATTTAGGAAACGCTAACTTTAATTTTGCAAATTACCTAGCAAAAATCATTCATTTGATTTGCAAAGAAGTCATGAAAATCTGTAATCATTTATTTAAACAAAAGCAACTAAAACTGATTATCTTGTCTAAGTTGCCTTTCACAAAGTAAAGAATGACGAAGTAACTTAAACGTTACACAAGCTTTACCCAATTATAGGTACCACATACCTTTAATGTCATGTTAGTTCATTCACACAAAACTTCTTCATTAAGACGCAATCTTCCATATTGAGAAGTAGGGAAAACCACAACAGTTTTTTATTGTAATTCTGAAATTCTAAGATTTAATGATGTACAGATGAATATGTCATGAAATTTGAATATATATATATATATATATATTGAATACTTATTGTTGAATACTTATACAGAATATATATATATATATATATATATATATATATATATATATATATATATATATATATATATATATATATATATATATATTCTGTATAAGTATTCAACAATAAGTATTCAAAATATAAGCTTTCAATAAACTTTAGTTTCTAAATATCCTCTCAAAATACATGAATGAATTTCTGACATCATAAGCCAAATTTAGATTTTATAGTCCTCAAAAATCATTGTTGCTCCGTTATCTTGTTTAAACCTTTTTTTCCTAGCTCCTCATTTTTGCAACGTTGGCAGAAAATAAAATCACACTTAAATCTGTTAAAGAGCACGGTTAGCGAGTGCTGAGTTTATCTCATCTGATCAGTAGCAGGGTGGAAGATTATTGTGAGTGGTTACTGTTTGTAGTGTTAGAGGTCAGCCGTAAACTTTTCATAAATGTGCGCGATTTTGTACATGGCAGAAAGAGTTAGCGTTCGGTTAAAATCCTCGGCTGTGGGAAATCTTGTATATTTCAACCTGTGCATGTTTTGATGCTTGAGTACATTCAACAATTGCAAACATTACTTGCAAACGTATGACAATTTGCAAGTACTGCCACTAAAATCTATGTTTTAACAAGAAATGACAATGTGAAGCTACTGTGGTTTTAAGAGCTAAATAAAAACCATTTAAATTTTTGTATTTAATGTAAATTAAATATATACCACCTGCCAAATAACAATTCTTAAAATTTAGAGAAGCCCTTTAGTGTTCGTATATTCACCAGCGAAAATGTTCTCGCCCTCATACTTCGCAAATTAGTAAGGTTTTATAGATTCTCATTCAACATAAAGCAGGTAGACTTCAACTAAGCTATCATGAAAGAATGATATAGCCATGCACATACGTAATAATGTTATAAATTGAAAATCACATAACGGCTTAAATTATTCTCAGAAGTATAACCAAACTAAATTAAATTGCAAAATCCGTTACAACTTCTTAAACAGCCGAAAGAAGCAATTTTCTTCTCCTCAACTCCACAAGATTACTTGACTATAAATAATTCATTTCTCATTTTCTCTCATAATATTACAACACTTCATTGTAAAAGGTAGTTTCAGCATATCTGTATGTTGTAGTTTGAACACATATTAGAGAAAGTAAAGTTTACTCTCCTCATATTCTGAGTCGCTAAGACTTACTAGTATTCAAATTCCCAGAGAAACTAAATGACATTGATGAAACTACATTATATATATATATATATATATATATATATATATACATATATATATATATCTTGCAAATGTAAAGAGTGAATTTTAATAATTCAGATAAAAAGCTAACTAAAAATGAGTAAATAAAATTTAGGCGCCAAGATACTCACAAAATTATATTTCATAAATAATAGCTATGACGAAGTAAAACAGATAAATGGGAAAGGTGGTATCACTGGTTTGAAAAGTTATGATTTTACGGACCTGTTTAACTCTATAGACTTGAAAGACCTCTACAATATTATACTTAGTTTATACGAACAGTATGATTTACAATCTTACATTACCGTTAATAAATACCATGCACTTCTGGACCTAGTCCTGTACGAAACTACACTATATAATGGAAATAATTTCTATAAACAAATTAATGGTGTACCTAAAGGAGGTGGATGTTAATCTGCATTAACAAACATCTACCTTCACTTCTATGAACGAGGTGTCATGATATTAAATGAACTTTTGTATTTTAGATATGTAGATGATATACTAGTTTGTTTCAATGAAAATTTAACATCATTAGAAATTAATTTTTATTCGGATAATCTTAAATTGGTAGAAACTAAAAGAGACAACGAAGGCAATTTAGTATATTTAGACTTATGTTTAAAAGTAAATAAGCAAACTAACGTCTTGTATTGTCTTTATGATAAACGAGATCATTATAATTTTAATACTGTAAGGATTATGTCATGGAATAACGATCTTCACAAAAATATCAAACGTAATATTGTAATAAACCAGTAAATGCGTTGCCGACGTTTACATTCAAGTGTAATAAACATGGATATTAGAATAAAAAAATTCATAAAAATAGCTTCTGAACAGGGTTATAGCTTCTGAACATTCCTTACGTCAATCTTAACCCAGTTTTTCAATTCCAATAATACTGTATGCTAGCAACGTTTCATCTTATAGTTGGCAACATTAATTTATTATTTTGACTATAAAAGTGTGTGTGTTGGTTTGTCGGGACACTAGCTTGGTGAGGTGGTATGTATTTAGATGTATTGATATATTTTACGTTTATATTTATTTAGTTTTTAAGAGCTAAAATTAGTTTTATTATTTAATGATAATCTCTGGTTTAATATGTTTCTTTCACTTTAATTGTTTTTTCACTTTAATTGATCTATGAGGTTTTGATGTTGTAGCCGACCTCTGAGAGTGTTACCTGGATGTAAAACAGGTTTAACCGGGGTTGGGGGGTCACAACCCCCCTCCCCTCATTCCATCCAAACGCCTCCATTTTCATTCTGTTTTAGTACTATTCTGTTTTCCTTTTTGATATTTGTGTTGATAGTATAGTCGCATCAGTCCCCATTGTTTGTTAATTTTCAACTATCTAATATATATACACTCATGGACAAAAAAATTAGCGCACCAAGAAGGAGTCGTCAAAATGAAACGAAATTTTACATACGTAATGACTACTTTGATATAAGTAAATGATAAGAAAATCAAAGAAAAAGGATAATTTATTTCAGAGAAAAAGGCAAAAGAACGGAGGAGTTAATACTCCGTTGGACCCCCTCTAGCGCGAATGCACGATGCGATACGATCGGGCATTGAGTCATACAAGTTCTGTATGATGTCTTGAGACATTTCGTTCCATATTTGCTGTAACCTTGCCTCTAGTTCGTTCAAACTCGTGGGATGCCCAACTCGTCGTCCCAAATGATCCCAGAAATGCTCGATTGGAGACAAATCTGGGGATCGGGCAGGCCAAGGAAGGGTAGTAACAGTGCGGAGACAGTCTTGTGACACCCTTGCCGTATGAGGCAGAGCATTGTCTTGTTGAAAAATGGCTTCTGGGAGCCGTTGCATGAGTGGCAACACATGTGGTTGCAGGATTTCATGAACATACCGCTGGGCTGTCATGGTTCCACGGAACAATACTAGGGGTGACCGTGTATTGTAGGCAATGGCACCCCATACCATCACACCAGCTGTGGGAGCGATGTGTCGCTGTACAGCAAAGGCAGGATTGAAGCGTTCACCACGGGCTCTCCACACACGAACACGATTGTCATCACTGCCGAGATTGAATCTGGATTCGTCGCTAAAGACGACCTGGTTCCATTCCGCTGCAGTCCAGTTTCCTCGTGCGCGGCAAAACTCCAAACGGAGGCGTCGATGGGTGGGCGTTAAGGGCAGCACACGTCATGGGCACGGCGATACCGACTGTCCTTCAGCCAGGCGCCTTCGTATGGTTCGAGAAGACACAGAGGCCCCTAGTGAAGGTGCTACCTGTGCCTGGATGGCGGCCGATGAAGCAGTTGGCTGTACGCGTGCATTTCTTACGATGTGGCGGTCTTCTCGACGACTGGTCTGTCGAGGGCGTCCTGAGCCTGGTCTTCGTGTACATGACATCTGTCGGGTCCACTGGTCCCAACACCTCCTCACAACACAATCAGAGCGGCCCAATTGACGAGCTACTCGCCTAGCTGACCACCCAGCTTCCATCATCCCGACGATTCTCCCCCTCTCAAACTGCGACAACTGCTTATATTGTCTTCGAACACGGCGTAATGGCATGTCTATCTCAGCTCTTCCTTTGTAAATGATTCAGCACACTCAAACAAGCTTTGGTTACCTGTTTTATACTCCACAGAGTACGATGTTCAACGCCCTCTACCGGCTATATGTAATACGCAATCACGCTGCATTTCTAATCATTTGCATATCTCCTCGACATGTACCTTCATTGCAAGCTTCCTTACGATCCCGCAATTATTTCTTGGTGCGCTAATTTTTTTGTCCATGAGTGTATATATATATATATATATATATATATATATATATATTTATATATATATACCAGCAAGAAGCATCCTGCATCTTCAGCAATGGTGCATTCAAAGATGACACGTGCGGAGAACTTTGGATTCGTTGGGTTATGTGCCTACACTGAGCTCATTCTGTGTGCACCGGAGTTTTATATTTGCGACTTTTGTCGCCAAAACAAGTGGGGTTTTGTACAGATAATGTTTGATATTCCAGCTGTTTAATAAATTAATTTCTTTTCATTTTTTTTCTTTTGATAACTTTTCTTTTTTTATTTCCAGCTGTTTAATAAATAGATAAATGATTTTGGAGGCAAAACGTTGGGAATCCATCTTAACATCCACTTTGGGTCACATGCTTGTTTTGACTTTTTTCACTTATGTGACTGTATACATCTTAAGAATTGATTGGTCGCTCCAGAGAACCTGTTTCCACTGATCTACGGTCCACTTTATAATGCATCCTTACTTTGCACAACATTAACAAAGCAACGAGGTTGAACTTTGTGATCAAAGGCTTATGGGTGGCAGCATGACCATCAAAACCAAGCAGATATGTTTCCTTACGGATGGTATTCATCGAAACAACCCTCCCGGATGCCTGTTGAAACTCCTGGAGTATGTTGGCCATCGGTTGGGTGCGGATCTTCCGAATTTCTCTGGACAGCATCCGTCGGTCTCTATCTCCCAGTTTCCTGGGTCTGCCGACTCGGGGCACATTCCGACAATCACTGCTCACCTTCCACTTCTGAATCACACTGGCCACTGTCGATTTCAGATAATTCAGCTCGCTAGATATATCCCTCGAGGATCGGCCATTTCTGTGATACCCGACGATTACATCTTTCTCGAAATCAGATAACTCTGCACTTCGTATGCGACTAATGCCAATGTTATTTCCTACACGATATAGAACGGCGGAGGGCGTGACGTATATCAGTACCGCAGATATCGCCATTTGCATGGGTGTCCAAATACTTATTTGTTCGTAGTGTATATATGTATGTATATTTATATTGTGACGTCACGCATGTAACATGTGGTTCTGGCTGAATGGATAAAAGTTATTTGTTGATGCGTTGATCTGATCTAATTCGGTAGCCACGCCGCGTCGAGCTTAATTTTGTTAAAAAGACAGCCATCTTTAATGAAATTGCCTGGGGTTACCAAAGACTGTAACAATGAAATTTTTACATATGTTTTACTGGGACGACAATACTAAAATTTGGAATATCTTTTGGAATTTAACACGAATGCCCAAGGGAAAATTAATTACTTAAAAAAATTAACAAGGGGTATGTAATTTTGAATACTAAAGTGAGGAATTAATAGTTTTTAAATGTTAAGAGTGTTGAATTAAGAAATTGCTAGTATTTTAATATTATATACATATATATATATATATGCCTGCTCCGTACTCTGTTTCTCTAATTTAAGAAAATAGCCAGATTAAGTGCTCAAAGTATTTTGAAATTACTTTTATTCATGCACTTTCTCCATTCGTAAAACACGATAAAACGATTTCCACTGGTACAGATTTATTGTCCTTTCATTTGTATAATTACAATGCATTCTTGTCTACTTTCCAGGTATCTGATGGAAAGAATTTAGGAAATATCTAAAATTCGATGGACAATATTCATTTGTTTTGTTAATTCGTAACAAAGCCTATTTACTAAAGAAACGAATTTACTTGATAATCCCTTTAGGAGATGAAAAAGAGCCTAGAAGCTTCGTTCAAGAAGTATTGGGAAAAATGGAGAAACAACTACATTCTTTTAAAAAAATAAATAAAAAGTTAGGAATCTTCAATAACTTTATCATAAACTTCTGAGAGAAATCACGAAAATTTAATACAGGAGATTGAAAAAAAGCTGAAGAATTAAGAAGTGGAATGTAGAGCTTCACTGGACAATCAAAGACAGATAATCGCTGTTCCCCATATCTGCGCATCAGAAAACAAAATTTAATGTATTATATAGTAGTCTGAAAAATGTCAATTGTTCTTCAGTAAAATCATATATAAAATTATGTGTTATTAATTTTGATTATTCCCTGAACTATCAAATTATCGTAGTCAGATAATCCCTGATCCGCATATCTGCTCATCAGAAAACAAAATATAATGTATTATATAGTAGTCTGAAAAATGTCTATTGTTCTTCAGTAAAATCATATATAAATTTATGAGTTATTAATTTTGATTATTCCCTGAACTATCAAATTATTGTAGTCCGATAATCCCTGCTCCGGATATCTGCGCATAAGAAAATAAAATATAATGTATTAAATAGTAGTCTGAAAAATGTCAATTGTTCTTCAATAAAATCCTATATAAAATTATGAGTTATTAATTTTGATTTTTCCCTGAACTATCAAATTATCGTAGTCAGATAATCCCTGCTCCGCATATCTGTGCATCAGAAAACAAAATATAATGTATTATATAGTAGTCTGAAAAATGTCAATTTTTCTTCAGTAAAATCATATATAAATTTATGCGTTATTAATTTTGATTATTCCCTGAACTATCAAATTATTGTAGTCAGATAATCCCTGCTCCGCATATCTGCGCATCAGAAAACAAAATATTTTATATTAAATTGTAGTCTTAAAAATGTCAATTGTTCTTAAGTAAAAGCATATAGAAGTTTAATAGTTTTTATAATTGAAGCCTATTTTAATTCCTTTATATTGCTAATTTAAAAACCTAGCTATACCTGTACATTAGTTAACTGAGAAAAAGAAGAGTTCAGTGTAATGATTAAACTGATAAAAACCTTAACGAAAAAAATAAAGGTACAGAATTCTGATTATAAACGGAATAAAGTAATTGAATCCATTAAAAATGAAATGTTTGAAAAATCAAACATGAAATTAAATTAAAGAATCAGTTAACCCACCCATAGAATCGGTTTTAATATACTGTCTGGGGAGACAACGAATCATCGAGGTTATTTTTAGTTATTTTCTGTGACTACGATGTAAATATTGGGGGTGCCGTAATGCAATTAACAACAAAATATGACACGAGAGTAAGAAATAATAATAAAAATTCTCATAACGTTAATGAAAGTAACAAATTTCCTTAAAGCGTTAATAAAATTTAAAAATAAGTAAATATACGAGATAACAATGGCTGTTGTCAGTATACGATAAAATGACATAATGTGATCAAAAAGCATTAAAAATACGAAAGCAAAAATATAAAAACTGGAAATTATTCATTGCAAAATTGGTAGGAAAAAAATCCTAAAATAATATAGTTAAGCATTATACACATTAAATAGGTTCTACTCTTTGCAAAAAAATCCAGTTTGCTATCTACCTACCTTTGAAAGAGCTGCAATACAAAGTTTTGTAGGTTAAAAAAAACCGCTAAGCCCTGGTGAAATATTTCTACCAATTACTTTTTCAGACTATTAACAGAACGATTTATACCTGGAAACAGACATTTCGTGCCCAGGTATATTGGAAGTCCAGAACAAAGTATACAGATATTTTTGGGGCGTCAACAAAATTAGAGCTTTTAACCTGTAAAAGAGTTACACTCTAAAAACCGAGATAAATAGTGCTATTTATATTCTTTATGTATGCTGATAGTTCAAAAAAATATTTTGCAATAATAAAGTACTATTTTTTTATGCTCCTAAAATTTTAATAAGACGGAAGTTTTTCAGACAGGAACTATACAAATAGCAGGGTAAATATATTTATCTATCTACCTATCTATCTATCTATCTATATATATATATATATATACCGGGTGCGTCGCAAATTCGTGCAAAGTTCAAAAATTCGTAATAAAAGAAGTAATGCTTGGAAAAATGTTTTATTTGCGCCAGTAGGATCAGAGGGACATTGGATTTTTTTTCTATGTAAAAAAAAAAAAGTTTTCGAAAGTAACCGAAAGAGGGCGCTCACGCGTCATACTGAGATGTTTTATACAAATCAAGCTATCAATAAAATACCTGGCTGGAAATGGATCTGTCTTCGAAGCCGGCAGCATGCTTTCTTCACCAGATCGACCGTTGGTGGTTAAACTTTTCTACAAAAATGGTGAATCCACAACTGTTACATTGCGAAAGTTTCGCACGGAGAAAGGACTGGAGGTGCAAAAGCTCTATTTCATTGAATGGATACTGAATTTAATACATTTTGAGGAAACCGGGAGTTTGGAGGATAGTCGACGAATTGGCAGACCATCCTTGAGCTCGGACCGCGTCCATGTTGTACAAAGTGTCGTGGAAGATTTGGCAGCCGAGACATCAACAGGGAGTAGCAGTGTTCGTGAAGCTGGGAGAAGAACGGATATTCCGGAACCGTCGATTCGACGTATTCTGCACGGAATGTTGGATCTGTATCCGTACAAATTCCAGGCACTTCACCAGCCTGATTTGCATAAAACGACTCAGTATGAGAGCCCTCTTTCGCTTACTATTAGAAACTTTTTTTTATATGGAAAAAAATCCAATGTCCCTCTGATCCTATTGGCGCAAACAGAAAAATTTTCCGAGCATTACTTCTTTTATTACGAATTTTTGAACTTTGCACGAATTTTTGACGCACCTGGTATATATATAAATAAACACGCACCTGGTATATATATAAATAAAACAGTTGCGTAACTCACTGACAGACTGACTGACATATAAAGCACAGACCAAACCGCTGGACCTAAAGGCCTGAAATTTTCCTTGGCTATTCTTCTTATGGTCTAGGAGTGCACTAAAACAGATTTTTGAAAAATTCTTGCTAGATTTTTAAAATTAAATTTTTAAGCTGTTTTTGTAACATTCTTTAAAGTTTGTATTTAAAATAATAATCCGAGAGTTATAAAATTTATATCACGAGAAAGATCATAAATATTCCTTTAAAATGAAATCTTTTTCGAATCTTTACCACCATTTTCTGATTTTTGGTGAACTTTTAGAGATTAATTTTTTCAATTTAATTTATTAAATGCTGATCACGTGGTTTCTTTTCTTTTTCTGATACTTTAAACTAATTTTGCGTCACGTTCATAACAGCGAAATAGACAAAAAAAATTTCTTGCTAATGCGACAGACGATTGGACATTATCTAAAAAATATCAAAATACAGTAAAAGAAATGTTCCCCCAACTGTACTATATTCTTTAGTATGTTCTATTAGATTTAATTTGAATATTTTCTTCTTCACTATTTTGTCTATAAAAATATCCATTACAATTTTTTATAAATATATTTTTTCGTTTTTTTTACATCAATTGCATACATTGATCGTTGTATTTATTATTATTAATATATATATATATATATATATATATATATATATATATATATATATATATATATATATATATATATATACTATATGGCAGTAATTGCATACATTGATCGTTGAATTTAACTTGAATGTACTCCGTAGCGAACTACGGGTTTTCAGCTAGTATATAACAGTTCCAACGATCCAGTAATTGCATACATTGATCGTTGTATTTAAATTGAATGTACTCCGTAGCGAACTACGGGTTTTCAGCTAGTATATAACAGTTCCGTAACTGACTGACTGACATATAACGCTCAGACCAACCGTTGGGTATAAAGGGCTGAAATTTTGCATATCGATTCTTCTTAAAGTGTAGGGGTGCACTAAGAAAGATTTTTGAAAAATTCTTCTTAGATTTTTTAAAATTAAATTTTTAAGTGGTTTTTGTAACATTCTTTTATGTTTGCATTCAAAATAAAAATCTGAGGGTTATAAAATTTACTAGATGGTACCCGTTAAAACATGACGGCTAGATAGAAAATAAATTTACTAACACACAAATTATACTCAATACATCATTATTAAATGTTGAAAATAAATGCGCAGAAACATATTAATGTGTTTAAGCGGCCTCGTGCTTAGTGAGTATCTAAAGCCAGATTTAAAAATGTCACTGGACATGCGCAGAAAGCAATTTTTTTAATTGTAGATTATCGCTGATTAAGCAGCGCGAAATAAATAATTTCTATGAGGTTTAGTCTTATATTTCAAAACCATAATTATCATAAAAATAAAAATGGCAGCGAGAGATCTAGAGAGACTCCTCGGAATAAACATAATTATCATTAAGACATGTCACTGAGCATGCGCAGAAACAATGAGTTTCTAAAGACAGATTTAAACATGCCACTTAAATGCTCAAAAATGTATGTTTTAGTTGTAAATTATCGCTAATTGATATAAATTGCGGTTACAAAAACCAAATATGACAAATTTACAGATTACAATCTTTCGTTTAAGACCAAAATGAAGTAAATTGATGCAGTAGTTTTCTCTCACGGACTGCCTAAAAAGTCGGCTTAGCAAATTAAATATACAGATATCACGTGAAAGATCATAAAACTTCCTTTAAAATGAAATCTTTTTCGAATCTTTACCTTCATTTTCTGATTTTTGGTGAATTTTTAAAGATTAAGGTTTTGAATTTAATTCTTTAAACACTGATCACGGGGTTTCTTTTCTTTTTGTGATACTTTAAACTAATTTTGAGTCATGTTCATAACAATGAAATAGACAAAACAATATTTTTTTCTTGCTAATGCTGCCGACGATTGGACATTATCCAAAAAAATTTTAAAATACAGTAAAAGAAATGTTCCTCAAACTGTACTATATTAACTGTACTATATTCTTTAGTATGTTCTATTAGATTTAATTTGAATATTTTCTTCTACATTATTTCATCTATAAAAATATCCTTTACGATTTTTTTATTTTTTTTTACATCAATTGCTTATATTGATCGTTTTATTTACTATATATATATATATATATATGTGTGTGTGTGTGTGTGTGTGTACATATATATTTTGCCATAAATTGCATACATTGACCATTGTATTTAATTTGAATGTACTCCGTAGCGAAATACGGGTTTTCAGCTAGTCTTCGTATATACTGTGGCGTCACTGTGAATGGTTAAGGCGAGTCTCTGAGGCGTTGCTCAAAATTACTACTATGGGATCCATAACAAAGTAAAGACAGAGTCCTAATTAAAAAGCGAAGGCCAATTTTTTAAAACAAAAACTCAACAATTTATTTACAAGAAAAAAAATTAACATTTAACCAGTGCAACATATTCAATTAAATCCCGTGTAGATTTACAACGTACGCTCCAGAACCCGGCCCAGTCCAAAACACCGGAGCCTAGAAAACACGTCTACTCAGGGCGGATTCTATGCAGCGTATCTCCCTCAGAGAGGGGGTCGGCAATCGTTGGTGACAGTTTCTTCGTAACGCCGAACTTTATTACATTCCAGAATCGTTAGGACGACAGCTTTTCTGGCTGCATCCGTGGGAAAACGTTTTTTAATCCCCCACGTGTTCAAAACCGGTGGTAACTGGCAAATCCTTCCCTGAAAAGCACGCAGCTGTGTTTCAAGCACTCTGTGGGGTCTTGGGAAAAAATAAGACCATACATCCAGTACGCTACAATACATAAGTGCATACTTAAGGAGAGTCCATCTGATTAACTTTATCGTTCACTTATCGCTTTATTATTTAAACTGCTATGTATGACTATTCAAACTGCTGTCACTTTCCACAGATCGCATGTGTATATTTGAACTGCTGTTTGCCCTGAAATACAGCCAATGAAAATAAGTATAAGAAAAAAAAATCACTTACGAAACAGGGATATATATATATACACTTACAAAAAGAACATTAAAGTTCATTATGGCCCAAGAAGAAGTCTAAATAAAAGTAAAAGACTAACATTTCAGCGAATTAGCTAGCATAAAATTTATGCAGACAATCTCAAATCGCATGCTCACTACGTGTGTGTAAAACACAATAACTCGCAGTAGCTTACGTTTCTACATCTTGAGAAATTATGTTTCACGAATCTGTGGATCAGATTTGATAAAAAAAAAATTATCTATGCAAGAACAGAATGCTTTTAAAAACCTTTTACATTTCTTTTTTGAATCACTCCATCAGTCGCTTTAAATTTCAGTGTGAAATTTCTTGACTTCATAACGTGCTTAGAGATTAAGTGAATTTCCTACTTAAGACATGAAAAAATTATCTGAGGAAGATTTTTAGAAAAATACGTCGTATGTCTAAGGTTACATTAACTCTCGAAGTAATTTCTGGGATATTTTAATGAATAGAATTTATTTTTCCTCCTCTTTTCTTGATAAAGTAACGTATTATTTTGCGAAAATTTCTTTTAAAATGCAGCAGCATTTTAGATGTTTTTTACAGCTTTTAAACGTCATCTATGTCTGATAAATACTTTTTTATGCTTCTTTCAATATGTCTGCCATTGTATAATTTTACGTCCATTAAAACTATCATTAACTTTTTCCTCGTTATTTAATTCACTTAAAGAAAAAAGGTGTACGAAAAATTCATTTTTTATGTTTTAATGATCTTACGATCCTTCCGCTTAAAAACGAATAATGGTAGATTGGAAAATGTCTATTATAATTCTCAATAATTCTTCCTTCACTTAAAACTCATTAAACGTATTTTCATTATTATTTAAACTTCTATTTTAATTAATGTACAGTGAAACTTCACTAGACGGCAACTCCGCAAAACTTCCACATTTTTCGGAACCATTACTGGCCGCCATAGAGATGTCCACCCCCATTCGACTGCCATCCCTCTAAAGGGCTACTATTTTTCGGAACTATGACTGCTCGCCATAAAGAAGTTCCACTGTATTTTCGTTTAGATGTTTGTCTATTTCGCATAATTTCAAGCTAATTAGTAAAAATTGGGAAATTTTGCATCCTCCTGAAGCCAGTGGCTATTAAGATCTCTAAAGGAATTCCTAATCATGAATACTCATTTCTTTTTCTAATCATCATCGCTACATGATCCCTGCTTGCAGTCCCACACACACTAAAGTCCCGCCGATACAGTAATTAATTTAGGGTCACTGTAACATTTTAGTACTTACTCCATGAGGAGTATGACTGTCATCAACTCACGCCCCTCTTGGCCTGGATATGTCCAGTTTCCAGCCAGACCACGCGGAGGTGATGGCAACCGACGCCATGCATCCTACAACTAGAGGATCCTAAAATAGAGGATGAAACTCCCTTATGAGAGTCATAGTATTCATATGAATTTCAAAACCATTAAAATTTAGGGAGGTGGGAAGGAGTCTCACTGCCCCAACGGCAGAAGCCGGCC
This sequence comes from Dolomedes plantarius, assembly GCA_907164885.2. Taxonomy (NCBI): domain Eukaryota; kingdom Metazoa; phylum Arthropoda; class Arachnida; order Araneae; family Dolomedidae; genus Dolomedes; species Dolomedes plantarius. The sequence goes on along the minus strand of OU015497.1, from coordinate 96,278,695 downwards.
ACTGATGTAGTAGATCTGAAGGCTATTTCAAAAGCCGCATAGAGGGAAGCTGTGTAGATTTCCAACTATATACACATAAGACAATGCATATACACACATTAGGATTTTTATCTTATGAAGAAAACCGGTATTAAATAGAATGTAACTTTAAGTTGCATGTACGTAAGCATTTGCATAATAAATATTTCAAAAACAATTTAACAGGTTTTAAAAAAATATTCTAATACGCATAGCTTATAGCCTAAATAGTGCTATATTTAGAAATTCTGCAAATACAGATTAGCTTGTAGCACAGTTCAAGGGTAAACGACCGTAAAAGACCGTACGAGCCAAATCTATTTCTATCTGTTTCACAAATTTACAGCGAATAAAATATAGCCACAGAAGACTAAACATCGTGTTATCTAATTGGTGTTTTAATATCAGCAGAAAAGAGAGGGTGGAGATTAAAGATCTCTCTAAATTACGCTACAAAAAATTATTACACTTGTAAATTTTGATAAATTTTGAGTTTTTCTTCTTTTTTTGTAGTAATTTGGCCTCTTTTTTGATGAATTTCACAGCTTAAAACTACATTTAGTGTAATGAAGAAGGCATTTGTTATTCTACATACTTCTGAATAATGCTCTTATTTTTCAAATATTCGTTCAAAAGTTGTCTTTTGCTGTCCTATTTTAATACTTAGCATTGCAAATAGAATACCTTGATTAACAGCTTATTTTTTATCATTAGTTTTTTATGTAGTGTAAAATTATTCAGTATATCATGCTTCATCTACACCATGAGTACATATTAAAAGCAACTCTAGAAAAAGAATGTGATGTCGGTTTCAAAAATTCAAATCAACAAAAATTGCATTTGACTTTTAAAGTTTTCTAGCATTGTCAGAAAAAACGTAAAATATCCCACCCTAAATACTTTTTTTGTGTAAATTTTTTTTTATCTGTTTAATGTTTAAGGGTTGGCTTCACTGATTTCGAAAAACCATGGTTTTACTTTAAGCAACATAATAAGGGAAAAACGGCTTCTCTCCGCAAAGAAACATCTTTTATTTTCTGTCTGGCATCACTATGTTTAAGCCTTTCCTACCAAAATGCAACCGTACATATTTGAAATTGCATTTGAAATAGCCCACCAATTTTGTGTCTGACAATAAAACTTCTGAAAATTGTAGATAGGAAAATAGAATCACGACAAACAGAATTTTCCAAAACTCTATATATAAACATTCTTTCTATCCCCTCTTTAACTTAATTTCAAAAACTTTTTCTATAAGATCTCGACGACTTAAATACTGGTCCTCTTAGTTTCATTTTGTTTCATCAAACAATTTTCATGGAAAATAACCATGTTTGTTACTTTTAATGACATCTAAAGCTTTCGTTGATCTCTCATATTCCCAGAATGATAAAACGATTCTCTCAGATTCAAAATTTTGAACAAACCTATGATTAATGACCGAGAATTCGACTATTAAAAAATTCTCTTTCCTTCTTGTGAAATCAAAAATGTGAAGTTACTTATAATACTTTTTCCTAATCAAAAGAGAAAGGACTACAAGGTAATAAAGGAGTAAGAAACAACATTCCTTCTCCTAAATTCGGCACCCCTTTAAACATGTTCTTACCAAACGCTGTCGGTTCCTTTGTAAGTGTTGTGGCGTCACTGTAAGGCTGATAAACTCTCTGAGTCATTTTGAAGAAATTTCACAACTATTGATCCATACCAAGAAAGACAGAGTTCTAATTAACAAACGAAGGCCAAATTTTTAAAACAAAAATTCAACAATTTATTAACAAAAAAGTTAAACATTAGAAATTTTCGACATATTCACTTAATTTACTTGCAGATTTACAGTGCGCGCTCCAGGGCTCATTCCGGCCCAAAAAAACAGGAGCCTCACAAAAACACAACCGCTCGGGTCGATGTTCTACGCCGCTCTCCCCCATGTCTGGATTTTTCAGAAGGGGTGGAGGACCGGCAGATTATCGGCTGACAGTTTCTTCTTAGTCGCCGAACTTTACTACATTGCAGGACGTTAAGATGACAGCTTTAGTGGCTGCCTCTGTGAGGAAAACGGTTTTTAATCCCCCCACGTGTTCCGAACTGGTGGAACTGAACAACACATTCCTTGAAAAACACGCAGCTGTGTTTTCCGAGCGCTTGTGGGGTCTCGGGAAAAAATATGACCCTATTTCCAGTACTCTACAGTGAATTGATGAGTACGTTATGTTTAATTCAGAAGAATTATAAGATTTAAAAACAGGAGAGTGTACGGCAACGAATATATTCTATTCTGACAGAATTCCCATATGCAAAATGGTTAATATATTGATTTTCTTCAACGTCTTTTAAGAATTTTATTTTGACGTGTCGTCAAAAGTTTGAAATATTAATAAATATTTATTTTCTTTCTCTTTCTTAATGTAACAATCATTCGTTTCAAAGACAGTTGAAAATTCCAGATGCATTAATCTAACTTCATGGTATAGAAAGAGATTTTGACTGACGAAATCTAATCACATTTCATCCGATTGTTCACAATGAAAAAAGTTTACGAATTTTCATTACAAGATTTGATATTTTAATAGAAGACATGCTTATCGACAGATGTTTCAAAATAAGGGAAGTGATGGCGTAAAGAGCATAAAATTTCTTGTAAATGTTATATAAAAGTATGGAAACTTAGAAAACTCACAATGATATTTTCTTATTCACTGCATCTCACAGGTAGTTGAACCTTTTATTTCAACGGTGTTCAAAGATTAGATGTTATATATTTTATGTGTAGCATACAAACTTCCGTTTCAGCGGTGGCAAATCATTCAAAAATTATACCTTACGCGATGGTTTTTTTAGAGCAGGATTTGCCCAACTTTTATAAGAGACCAACCGCTTATGATATATTCAAGCAATCTGCGGACATACACCTCCATTCCCCGCAGTACAACATTTCAAAGTAAAGAGGGATAAATAAAATCCATTTAAATTTAATAATATCAGTAACACTTTTCAGAATCACTACCCTCAGATATGATACGCAATAATGGTAGGATCTAAAAGATAATATTTTGTATTTATCAAAAGATTCTTAAAACTGCAGAATACTTTTCTATCTAGGGAAAGATTAGTAAGTACATAATCCCTTTAAAATCTAAAGTCAAACCCTAAATTCTGATTCCAAACATTTCTAAATTTGCAGTGTTGATACGAATAGCAAAAAAATGTCATTGTAACTTCGACTGAACTAATTAGTTAAAAAGAACAAAATATTCTGAGGATCTCGAAACTTTAGTTCTTAACATTGTATAAGAAATAATACAAAATAGGTTTACGAAAATCTTTATTTTTGGAAAAATACCTCACAAAATTCAATTATTTGTTTATGAAAAACTGTCATGATGATCTGCAATAATTAATATAAGAAATTAGTATCTAAAACTGTTTTTGTTTTTAAAATCAATCGCTGTACATTTAACAAATTCACGAACAGCAACATAGCTACATAATTTCGTATTATAAAAAATATAACACCAAGACCAGCAAAACCGTTAGTTTGGGACATCTATAATATTTTATTTAGATAACTGCAAAGTGAATTCCATCCACAGATTTTGAAGGGCAAAACAGCTATCTTCTTCCGAAGCAATGGAAGAAAGTGACAACTCAGAAATTTTTTCTCTCTGATTTATATTTTTCATAGAATTTTCAGCATCGTATATTACCTTTTCTATGCTTTTTTGGTACTTTCATAACTCCATGTTTTCTACTTTTCCGTTTCACGAGTTGGAAATATGTCTCGTCAGAGTTTCTATGCTTAAGAACGGCATCTTCTCTGAGGATCATTTTGCCAATCTTCTCTTATAGCTCAAGCTTTCTCTTACACTGTTCTTGAAAACCAAACTGATGTTGGCTTTCGAAATCCATGAATAGAATTTAATTTTCAGTCATTTATTTCCGACTATTTTGAGGTTTTATTTCCTTTTCCTACACTTGCTTTGCCAAATTATAGAAAGTACATACCTTAATTTTAAAGTTATTGATATTTTCCCTTAAAACTGATAATCATGCAGGTAGTTTCAAAGATCACCATTATTTCTCACTCACTAACCAAGAGAATTTAATTTAATCATCCACACAGAAATAAGTCGTTAATTTCATTTCCAATACAGCAGGTTTAAAGAACAAACATTCTTAATCAAAAAATACAGCAAAAAGCCCAGTAAAAGTACAATTATAATTATAATATTACTTTGATTAATATTAAAGTAAGCTAACGTTACTGAACCTTACAAAAAAAATTAAAACTACAAAATTTACAAACAGTCTTGGCCTTCCAATAAAAAGAATGAATAGTTCTTGCAGTCAAAGCCGAACAGACGAATAAGTGGTCAGCATTCATCAATTTATCGCAAATTGCAGAGTAGCTAATCCGCAAAGAGGGAACGCGAGACTACTCCAGACTCAAAGTATATTACGATGAGTACATTTAAATTAAATGCAAAAATATTTTATATATTTAAATATGTAATTATTTACATATCCTTTTAAAATGTGTCATACTTAAGTGGTTTTTGTTTGTTTTTTATCCATAAGCTCAAATTCATATCGTATATTTCTTTGAATCAACAGAATGTCGCTGCATCCAATGATATATCTTCCCAGCTTCTGATTCTTTAAGCTCTGGCCCACAGGCATTTAGAAAAACATGAATTATTTTAAAGTTACCTGCCTTCTCTTTGTAGTGCTTGAATACACTGCAAAGAGCTCAACCGGTAAGTATAAAAGAAAAAAAATTTGTTTTCATTTATTTTAATGGTGGGATTAGTTTAAAACCTTTTTTATGTTTAAAAACTAAATATAGTGTAATCCTTTCCCTTTGTTTTAATCTAGTTTCTGAATGTGAGCAAAAGTTGTATGTTTTACCTAGTTTCATGTTTATTTATTAATTTTTAAGAAATATTTTAGACTGCAACATGAAACATTTGCTTGATTCTATTTTTCTGCAGCATACATAAATAAAATAGCCCAATAACTTTTATTTACTGTGCTCTCGAAGTCTTCAACTCTTTCTTAAATTAGACTTTACTAGACTAAGCGATTTTTAAATCCAAAATAAACTTAGCGATTTATTATTAAAACTCTGATTTTTCAATCGACGATGTGTCTGGAGACTTTCCTTTTATGAAAACTTCATATAAATGTAATGCGATTAGTATACTGACTAATATATGCGAATTTGTTTTTGCATAGCAAAAAGAAAACACTCAAGAATAATTATGATTTAAATTCCTCTAAGAATACTATGAAACAAATTTTCTCTTAAAATAATTTTCTCCTCACGACTTCTCCTCCATATAATCAATTGAAAGACTAGTTTATACGGCGTACAGAAAGAAATAAAATGAAATGGAAAATATTCTTTCAATTTTACGAATTTTAATATGCATGTAAGTAAAAGAAGAATTAAAATGTCAGGTAGAATTATTGTTGTTGCTTATGTGTTTTCCTCTTTACTAAAATGTTAAATGCTTTCAAAAATAGCAAGAATTACACAATTATTTCTCCTGACTGACTTCACTCATCAGCTCATATGTTTCTTGCTTGTACCTGATTATTTGTAACAATAGATTCCTATATGCAAAGTTGAATTTCTATCAAAGTTTATAAGATGCCAATTACACAGTAACCCATCAGTAGGATGGTACCCCATGTTGACTCAGAACAGGAACCATCGTAAAAAAGTCAACTTTCAAGTTGTTTCTACTATTTCTAAAAGCATATCAGCCATCTCATATGCGCTTCCATTATTCGTGTTATGAACTATTTCTATCACACTATCCTTTAAATTTAAAAAAAAATCGAAGAGATTGAAGGAAACAGTTTTTTTTATTAATTTGAAATTCTTTTCTTATACATTTATGTAACACCTTAGAGTGTAAAATCAATGTTTAATTGATGTATTATTACACGTTAGGAGTATTATTATTATACATTACTGATTTATGGAACCCATTAAGTGTTTCAAAAAATATATAGCAAAAAGTTACATCACGCAAGTTTCTTTTCTCAGAAATGTTACAGGCTGATATATGTGTTTGTATTTTATTGTTTTGACTTCAGCAACCAATAGAGAATCTGCACTTCTACCCTAACTTTGGGTATGTATATCAGGAAGTGGCACTCTAAATAATTTCATTCAAACACAGTTTTTACATAACAACAATGTTTATTTAAATATTTGCACATATAGATTTTGCTTTTCAACCTAAATGATGCGTACTACTAGTAAGCATTCATGCAAGGGAAATACAATTCAATATATTCACTTGTATAACTACTCATTCACGAAAAATACACTTTGCAATAATCACAGATACTTTGAAAGTCAACCAGCAGTGCTGCCTTGTAAACTTTAGGCCATAGAATGCTAAATAACTTTATTCTAACACGAACTCGCGTAGGTTAGCATCAACCTAGCTAAAACGCCTCGAGCGGCTTCTCGCAAACTCCTTTCACTTCCTTTCGCTCCCTTCGACCCTTCCTCCCTCCTTCATCTAGCTTCTTGGTATTTACACCAACCGCGTATGCCGCAATTAGCATATCTTTAGCGGCTACTTTAGATTTATTCACCTAGAAATGTTCGATTATTGTGAATCGAATCTTATGTAAACCTTACAACTTTCAGGGAAATTAGAGACCGAGTTTCAAGAGGAACGTGAAAAGTGAGTCAATTTAAAATCTTTTAAATATTTTATTATAAAAACCTGTTTTTAATCCTTTAAAGACGTCATTATAAATCTCTGCATAAATGTAGTAGTGATTTTATTTCAAACTAGTAACTTCTACTTTCGGAGTATACTTTATATTTATACTTGAGTAACATAAAGTTTATTAATTTTTCACTTTCCAAAATCTTAAATATAAAATCATTATTGTTATATAAAAATGAATATAAACCAATGCCCTTCATAAAAGACCTCTGCGTCAAATTTCAATCAAAACGTTTCCCTGAATATCATAACTTTGATAAACTATTTAGTTTAATATTAAAAAACGTTTTAAAAGTTTCTTTAAAAATATCTCCAGAAATTTTTAAAAAATCATTGCATCTTTTCCTAAGCTTTCTCTTGTCCGGAGCAAAATTTCTAAGTAAAAACGTTTATATAACATCTTCGATCCCCTTTCGTCAGCCAATCACTACTTCATTTTTTCTTATGTTTTTCAAAAACTCCCATTTTCGATTGTTCAGTACCCTTCTGCCCTTTTTGAAACAAATAGAAGTAATCCCTGTTTCATCAGAAGGCTTAACCCACGTGTAGTTGTTTATCATCTTCTCGACTTTTCCCTTATGGCGTATGACAATTTTATGGTAAGAATGCAACCCACGTGTAGTTGTTTATCATCTTCTCGACTTTTCCCTAATGGCGTATGACAATTTTATGGTAAGGATACTCTAAATGATGGCGAATGCTGGCATTACATCATTTTTTACTATATATCTTCGAAAGTGGCTTATAATATTACAACTGTTAGACTATTAGAATCTTCTTTCACTAAAAACTTCAGCACTGTGTTTGTCAAAACTCTACATAGTCGAGAAACAAAAATAACGACCTCGTTCTACGTACGAGGTCGTTTCTAAAAGCAGCGAGACTATATCAATAATAATAAATTATCAGCAATTGAAAAATAAAGTGTTATGGCATACGAAAGTATCATTTTGCGTCTAGTAAGCAGCTATTTAGAAACACATATTGCCTAACATCATATTTTTAAAAGAATATACCCTGTCATACGCAACCTGGATCTGAGACATTTGAGACTTCAGAGATAACCTTTTCTGCTTAGTGTTTGCTCGGCCGAAAAATAAGCAAAATTTCCCAAACAAGGGTTTTTCAGACCTTAGAAATAAATGTACATATGGGGGAGAGAGTATGGGAGAATACAAGATATCCTAAGATACATTTCGGATGTCACAGTTCACTCGATTGAAGTCATATCACACTAGGGTCACAATTTGTATGTAACAGATGTTTGTTGCTGTTCGCGTTTCTGTGTGATATGTAACATTTTGTGAAACAACCTTGAAGTCTGAAAATTTTTGGTAAAGGTCCCAAGGTATACTTAGGAAATTGCATTCTGAACCAGAATATACCCGAAGTTGTGTGGTAGGGATGCGACATCGATGTCGATGGTTTAAACATCGATTTATTGAAGCCGATGTTTTTTTAACATCGATTTTTTGTGCTCGATGTTTTACGTTGTCTCGATGTTTTTTTTTTAATGAAAAAGTACCGTAATTAAAAAAATTTACCACGTAGCATAATTTTCACACTCAGTAAATGTAAGTCTGAATTCTGAAAAGGACCAATACAAAAGAGGGAATGATTCCTTAGCAAACAGACAAATGGCAATTAACAACCAATGAACCAATCAGAGCGCTTGGAATGTTCCTGACACTCAAGAACCTTTCATGGGGTTTTATTTTACAAATAGTATATACACGAGTGCATCCATTTAAGTCTTTGTTTTGTGCTGGTTTTATATAAGTTGACGTTAATAATACTAGTAAGATGCCTCCCAAAAGTACCATTTGGAAATATTTTTACAAAACCTCTGACAAATTGGCGAAATGCAATATTTGCCTTAAGTCCCTCAAAACTTCTGGCAATACCACGAATTTATATGGACATTTGAAGTCAAAACATGGCGGTATTTACAACGAGAATTTTGAGTCATCAATGTAGCCCAAAGCAACCAAGTTTTTGTTATTTGTGTCTGCCCAATCAGAGAGGAAAATTTAATCACCCCTTCCTCCCACGACTAATGAAAGTAACATTAATGTTAGAGGTTACTAAACCAGTTTTAAAACATGGATGTTCTAAAACATCGATGTTTAAAAACATCGATGGTTTTGGGGCGATGTTTTATTAGCATCGATGTTTTAATATTGAATATCGGTGTTTCAAAACATCGATGTTTTGTTATCGATGTCGCATCACTACTGTGTGCGTATCTTCTTTACGGATACGGATACAAACTCTACGTCATGAGACGATCATTCAATAGAGTACTAATGGTTTTGAAATCAAACTTGTAGCAAATCTATAACAAAGTCTGTATATTGCGATAGGCGATTTTTTTCTTTATATCGCAACACAGGTACATTTCCTATGATCCACAGAAAAATTTCCGACTAAATTACACTTACTTGCATTAACAATTCTCATAAATATGTTTTGTCTACTGCAGGAAATTCATAACATTTAATAAAAGAGAAATTTAACGAAAACAGTTTATTGTTAAAATTATTTACATAAACTAATTTTAATTAATTTAAACTTCGTTGTTTTCTAGAAAGGAAATTGGAGCGGAATTAAGCGATGAAGTGGAAGAAGAAATAGCGAGGTTAGTTCTTTCCATCATGTAGAAAAGAATGTCTTACATACAATTGTGTCTTTCTAGGGTTGAAATTTATATAAAAGGTTTACATACCTAATAGTTCACAATGATCAATAGACAACTTCTGTAAATTCTTAAAATTTAAATATCATACAGAATTTTTATCCTTTAGAGATACTTATATGTAGTCTTAATCAAGACATCATAGTGAATAAAATTCTTCTTTAAAATTAAGCACTAAGTATTAAATTAAATTTAATATTTAGTGGTTATAATTTTCGATTAAGAAATACTGTCTTCAGAAATATTCTTTATTTTTACCGAATAATCATATCTGTCTCCAGGGGTTCAAACATTAAGTATGTATCTCTAAATGAAATACTTAAAAATGAAAGCTGAGAAATTTCATATATATATATATATAAGCAATAAAAGTTTCCACATCTAAAATACCCTGTGGGATGACTTTTACAAATCCAATAGCAATGTGGTGGATGAGAACTGATTTTATTGAAAGTTACTTAGGTCTAAGTTAATTAGGAGGCTCATCACAAAAATTTCTATAAAATGACAGAATTCCACTTCATTATCCTAAAACATGTTAAATAAATTTTACAAACAAATATCCTAAACCTCATGCTTTCACGTTATGACAAAACCAACCATTTGTGTATTTTTATGCTATACCGAGTTATACATCTGCAATTTAATTCTATTTACCTGAGCATGGAGTTTTTCCCGAATTCACATAGTTAAGACAAAATATATTAAATCATAGCGAGGAGTATCTTTTAAAGTATTTACAGCTTTTCTTTGCTCTATTCTATTAACCTGCCTCCAAAATTTCTGATTTAGAGTAAAATTTTGGATGTATTTTGTCTAAAGTAAATATCATATTGAAACAGAAAATGATTTTTTACACTTAAAAGCTGACTAAAAATTTCATAGATAAAACTTTTATAAATCTTGAAGACAAGTTATTTTTATTATTACTTACGCACAAAAGTTAAAATTAATTTTGCAAATACAGTGCTGTCCACCCAGCGTTTGTACCGAATATGAAAAATACTTAAAATTTAAATTTAAAATTTCAAAGTCAAATACCAAAATGTTCTATAAATTTCTATGCGTTTTTATACACATTTGACAGGTAAGGCAAAAAGATTTGACAAAAGGTTTGTAACTGAAAGATTATTTTCCTTCTAAGACTTCTTAAAAACAAGATTAATCTAATATTTGGTTGTAAACAATTAATAAATAATTACTCGAGTTCGGAATTTAAAAAATCTAAATGACGAAGATCATTTTTACCGAATATCAAAAAGTAACCTCTAACGCAACTTACAGCCAAGAATGTTCTCTATGTACTTATCAATCAAATTTTCCAGATTTCTCACTTTAACATACGACGAAGAAGATTGGCGGAAAAGCGTCAATCAAATTATCAGGGACCACATTATAAGAAATCATTTTCAAAAACTTGTTAAATGTTTGATACTATATGATAGTTAGGTACACTTTTCTAAAAATCTATTAAATTTATCTCTTCTAAATTTGGTTTGCTAACATAACACATATCAGTTGACAATAATACTAAGTATTTTGCTGGGTGAAGTGAAAATGTAGTGAAATCGGAAATAACAAAAACTATGTAATTAAATTTTTTATGTTTTTTGAAGTTTTCCACTAACAAGTTTTTAATTTAATTTTTTCTAACCTAGAAGCAAAATAATTCGTATCACTATTAACTAATATATTTTATGTTACCATAATAAATTTAGAAGAGATAACTTTAATAGATTTTTAGAAAAGTTACCTAATTGACATATAGTGCCCTTAAATAAGAGACTGGTGAAATATAACACAGGAATGTAGTAAAGAAGAAATAACAAACTTATATCAGAACAGTGCGCAATAACACAATATAATGCAATTGTCCCTAAAGATGAGAAAACAAAAATTTCAAATAATCATTCTATGTAAATATAGGGTGGAAATGATAAAAAAAACGAAATAATGCCGTTACTTATTGTTCAATGTCAACAGTTAATTTTCATCCCAAAAGAAATTTTCTTCCAGCTCTATATAAGTATCCACATTTGCAAGATCTACTACCGTCGGGAATTACACCGACGTCTCTGCTCTGGTCAGTAGTTTCTACCAATTTGTTTTGAGTTCTATTAGCATAAATCTTTTGCTACTAGACAGAAACTTTCCGTTGGTTGCGCTGATGTAGATTTCCGATTCAGGAAAAGGGAAGTTCGGAGTATCGCTTTTATCAATTTACTTTGCAGTCTATTAATATAAATTTGTTATTTCTGAAAAGAGACGACTTATTTTGACCTGGTGTTGATTTTGGGTTCAGTAAAAGAAAGATTCAGGAAAGAGTACAACGATATTCTCGTATTAAAGAAGAAAAAATTAATTAACTCAATTAGATCAATTTCATGGTTCATGATTTTTGTTATTTACACTGTATGAAGTTATTTAGCCCCGAAATAGAACCTATAAAATATAGGGATATATCAGAGTAAAAAATGGTGACAAACCAGAAATAAAAAGATCAAATAAAATATGAATTATATATATATATATATATATATATATATATATATATATATATATATATATATATATATATATATATGTGTGTGTGTATATATATATATATATATATATATATATATATGTGTATATATATATATATATATATATATATGTGTGTGTATATATATATATATATATATATATATATATATATATATATATAAAAGAAGAAATAAAAAGATCAAATAAAATATGAATTATATATATATATATATATATATATATATATATATATATATATATATATATATATATATATATATATATATATATATATATATATATATAAATGCAGGTAGTTAGCAAAATAATGGATAGTGGTGTTTATGAATGTGCTTCGTATTTCTTAATAAAATAAGTCTGCCCACAGGTATTTTTTTATATAATATAGTGTATGTATTACTCTACTGTCATATAGCAGTAATGAAGCTAAGGACATCGCTCTTTTGGGGGAACAGCGTAAAATATGAAACCTTGCAAACCTTACGAAAAGGGCAAATCTTTAGAGCGTGTTTGAATTGGAATATCTATTACTGCAACCCCCAGGTTAATGGGTGTTTTTCGAGCTATGGTATCGAAAGTCATGATAGCATACTGAGTGCATGCAAAAACATCCTTTGCCAAACAGAAAAGTGGACGAAAAGGAGAGCTGAGTGAAAGAGACGGACGAGGTATTGAAGAGGATTGCGATCTGTAGAAAGAAAACAACTGCAACCAAAATGACCAATCTGCATCTGCATGTTCCGGTATCATCCATTCAGAAGGGAACTTCACAAACAACGCTTTTATGGAAGAGTAGCTATTTCCAAGGCACTTGTAATAGATGCCAATACAAAATATCACACACAATGGTGCCACGATCACAAATCCTGGTCGAGTAATACGTAGAAAAACGGCATTTGGTCCGACGAATCATTGTTCACATTGTTCCTTGCAACAGGACGTGGATATGTCTGGAGAACAACTACACAAGCGTAAGATTCTGGGTGTCCCAACTCAACTGTCAATCATGGAGGTAGATATATCAGGGTTTGGGATGGCATCTCGTGGTTTTCTTCATGCCCAACTGTAACCCTAAAAGAGAGATAGAATGGGAAGAAATATGTCGAAATTTTAGCCAACCAGATCCGTCCTATAGTGCAAACACTGTTTCTTGCAGGAGATGACTCTCTCCAGGATGATAATCCCCCTATACATACAGCTAAATATCAAGTATTGGTTTGAAGAGCATGAAAAAGAAGTCAAATATCTTATCTTGCCCTGTACAATCCCCCCGACTATATATCATCCAACCACTGTGATCTGTATAAGCGGATAGATCCAGATATCGATATCCACAACAGCATCTCTACAGGAACTTTCATGATTTACCTGAAAAATGGTATAATATAATCTTAACGACTATTCATGACTTGTATAATCCAATTCCAAGGTGAATCAGGTTGTATTAAATTACAAAGGTGATCCTTCGCTGTATTAATAAAGGTTTTCATGATGTTTCTTAGTGTTTCCAGTATTTTGATAACCACCTGCATATATAAATTTATATTTATATATATTAACTACTTCTTTGAAAGATCTCCTTTAGTCAGTGGTTTAAGGTCATACCAATATGCTTAACTTTAAAGTTTTAACAAATTTGTAGAGGATAGCATAAAGTTTAGTTTAAATTACAAATATTACAGTTTTTCGGGTGAGTAATTATGGCTTTCATGATGCTCACTGCATCGGTTTTGTATGCTATTTCACAAAGAATCTAATTTTAGATGGAAGAAATTTGTTTGTTCGGCACAAAATGTTTTTTTAAAATATCATGCACGCAGTGCAATAAAAACAATTTCAGACTGACACCAAACATTTGTTTGATTAACCCTTATTATTCTAAGCTTTTTTTTCTTTGTATGCTTTGGAAATTATTTATTTTTCAAAACATCAATAAAACTATAATTTCATATTTCCCATCTGCCTATTTTTTTTCTATATATTTTAGAAACATTCCATATTAAATTACTGTAAAAATTTATTTCTTTATTACTTTGATAACAATACTTTATAATCTTTATTCTTTTTTCCGATAGAATTTCTTTAAGTTTAATCATTACGCTAAACTTACATCTGTGGTAATCAATGCTCGGATGTGCCCGAAAAACTGGAAAACATGGACATTCCAAAACTAGCTCTATATGCTGTAAGAATGCGTTTCTCTGAGATGTTATATGAACATAAGTCGTTTAAATGGAATTAATTAAATAAATAGTAGAACCTCTATGATTTTCAGCTTTTTTACAGGAAAATGCAAACTATATTTCTTTATTTATGAATCATATTGAATTTTTTTGGACAAAAATACATATATTGTTTTTTCTTCTCTTACACGGATATCATCAGTACACCCAACTTATGTTAGCCCTTTCTCTTCGCTGCTTCTTGTTTCTTCAGTTTTTCCATTGTTTTCTTAAGCATTAGACCATTGAAGAACCTAGCTTCTTCTTCGTCGATTAAAGCTTGGCTTCTGTAAAATTTGATTGATAAGTACATGGAAAACATTCTTGGTTGTATGTTGCGTTAGAGATAATATTTGTTAGTCTGTAAAAATGCTCTCCGACTTTTAGATTTTTAAAATTACGAACTCTGGTAATTGTTTACTGATTGTTTACAGCGAATTATTAGATTCATTTAGTTTTTAAGAAGTCGGAGAGGAAATAAAAATCTTTTAATTACAACCTGAAACCGGATCGTCGTATTTGATTTTAAAAACTTTAAATTTTGAATTTAAATATGTTTATTATTTGATATATACGCTGGGTCAACGGTACTAAATTTGTAAAATTAGTTTTAATTTTTGTGCACAAGAAAGCCTTAAAATATCTTGTCTCAAGATTTATAAAAGTTTTATATATGAAATTTTCAGCCAGCTTTTAAGTGCAAAAAATCTTTTTTCGCTTCAATATGATATGTGCTTTAGGGAAAATACTTTTACTCTAAAATAAAATCTCCGAAGACAGGTTAATAAAATAGAGCAAAAAAAAGCTGTAAATACATTAAAAGAGATAAGTCACTATGGTATTCAGATATTTTCTTTCAAATATTGCAGGTCGCGAAAAACTCCATACCCGGATAAATTGGATCAAATTTCAGAGGTATTACAGGGTACGAATTGACAGTACAAAATAAAAAAGCACCAATATTGGTTTTATAATCCCCGTAATGAGATTTAGGTTATTTCATTCTAAATTTTCTTTAGCATGTTTTAGGCCAATAAACTGAAAGTGTGTCCTTTTTCAGAAATTTTTTAGACGAACCTCATTAAGTAACTTTAAATCAAAGTTTCCCAACCTCAGATTGGATGAGGATTAGTTCAATGTATCATTCAAGATATTTGAGATGATGAACTTTTTGCTGCATTTATCGAAATATATTTAAATAAAATGATATTCCTTAGTTTTTAATATATTGCATGTAAAGATACGGAGTTAATGCTTAACCCCTTGGGTTAAACACTATTCATAAGTTATGAAAAACATACACAAATGCCGATATTACTTCGAAGAAAAATGTTTTGGGGAAATATAATAAAATATATCTTTCAACTGAAATTACGGATCATTCAAAAATTAAAATGAATAATTCCTCAGTAGTTGGTCTCAGTAGACGTAACTTGTCTGAAAGGAAACTTGAATGATTTTAAGGCATTTTTGGATGACTTGCCCTTCTTGAAAGTACTCTTCCTCCTTTTTTCGCGGATAAAAATCACATTACCGAGTTCATGCATTTCAAAAAAGTTTTTTTTTAAATGATATAATGTTGCCATAACTAAAGTGCTCCTGTTTTAGACTCGAAAATGCAATACAGAAGTATGAAATGAACTATCTTTAATCCAAACGTAATGATTATGATTCCTATGAGGCACGATCGAAAATGGCTGTAGTTTCGAATAGCTATCCTGCACTATTTTATCAGATTTAGGGGTGACATCACATCAAACATGAAAAATTAAGATTTTTATTTTTTTCTTAAGAATAATCGATTTCCACCTGAAAATCGTTATAAATAAGTGTAAACTTAAATGAACTAATGGCATCAAATCGTAACCAAATCCTTAAAATCCCGATAATTTGATAAAATTTAGTAGTAGTTTAATGAAATATGTTGAATTGGAGGAAATTTCAGAATTTTAGTTTAACGTAGATTTGTCAACGATAAACAACTGCACTGAAGGTAAATTTGCAAGTTAAAAACTCTCAGGAGTATTTAAATTTTCAGAACTCTTAATTACAGTAATTTTTTACTCATTATGGTCTATTATCCGGTACATATAATTTTACAGTAAAATTTATACACTTGAAGTAGCTTTCTGGGGTAATATATACTGTCCTAAAAGAGTAATCTTGCAGTAATTTTTTCCAGTTCATAGTGTAAATCCTCTTTTAATTTATTTCTGAAAAATATCAAGGTTTCAGACTCAATAAAGAATTTATAGAGATAAATTTATGGGGAAATTTAAACAGAAAATTTTGCTTTGACACCAGATAAAGTAGAAGAAATTCAGATCGTTGGACCACAGGTAAAAGGTCTTTATTGTCAGTGAAATTATTACGTAAGATATAATCAATGTATTTGACTAAGAATTGGTTTAAATTTAGTAGAGGGGCCCTGCAAGGCATTTTAGGTGCTATATCAGTAAAAATAAACAATTATTATTTAGTAAAAATAAAGAGTATTTCTAAAGACAGGATTTCTTACCAGAAAATTATAAATATTAAATTTAATTTAATATTTGGTGCTCAGTTTTTAAACCAGAATTATATTCTCAATGATCTGTTGCGATTGACTGATTATGGGTATCTCTAAGGGATAAAAATGCTGTACGATATTTTACTTTTTTCAGAATTTACGGAAGTTGTTTATTGATCATTGTGAACTATTCGGTATGCAAAACTTTTCTATAAATTTCATCCAGAGTAAAACACAAATATACGTAGGATATCCTTTTCTACATGATGGAAAGAACTAACCTCGCTATTTCTTCTTCCAAATCATCGTTTAATTCCGCTTCAATTTCCTTTCTAGAAAACAATAAAAGTTTGAATTCATTAAACTAAATTCATGTAAATAATTTTCCTATAAAAAATTGTACATAATATTTTTCATATATTACATGCTATGAAAAGCATGCAGTAAAGAACTCATACTAGAATTCTTCACGCAAGCAAGACTAATTTTGTCAGAAAACTCTCGATTGTTATTACATAGTCGTAATCTATGACTGCAAATTAAGAATTTTCATTGTAATACGAGCGAATGATCTTATGGACGAGTACTTGATAGCTCCAAAGTATAGTGTTTATTCAATAACGTGCCTGCCACGAGGAAAAGCCTGAATTTTAAAACTTAAAAAGTTTTTTCAGCGGTCATATTAAATGCATTTCTGTCAATAGAAATATATTTGCTCTTTTATTACGGCTTGATGAGTACTTTGACAATATTTTATTGACTTCATACTTCAGTTTTAATTTCCGGGACAGATATTACAAAATTGAACGAATATCTACTGAATAAGCACACTAGAATTAAAAAGAGCTGTAAATAACCGTAGGATCATCATACATAGATCTCATCGTTGCATTCCTGATCAAATTCTTAATTTGGTATCTTGCTAAAGTTAGTAATCATTCGGTGCTTCATCTGTAGGAAACTTTCGTTTTATTTTTTCAAACAAGGCGGAAAAGTTCCCCATATGGCAATATCCAGAGTGTATCACAGATGTACCCAAAATTTGATTCCAAAATCATCAGTCGTTTGTTGAGTTATCATCTCATGACGTACATTCTGTACCCGTACCCGCACAGAATGCACCCATACAGATAAGGGTATATTCTGGTTCAGAATCCAATTTCCTAATTGTACCCTGGACACTTTACCAAAATTTACCAGGTTTCAAGCTTGATTCATATAATAGGAGTTACATTTCATACGAATACATGGACAGAAACAGACATCTGTCGGATACATAATGTGACCCTAGTGGGACATGACTTCAATCGAGTGTACTGTGCCATCCGAATGCCTCCCAGAACGTGTTGTATCTGTCCTACTTTCTCCCTATCTGTACATATTTAAGCGTCCGAGAAACCATTCTTTTTGAAATTTTGCTTTTTTCCCGCCAAGCAAACGCTAAGTAGAAAAGGTTATTGCTGCATACCAAGATGTCTCATATACAGGTTGCATATGAAAAATGATACAGGTTGCATATGACAAACAATATATTCTTTTAAAAATCTGATCTTATGGACAATGAGTTTCTGAACACCTGCGTACTAGACGCACGTTAATACTATCATATGCCTTTAAACTTTATTTTTCACTTCCTGGTGTTTTATTATTAATCATACAGTATAGCTACTTTTAGAACGGACCTCGTACGTAGAAACTCATTATTTTTGTTTGTCAACTTTGAAGAATATTCACAAGCGCTGAGTCACAATGCTGAAGATTTTAATTAAAGAAGAGTCTAATGGTCTAACAATTGCAATATTATCAGTCACTTTCGAAGATATATATTACAAAACGATGTAATGCCGTCAGTCGCCATCATTTAAAGAGTATTCTTACAGAAACATTGTCATACGCCATCAAGGACAACTCGGTAAGATGATCAGCAACTACAACTGTGTAAAGCCTTCTGAAAGAGTTATTACTTCTATTCGTTTCAAGAAAGAAAGGCAGAAGCATACTGAATAATCGAAAATGGGATTTGTTGATAAACATAGGAAAGAAAAAGTGGTGATTGGAAGATGAAATGGTCCAGGATTCTCTATGTAATGCAAGTTTATCAACAGAAAATTTTGCTTCGAGAAATTTTTCTCCGGATAAGAGAAATCTTAGGAAAAGATGAAAGGATTTTTTAAAAAGTTTTGGAGATGTTTTTAAAGAAACTTTTAAAACATTCTCATACGCCATAAATCACAACTTACAGCCATAAGGGAAGCTGATCAACAACTACATCTGGGTCAAGCTTACTAATATAACAGTTTTTTAAATTCCTTTTCGCATTCTAGAGAGACGCGTGAATTCACTGAATGTTTGCTTACCCACTTCAGAAGTATTGTTTTGTTTTTGTTTTCGCTTTTTTATTAAGGGAAACACAAACACCCAAAGAACGCATAACAATAAAATTTATATTATAACATTAAACTCAATAATTTATCAAAATTATGATATTCAGGGAAAAATTTTGAATAAAATTTGACGAAGAGGTCTTTTATGAAGAGCGTTAGTTTATATTCATTTCTCATATAAGAAGAATTATTTTATATTTAAGTTTTTGAAAAAAAACGAAAAATTAATAAAATTGATGTTACTGAAGTATAGATATAAAGTATACTTCATAACTAGAATTTACTAGTTTGAAAAAAATCACTGCTACATTTATGCAGAGATTTATAATGATGTCTATAAAAGACTACTTGCCAGTTTATAAAATAAAATATCATTCAAGGGGACAAGGGACTTTCATCTTCGAATTTCTTAATTTTCAGTCTTTAACTGTATATGCAAAATGAGAATAATTTGTCTCCTTTTTTACTACACTGAAGTCCCTTAGCATTCAAAATGTGGTGGTATTTTTTGGAAGAATAATGCCTGTTTTTAAAAAAAATTCAAAAATTCTTGCATTTTGGAAAATGCTCTATGCTCATACCAAATCGTAATAAAACCTTAATTTTTATAGAAGTTAACTGTACATATATAAACATAATTGTGCACTGATTTTTTTTGTATGAATCTAAAGTCATATATATTTAAATATATCCTAAAGTCATAAATATATCTAAAGTCATAAGTACTTTTTTTAATATGCCTATTTTCTAAGTTTTTGCTATTTTTTTGCCATATTTCATGGTCTATAAATTAAAAAAAATTCTGGTTTCAAAGAATGATGCACAGTTTTGTGGCAAATATTTCAATTCCCAATTCTAAGAAATTTGGAAGAAATTGGAAGAAAATGAATGCGCATGGAGCATTTTGAAAAAAGTTAACATTTTTGAAGAATTTTTTGAAAAAAGGACTTATTTTTCTACTTATAAGTCAGTCTTCACAAAATACTTAATATGAATTCTAAGTGTCTTCAATGCAGTAGAGAAAAATATTAATTATTCTCACTTTGTGCATAGAGTAGAATATTGAAAATTTAAAAAAACGAGGTCGAAGGTCTCTTTTCCCTATTAAAGATTTTACAGCGACTCACGTTTCAAGTTCCTCTTCAAACTCGTTCTCGAACTCCCCTGAAAGTACAAACACATATATCAGCTTGAAACATTTTCGAGAAAACATATTTGCATGCTGATAAATTTCTCCTATATATTTATTAAAACATTTAATGAGTTCAATAAATCACTCATATATAATAATAAAACTCCTACCGTGTAATAATACATCAATTAAACATTAATTAAGCAATCTAAAGAGTTACATAAAAACTGTCAGAAAAGTTTTTCAAATTAATAAAAAAAAAATTATTTCAATCTATTCGGGTTTTTTTAATTCAAAGGATAGTGTGATAAAAATAAATGATTTCAAGAATAAAGGAAGCGTTTATGACATAGTTGATATGGTTTTAGAAAGAATGGAAACAACCTGAAAGTTGACTTTTTCACGATGGTTCTTCTCCTGAGTTAACAGGTGGTACCAACCCACTGATGCGTGAATGAGTAATTGGTATCTTATAAATTGTGTTAAACATTTAACTATGATGAGTGAAGTCAGTCAGGAGAAATAATTGTGCAATTCTTGCTATTTTTGAAAGCATTAAATGTTTTAGTAAAGAGTACAACACATAAACAACAACGATAATCCTATCTAATTTTTTATTTCTTCTTTTACTGACATGCATATTAAAATTCGTAAAATTGAAAAAAGTATTTCCCACTTAATGTTATTTCTTTCTGTACGCGGTATAAACTAGTATTTTAATTGATTATGTGGAGGAAAGAAGTGGAGAGAAAAGTATATTAAGAGAAAATTTCTTTCATAGTGTTTTTCGAGGAATTTATATCATAATTATTCTTGAGTGTTTTTTTTGATATGCAGAAACAAATTCGCATATATTAGTCAGCATATTAATCGCATTAAATATATATGAACTTTTCATAACAGGTAAATTTCCAAAACGTCGATTCGAAAATCAGAGCTTAAATATTAATTCGCTAAGTTTGTTTAACTTTAATAATCATTTAGTCTAGTAAAGTCTAGTGTAAGAAAGAGGTGAAGACGTTTCAGAGTACGTTAAATGAAAAGCTATGAGGACATTTTGTTTATGAATGGTGCAGAGAGAGAAGTACAGAGATCAAACAAATATTTCATTTTGCAATCTAAAATATTTCTAAAAACTCAGTAAGTAAACGTGAAACTTAATTGAAGATACCAATTTTGCTCAGGTTAAGAATCTAAATTAAAACAAAGAAAATGTACTTCCTCTTTATTAAAGCATTAAACTTTAAAAAAAATATTGATTAAGGCAATCCCACCATTAACATAAATGAAAACAAAACCATTTTATTTCTTTTATACTTACCGGTTGAGCTCTTTGCAGTGAATACGAGCACTACAAAGATAAGGCAGGTAACTTTAAAATAATTCATGTTTTTCAAAATGCCTGTGGGCCAGAGCTGAAAGAATCAGAAGCTGGAAAGAAATATTATAGGATACAGCGGCATTTGAATGATTAAAAAAAATACGATCTAAATTTAAGCTTATGGTAAAAAAAACATCAATACGTCGCATTATAAAAAGATGTGTAAAGAATTAAATTTTGTTCTTAACTTTGTTTTGTAAGATTGAATCAACGGGAATGGACGTGTATGTTCGTATTTACTTGGATATTTAGTAAGCACCTGGGCTCTAAAACGTTTGGGAAATTCTTCTCATAAATCATCGCATAACGCAGGGGTTCTTAACCTTTTTCAACTCATGTACCCCTTTTTGTGTATCATTAACTATGTGTACCCCTAACACAAACACTTTAGTTTTATTAAAATGTGTTATATTAGTTAAAGTTTAACTGTTAAACTGTTAAAGTTTAATTACGAATAGGTAATATAAATTAAAAACAAGACATTTATTTTAATTGACATTTTATTGCAAAGTTTTTATTAATCAGATATAAAATTTAAAAAGTTTCAGGAAATATATATAGTGGGAACGCTGAGCTTGTTGAGAAATTTCATCAATATTTGGCTCCATCTTGGATATAGTAGTATCGAACGACGTGTTTGCTTGCTGATTTACTGATAGTTTCCAGTTTTAAATCACTACTCAAATTTTTGTCACAATTAAATTCTAGCAAATATCAATATAATTTTGCATAAATTTTGGTAGTTAACCGCGTACCCCTTACAGATTTTCGCGTACCCCCAGTTGAAAACCATTGGCATAAGGTATCATTTTTGAATGATTTGCCACCGCTGAAACAGAAGCTTGTATGTTACACGTAAAATATATTACGTCAAAGCGGTAAACACTGTTGAAATAAAAGATTCAACTCTTACCTGTGAGATGCAATGAATCACAAAATATTTCTGTGGGTTTTCCAACTTTCCATATTTATATATTAAATTTACAAAAAAAAAAACATTATTCTCGTTAAATCCTCATTTCGCATGTTTTAAAACATCTGTCAGTATACCTGACTTTTATGAAGACATCAAATACTGTAATCATATTTTGTAAATTGTTTTCATCTTGAACAGTCGAATGACATACGGTTGGATTACGTTACCCGAGATCTCTTTCTATACCATGAAATTCAATACAGTAATACATCTGGAATTTTAAACTGTCTTTGAAACGAATGATTGTTCCATTAAGAAAGTGAAATACACTATATATTCATATTTCAAACTTTTGACAACACGTCAAAATATCTCTTTTATTACCTTGTATTCATTCCTCGATTTATTAGTAAAATATAGTAAAAGTAACTTCACATTTTTAGTTTTCAAGAGGGAAGGAGAATTTTATTTAATAATCTAATTCTCGGTCTTTAATCATAGGTTTGTTCAAAACTTTGAGTCTGAAAGATTCACGTTTTAAGATTCTGGGAATATGAAAGATCAATGAAAGATTTCGATGTCACAATAGGTAACAAACATGGTTTTTTTCCACAAAAATTGTTTCATGAGACAAAATTAAATTAAGAGAACCAGCATTTAAGTCGTCGAGATCTCATAGAAAAAAGTTATAGAAAACTTCACAAATGCAGTTAAAGAGGGGATAGAAAGAATCTTCATATATTAATAGATTTTTTTAAATTTCTATTTGTCAAGATTCCCTTTTCCCATCTACAAAGCTTTTATCGTCAGACACAAAATTGACGGGTTTTTTTCAAATGCGATTTCAAAAATGAACGTGTGCATTTTGGTACGCAGGGATTGAATCAAGTTAGGCCAGACAGAAAATAAAGTATATCTTTTTGCTCAGAGGGCTCATTTTATTCTTGCATTATTGTTCTAAAGTGTAACCATTTTTTAATAATTTTTTTATAATTTATTTTTATAATTTATTCTAAGTGATAGAACTGAAAGGAAAAAGATGAATTTTAAACGAATGCTTTGAAAATAATGCAGATGTTTGTGTAAGAGGAAAAATGCCCTCTTCAATACACTAAACCTGCTTATAAACTGTGAAATTCATTAAAATAGAGGCAAATTTTCAAAAAAAAATTCTAAATTTGTCAATATATGCAAGTGTAATAATTTTTGTAGCCAAATTTGCAGGGATCTTAAATCTCCACAATCTCTTTCCTTCTGATAATAAAACACCTGTTGGATTACATGACGTTTATTCTCCTGTGGAGATATTTTATTCTATGTAAATTTAGAAAATAGATAGAAATTGCTTTGGTTTGTTTAGTCTTTTATGATCCCTTACCCATGAACCGTACAACAAGCTAATCTGTATTTGCAGAATTTCTAAATAAAATGTTATTTAGGATATAACCTACGCGTATTGGATTATTTTTTTAAAACCTGTTAAAAAGTTTATCGAAGTATTATGCAAATGTTTACGTACATGCATCTTAAAGTTAGATGCTATGTAATACCAGTTTTCTGCAAGAGACAGAAATGCATGTACATGCATTTTCTTGTCTGAATAGTTACAAGTTACATAACGTCCTTCTACGTGAATTTTGAAATACCCTTAAGATCTATTACTTCGCTAATATTTTATCTTAATTGCATTTGAATTATAAATATACAGATAAACAAAAACTCATGATAGACCACAGGAATTTTCATAGTTAGGAGTTCAATTAGAGATCTTAACACATAATTGACCGGTAATGAGGAGCCTCCTATTTTTATACGCAAGTGTTGAAGATAGTTTAGGACAAAGGAAAGTCATATTGGAGAAATTTCTGATCAGCTGAACATTGCTCTGCTTGAAAACTACCTTATCAATGAACTGAATGAGTTTTAGGAAATCCTCACATTTTATCATTTAGACTGGAAATTTCAGACCTCTATACAGAAACTATACAGAAACTCTATTCTGAAAATAAATTTCAGAAAATAAAAATTCCGTACTTTATTTCAAAATTTCAGTCTTAGACAGTGACGTCTGTATATATGTAAATAAAATTGTCGGTCAACAATGTGTTAATAACCATTGGTTTGGGGTAGATGCCAAATTTCCTATTTTTTAAATTTTTTAAACTTCATCGCTAGTAACTAAATATTACGCTCAGCCATCTATCGTATTTACTTACAGCTGTTTACTCATAATTAATTTTATTTCATTCAAACAGCAATATTTTCCGCTTTAGTAAAAAAACCTTATGTTTGCAATTTTAACATTAATGTATCTTAATAATTTCAAGTAATTTTGTTCTCTTTATGTCAAACAAAATAACTAACCATATAAACTCTGAGAAAGTTTATATGGTTAGCTTTAAGACTCTTCCTTACGGGGTGGGATAGCATGTATCCCAAGAATACGGGCACAAGAATGAATATTTGGAAGTTCCATTCACCAGGTCCTAATAGACTATTGGGCTGAAAGGGGTGGCTCCTGTTTTGACCCCACACCTTTAGAGATAAATTTGAGAACATGGAGGCCATAGCAGCCACGACCTATTTTACGTGCCCCGGCCACCATTAGGAAACACGGCGGTGGATTTGCAAAGACGAGCATCGAACCAGGGATAATGGCCCGCTAATGGCCCGCTGCTCTTGTCAACTGGGCCACCGCCCAGTGCATTTTAAAATTCATATACTTCTTCGTTGCTGTTAACAATTTTTTATAGTGATTTATATCCTATTAAATGCTTTCTTTGTATCTTATCTATTATCAGTAATTTCATATACATTAAAATTATCTTTTAATTTTTTTCCTCTTCATGTAATTATAAACCTCTAGACGAAGACTTCATTTTTGATATTGAAAGGATTTTACGATTTTTTGGCCGAAAGCAAATAGCTTTAGATACCAAATCGTGTATTATTTCATCCGTTTGAACTTTATTTTTATACCTACTTCGTTCTTATTTTATCGCGTCTCTTCATAACACTCCTCTATACTTCTTTATACTCGGTAAAATTTCGGCATATAAGCCATAAAGCATATCCGCCATCTCATATACGCTTCCATTATTCGTGTAATGAACTATTTCTATAACACTATCCTTTAAATTAAAAAAAAATCGAAGAGATTGAAGGAAACAGTTTTTTTATTTATTTGAAATTCTTTTCTTATACATTTATGTAACACTTTATAGTGTAAAATCAATGTTTAATTGATGTATTATTGCACGTTAGGAGTGTCATTATTATATATGAGTGGTTTATGGAACTCATTAAGTGTTTCAAAAAATATATAGCAAAAAGTTACATCACGCAAGTTTCTTTTCTCAGAAATGTTATAGTCTGATATATGTGTTTATATTTTCAGGGGAATTAGAGACTGAATTTCAAGAGGAACGTGAAAAGTGAGTCAATTTAAAATCTTTTAAATGATATTTTATTATATAAACCTGTTTGTAATCCTTTATAGACGTCATTATAAATCTCTGCATAAATGTAGTGGTGATTTCATTTCAAACTAGTAACTTCTAGTTTCGGAGTATACTTTATATTTATACTTCAGTAACATCAAATTTATTAATCTTTCGTTTTCCAAAAACAAAAATATAAATCTTTATTGTTATATAAAAATTAATATAAACCAATGCCCTTCATAGAAGACCTCTGAAATTTTAATCAAAATGTTTCCCTGAATATCATAATTTTGATAAACTATTTAGTTTAATATTATAACAAAAATTTTACTGTTACGAGTTCTATGAGTATTTATTTCCCATCAAAATTAGTTTGGAAGTTGGGAAAGCAAACATTCATTGAATTCATGGTCTCTTTTTGATGCAAATTGGACCTGAAACAACTGTTATATTAAAATTGTTTTAAAAGTTTCTTTAAAAATATGTCCACAAATTTTTAAAAAATCATTGCATCTTTTTCTAAGCTTTCTCTTGTCAGGAGCAAAATTTCTAAGTAAAAACGTTTATATAACATCTTAGATCTTGGATCCTCTTTCGTCAACCAATCACCACTTCATTTTTTCTTATGTTTATCAAAAAATCCCATTTTCGATTTTTCAGTACCTTTCTGCCCTTTTTGAAACAAATAGAAGTAATCCCTGTTTCATCAGAAGGCTTAACCCACGTGTAGTTATTTATCATCTTCCCGTCTTGTCCCGAATGACGTATGACAGTTTTGTGGTAAGAATACTCTAAATGATGGTGAATGCTGGCATTACATCATTTTTTACTATATATCTTCGAAAGTGGCTTATAATATTACAACTGTTAGACTATTAGACTCTTCTTTCAGTAAAAACTTCAGCACTGCGTTTGTCAAAACTCTACATAGTCGACAAACAAATATAACGAGTTTCAACGTACGAGGTCGTTTCTAAAGACAGCGAGATTATTTCAATAATAATAAATTATCAGCAATTGAAAAATAAAGTGTTATGGCATATGAAAGTATCATTTTGCGTCTAGTAAGCAGATTTTTGGAAACACATTTTGCCTAACATCATTTTTTTAAAAGAATATACCCTGTCATACGCAACCTGGATCTGAGACATTTGAGACTTCAGAGATAACCTTTTCTGCTTAGTGTTTGCTCGGCCGAAAAATAAGCAAAATTTCCCAAACAAGGGTTTTTCAGACCTTAGAAATAAATGTACATATGGGGGGAGAGAGTATGGGAGAATACAACGTATCCTAAGCTACATTCCGGTATTGAAAAGAAAAGATAAAACATTTGTGCTCGAGGAATAAACAGGAAATCCAACTTAAATAAAACACAAATAGCAGTAAGATGCAATTATTTTGCATACGGCCGTTTCGAAACTACTTGTAGCTTCGAAACGGCCGTATGCAAAATAATTGCATCTTACTGTTATTTGTGCTTTATTTACGCTGGATTTCCTGTTTATACATTTCGGATGTCCTAGTTCACTCGATTGAAGTCATATCACACTAGGGCAGTGTATCCCAAAGTGTGGTACGCATATCCCCAGGGGTAATGGAAGAGTTTGGTGGGGGTACGCGTTGCACCGGAGTTTGGTGGGGATATGAACTGCACCGTGCTTAGCTGTGCCTAATTCTATGCTCTCATGATTCAAGTCAAGACGGTCTTGTGAGGCGTGGGATGGTCCGGTGTGACACGGCGGAAATATACCACACTTTCTTTACAGAAACTACTTACTTCGTTAATAGTTAGTAGCTTCTCCAGGCGCCAGTGCATTTTTAGTTTATGTGTCCTTTTTTCTTATGATAAATGTTTGTTATGTGCTTTAGTAAGTCCCACTGATTTTGGTTATTTTTATAAAATATAATTTTTATCCCTAACATAGATTATGTATCGCTGAAATCTGGAACTTCTACACCGAAAGAAAGTAATGTTTATAGTAGCAATCAACTAACAGGAAATTATGCAATTAACGACGAATCAACTTCAATTCTGAAAGAACCTGTTAAGAAAAAAGCAAGGAAAACTCGCAAGTACGACAAAGAATATCTTAAATTTGTATTCTCATCGACTCGCGATGAAAATGAGCCTATTCCATTGTGCGTCATTTGTTTTTGAAAATCTAACAAACGAAAGCATGAAACCATCCAACTTAAAGCGCCATTTTGAGACAAACCATAATCAGTAAAAAGATAAACCCATAGATTTTTTTAAAAAATAAACTTAGGGATTTAAATCAGTCTCGAAAAGTAATGCGGGGTTTGACAGGAGGTGACAATCAAAAAATGCTAGAAACTTCGTATCGCGTGTCGCTTTTAATTGCGAAATGTAGTGCAGCGGAAACCATTGGCAAAATTTTAATCAATCCTGCAGCCAAGATAATGGCAGAAGTACTGATAGGAGATAGAGCGAAACAAATTTTTGACCGCCTTTCTCTCAAATAATAGAGTTCATCGATGAATCATTGATATGTTTAATAATGTGAAACAGATGTTATTATCTGATATTTCTCAAAGTCGTTATTATGCATTGTAAGTCAATGAGTCCACTGATTTTGCGAATTTTGCAAATCTTATGGCGTTTGTTAGATACGAAAAAAATCAAGAAATTCATGGCGACTTTTTATTTTGCCAGTCTTTATTAGGTCACATAACAGGAGAAGATATATTTAATGTTATGAACAAATTTATGCAAGAGAACAAAATTGATTGGAATAGATGTGTTGGAATAAGCACAGATGGAGCAAAAAGTATGGTCGGAATTAATAAAGGACTCGTTGCAAGAATTCAAAATGTTGCCCCAAATTTCATATCCACACATTGTTGCATACACAGAGAAGCTTTGGCAACACGTAAGATGACCGCTGATCTACAGAAAGTTCTGGATGAAAGCGGGAAAATCGTTAACTACATTAAAAACCGTCCTTTGAATGCACGACTTTTTTCGCAAATATGCGAAGAAATCGGAAGTAGTCATACCCAACTTCTTTATCATACCGATGTTCGTTGGCTATCTCGAAGAAAAATTCTAAATCGATTGTTTGAACTGAGACATGAACTTCAATGTTTTCTTAATGATAGATTTGAGTTGAGAAATTGTTTACATGACTGGAAATGGCTTTGTAAACTAGCAAATTAGCAGATATACTCTGTTTTAAATTGCCTCAACTTATCGTTACAAGGCAAAGAAATTTCATTGTTTCACGTTCAAGATAAAGTGAACTCTGCCATCGCAAAACTAAAGTTATGGCAAAAGAGAGTTGGTAATGCAGAAGTAGACTCGTTTCCCTCTCTTCATGAGTTTATAACAAGATAGACTACTAAAATTGATGCTGATACTCTGAAATGCATAACACAGAATTTGGAGAGTTTGCAAGTGGGCGTGAAAAACTATTTCCCTGATTTAACCAAAAATATTGAATGGATAAGATATCCGTTTAACATTAACACAACATCCATGCCAGAAGACTTATTGCATGCGGAAGAAGAGCAATTGTTAGAATTGACTTCAGACGGATTCTTGAAAAATGAACACAAGGAGAGTACTTTAACATCAGACTGGTTACAAATGCAACTTGTGTATCCAGTTTTAACAGAAAAAGTTCTAAAATACTTCTTGCCTTTTCCAACTTCATATTTATGTGAAGTTCCTTTTTCAGCATTTGAGGACATCAGCATTGAGGCAAAAAGGAACAGACTATTGGACGTGGAACCACATCTCAGATTAAAATTAACAACCAGGAACCAAATTTTGACGATCTGTTATCTCACCACAAACAATTTCACCTTCTCATTGATCCAATTAAACGTTATTTATAATATAACTTTTATTTATATTTTACTATGAATAATTTATTTCTCTTTTCCTATTATTTTGTGTATGTCACAAAAAAAGAAAAAAATACATTTTGATTGTTATTAAAATACTTCCATTTTTTTGACGAGGGGTACTTAGCATTACAAAAATTTTAGAAGGGGTACACTTATGTCAAAAGTTTGGGAAACACTGCACTAGGGTCACAATTTGTATCCAACAGATCTTTGTTGCTGTTCTTATTTCTGTGTGATATGTAACATTATATAAAACAACCTTGAAGTCTGAAAATTTTGGAAAAGGGCCCAAGGCAGACTTAAACTGGATTCTGAACCAGAATATACCCAAAGCTGTGTGCGTATCTTCTTTACGGATACAAACTCTACGTCATGAGACAATCATTCAATAGAGAACTGATGGTTTTGAAATCAAATTTGTAGCAAATCTATAACAAACTCTGGATATTGTGAAAGGCGAATTTTTTTTCCTCATATTAAAACACGGGTACATTTCCTACAGATTCTGCACTGACAAATGGCTAACTTTAGAAAACTATCAAATCAAGACCTTGAAAACAGTTTTCAGCAAATATGCAAATATGAGATTTAAGTATGCAAGTGATGAAAGGATATTCCAAGGAATCATACAGCTATTCATAGATCCCCGTATTTCTGCAGTGCTAATTAAATAGATTGTCGTTCATTTTTTTTAATGACTGTCACATAAATTGAAGTTAAAGTGTGCAGTGCATAAAAAATTACCCTCCTAAAATAACAACAGAAAAATTTCCGACTAAATTACACTTACTTGCAATAACAATTCTCATAAATATGTTTTGTCTACTGCACGATATTCATAACATGTAATAAATGAAAAATTTAACGCAAACCTTTTGTTGGGAAAATTATTTACATAAACTAATTTTAATGAATTTAAACTTCGTTGTTTTCTATAAAAGAAATTGGAGCGGAATTAAGCGATAAAGTGGAAGAAGAAATAGCGAGGTTAGTTCTTTCCATCATGTAGAAAAGAATGTCTTACATACAATTGTGTCTTTCTATGGATGAAATTTATATAAAAGGTTTACATACCTAATAGTTCACAATGATCAATAGACAACTTCTGTGAATTCTGAAAGTTCAAATATCATACAGCATTTTTATCCTTTAGAGATACTTATATGCAGTCTTTACAAAGACATCATAGTGAATAAAATTCTTCTTTAAAATTAAACTCTAAGTAATAAATCAATTTTAATATTTAGTGGTTATAATTTTCGATTAAGAAATCCTGTCTTCAGAAATATTCTTTATTTTTACCGAATAATGGTTTCTGTCTCCAGGGGTTCAAACATTAAGTGTGTATCTGTATATGAAATACTTAAAATTGAAAGCTGAGAAATATCATATATATGTATGTGTGTGTGTGTGTACAACCTGAAAAGGGAAACTAGCTCATATTTACATGGCTGGAGCTAGACTCAGCCTGAAAGGAATACAATTTTGATGCATTCTGGCCGAATCGTTTATTAGAGCGACAAAAGTAGATCCGTCCATTCAAGAAGACGTCTCGGAAGTGAATATCACCTTTC
Source organism: Dolomedes plantarius (assembly GCA_907164885.2). NCBI lineage: Eukaryota > Metazoa > Arthropoda > Arachnida > Araneae > Dolomedidae > Dolomedes > Dolomedes plantarius. Next base: position 96,247,249 of record OU015497.1, on the reverse strand, counting down.
AACCTCACGAGCGAGAGGCGAGGTACATGTGACTATATTTTGAAGGGTAAGCAGAATATTGGGGCTCGCGATGCAAACCCACGCCTTTCTCCAGACCGTGGAGAAATGCGACACGTGTAGAAATGCGAAGGCATGCGATTTATAGAAAGTTCTGTTGCTAAGGGCTTTTAAGCGATAAATTAAGATTACTGAGGATTGGATTTAGGAAAGGGAATTTGAATGCTAGAATGGGGAGCATAATATTTAATTTATTACAAATCCACCCCTAAAAAGTGAAATTCGTCACGTTGAAAGGTGACATTTTCACAAACATAATACAACAAAATCTCTTATAATAAAAGTGAGTACAATTACAATGCATCATAATCAAAATTACCTACATCATAAAATTACATTTCTTTGAATGCAACATTGGTGGAAAGACGTCACGACAAACACCAAGGTGGTTAGAATTAGAATACATCAGGGTTACAGAGTCAAGAGCTTTGTCCATAACCCATCATAAATTAACTCCATCGAAACAAAACCAAAGTTAAATCTTTTGAATCTTTACTATAAAACTAAACTCACTCTTGACTTCATTGCACCATCACACAAAATATATGAAATTAAAGATAATATACAATGAAATCTATAATGAACATTCAAAATATATGGAATTAACATAGTATGCAAAAAATTTTATAATTATTAATAGAATGTGCAATGAAATTCAAATAACTGAAATATTATTGTTTACTATAATCTCAATAACTTTTACACAAATCAAAATTCTTCATTCAATAATGACTCCTAAAAAACGTATAATTCTTGGAGTCCTTAAGCTCAATTTAAATTCAAGTAGTTATACATGGTTTATGAAACAAGTCCTTATTGTATTTGCTTTATATTCAGTGTCTCCATTTTACACATGATTTCCCATGATTTCAAAACTTCATGATTTACATCTATTACATCGATCTCCATTTTTCATATTCCTAACCTCGTATACTTACATTAATTTTAAAATAATTCACAACGTATAATTCAGAAGATATTTCAATAAGTTCAAGTTCAAGTTCACAACTTTGCTTTAGACAATTTTATTACAAATTGATTTGTTATATTATTTTGAAAGTTTTACTTCAATTACAACATATAATTTGTATACCTGTCAAGATTTCTAACAATACATAAGATCATAAATTAGACAACTCAAAACAACTTGTTATAAATCCTTAATTAATTAAATGGGCATCATTTGCATATTAGGTAATATTAAAAAACATGTGCTTTAACAATGTCACTAGTTTCAATTCAAAATATTCAAATTCTAAAATCATTGGTACCAATCCTGACATAAGTGACAAACCTGGAGGTGACATGGGCTATCCTCTATGATATCTAACGTGAAAAATTGTTAGAGATCAAGATGGGTGCTGTGATGCAAAGACAGCATGAGGCTCATCCCTCGGAGGGAGGAACTACCCCTTGTGCTGGCAAAAGGGTTATCCGGTGTCAACAAAATTAATAACTCAGATCATAAACACACTTAACATAATTAGAGGTAACCTGTGACACGTCGTGTTAGCCCCAACCATGACAAAATTTTCTTTAACTTAGCACATCAACGTTCCTTTTAATAAATTCATCAATGTTCCTTTTACAATAATTCAGACGGTAATTTGTGGAAGGCAGACAAGCATCAAAAGTTCTCTAAATAAATGTAATCAACTACAAAATTTAGGTAGGTATCGAAAACCATCAAAGTTAGGTTATCTTCATCATACGTTAACAATCTTCATTAGGTTATCAAAATATCGTAAGATTATCGGAGTCATAGTCAGGTAGTTATTTGAGTCATAGTTGGGTAGTCTTAATCATCACATATAGGTTTTTTTTAATATAAAATCTCTAACACTATTAATTATTTTTTACATGGAATCTTGGTCGTTTTGGGTTTTACTGTCATTAAAATAGGAATTTTATTTTTTCTAGTTGCTAATCGAAAATTATTTGCAGGGTTGAATGGCCTTAATCTGGTTCAGTGTACAATTTCCGAAGTTTTCTTAGTAAGGGAATTGGGTCTGTTAATTTCAAAATTTACTCTAGAAATTTGCTTCAAAATTTTATATATACCAGAATAAGGGGGAGTAAGTTTAGGAGTATTTCGGTAACGAAACTCTTCGTACATCGCTATATCACCTACCTTAAATTTAGATTCCACAAAATGAGTGTCATGTCTTTCCTCATTTACTTCATGATTTTAATAGTTCTCTGTTGAGCAATCTTCAAAGATTCTTCAATTGGTGGGTACATGCCTTGATCATCAAGTAAGTTTTGGTAGAGTAGTTTTCCATGCATTAAGTTTGAAGGGGGAAATTGTTCATGTGACTATATTTTAAAGGGTCAGCAGAACATAGGGGCTCGCGATGCAAACACACTCCTTTCTCTAGACCCTGGAGAAATGCGAAGGTATGTGATTTATGGGACGTTCTGTTGCTAGGGGCTTTTATATAGAGGGCATAATATTTAATTTATTACACACACACACACACACACACACACATATATATATATATATATATATATATATATATATATATATATATATAAACAATAAAAGTTTCCACATCTGAAATACCCTGTGGGATAACTTTTACTAATCCAATACCAATCTGTTGGATGAGAACTGATTTTATTGAAAGTTACTTAGGTCTAAAGTTAATTAGGAGCCTCATCACTAAAATTTCTATAAAATGACAGAATTTCACTTTATTGTCTTAAAACATGTTAAATAAATTTTACAAACAAATAGCCTAAACCTCATGCTTTCACGGTGAGGACAAAACCAACCATTTGTGCATTTTTATGCTGTACCGAGTTATACATCTGTAATTTAATTCTATTTACCTGAGCATGGAGTTTTTCCGGAATTCACATAGTTAAGACAAAATATATTAAATCATAGCGAGGAGTATCTTTTACAGTATTTGCAGCTTTCCTTTGCTCTATTCTATTAACCTGCCTCCAAAGTTTCTGATTTAGAGTAAAATTTTGAATGTATTTACTCTAATGCAAATACCATATTCAAACAGAGAACGATTTTTTACACTTAAACGCTGACTAAAAATTTCATAGATAAAACTGTTATAAATCTTGAGTACAAGTTATTTTTATTATTACTTACGCACAAAAGTTAAAATTAATTTTTCAAATATAGTGCTGTCCACCCATCGTATCTACCGAATATGAAAAATACATAAAATTTAAATTTAAATTTTTAAAGTCAAATACCAAAATGTTCTATAAAATTGAATTCGTTTTAAGACACATTGGTCAGGAAAGACAAAAAGATTTGACAAAAGGTTTGACCATGAAATATTTTTTTCTTCTAAGACATCTTAAAATCCAAATGAATCTAATATTTAGTTGTAAGCAATCTGTAAAATACTATCCGAGTTCGGAATTTAAAAAATCTGAATGTCGGAGACCATTTTTGCGGAATATCAAAAAATACCGAATATTAAATCATAGCGAGGAGTATCTTTTAAAGTATTTACAGCTTTTCTTTGCTCTATTCTATTAACCTGCCTCCAAAATTTCTGATTTAGAGTAAAATTTTGGATGTATTTTGTCTAAGGTAAATATCATATTGAAACAGAAAATGATTTTTTACACTTAAAAGCTGACTAAAAATTTCATAGATAAAACTTTTATAAATCTTGAAGACAAGTTATTTTTATTATTACTTACGCACAAAAGTTAAAATTAATTTTGCAAATACAGTGTTGTCCACCCACCGTTTGTACCGAATATGAAAAATACTTAAAATTTAAATTTAAATTTTCAAAGTCAAATACCAAAATGTTCTATAAAATTGTATGCGTTTTTAGACACATTTGACAGAGAAGGCAAAAAGATTTAACAAAAGGTTTGTAACTGAAAGATTATTTTCCTTCTAAGACTTCTTAAAAACAAGATGAATCTAATATTTGGTTGTGAACAATTAATAAGTAACTACTCGAGTTCGGAATTTAAAAAATCTAAATGACGAAGATCATTTTTACCAAATATCAAAAAGTACCTCTAACGCAACTTACAGCCAAGAATGTTCTCCATGTACTTATCAATCAAATTTTCGAGATTCCTGGCTTTAACACACCAATAAGATCGACGGAAAAGCGTCAATCAAATTATCAGGGACTACATTATAAGAAAGCAGGGCTAGTCTCCAAGTTATGAAGATGAAGCTAGGTATAACAAGATGCGAAGAAACAGGCGAAGAAGAAAAAAATTTAAAAAGTAACTGAATGGGTTAACCAATGTTATCTATACTGATGATAATCCGTGTAGCAGAAGGGATATTGTATTAAATCCTTTGGACAATGCAATAAAAATTAATATTTTTCTCCATGAAAATGTTACAGAACATCTCGACAACCAAAATGGAGTGATTTTAGTGAAATGCTTATTAACATAGTATATTTAATTTCAGAATACAGATATATGCAAATTATTTATATACCAGTACATTCATACATTATATTTTATATTTAAATTAAAATTGAAGAATAATGTTAAAAATTTAGTTTATTATATCAATTTAGTTATTTTCAAAAACTTGTTAAATGTTGATACTATATGGTAGTTAGGTACACTTTTCTAAAAATCTATTAAATTTATCTCTTCCAAATTTGGTTTGGTAACATAACACATATCAATTGACAATAATACGAAGTATTTTGCTTCTAAGTGTAGTAAAATTGTAGTGAAATCGAATATTACAAAAATATGTAATTAAATTTTTTATGTTTTTTTGAAGTTTTCCTCTAACAAGTTTTTTATTTAATTTTTTTGTAACCTAAAAGCAAAATAAATCGTAATACTGTTAATTAATATATTTTATGTTAGCATAATAAATTTAGGAGAGATAAATGTAATAGATATTTAGAAAAGTGTACATAATCCAACATACACTGCTGGCCACCCAAATTGCAACACCAAGAAATACAAGAGATATCACAACAAAATTTATTTTATAGATAACATGTTGACCAAGTATCAAATGATTAAATTTATAGACTTCTGTGAAGTGTGGTTCCTGCCAAAATCAGTAGCCAGAGTAGCCGCCATTGTTGGAGATCACCGCTGCCACACGCCTCGGCATTGATTCAAAGAGACTTTGGATGAGTTCTTGGGGTAAAGCAGACCAAGCAGCTTCCACACGTTGCCAAAGTTGATCTGCTGTGGCAGCTGGGGATGGAATCTGGGTCAATCGTAGAGCAACCATGGACCACATGTTTTCTATCGGCGAAAGATCCGAAGAGCGAGGCGGCCAGGGAAGCAATTCAATCTGGCGATTGACGAAGAACCGTTGGACAATGCGTGCCACGTGTGGTCGCGCATTATCCTGTTGAAATATGGCTGTGGGCAAGCCCTGAAGGTAAGGAAGGACAACTGGCTCCAACACCTCGGAGATGTAGCGCTGGCTGTTTAAAGTACCGGCAATGCGTACTAGAGGTGTGCTAGAGTGATATCCAATACCGCCCCATACCATAATACCCGGTGCAAGACCAGTGTGGCGGTGCATAACGCAGCTGTTCAGCATTCTCTCTTCACGGTGTCTCCAGACTCGAATGCGACCATCGTGGTGTTGCAGACAGAAGCGTGACTCGTCAGTAAAAACAATTTCATTCCATTCTGCCGTCCACATCCTTCTGTCATGGCACCATTGGCGGCGAAGACGTCTGTGGTTCTGCGTCAAGGGTAGACAAAGGAATGGACGTCTTGCGGACAGACCACTCTGCTGTAAACGGCGTCGAATGGTACGCGCAGACACTGGATGATGCGTTACAGACTGCATGTGCTGTACTATGGTTCGTGATGTGACTGAGCGATTCGTCACTGCCATGCGCACAATTTGCCTGTCATCACGTGAAGTGGTGCGCTGAGGTGGATGCGTTCGAACACACCGGTCCGTCGTACCCTCCTGCATCCAACGATCACATATCCGCATTACAGTTCTTTGGTTTCGTCCAACACGACTACCGATTTCCTTGAAAGATAATCCACAATCTCAGTAGGCCACTATCCTTCCTCTGTCGAACTCGGATACTTGATCAAAAGATGATCGCTGTTTTCGACGAGGCATAATTGATCGTTTTTTTTAAAAAAACCACAAGAAAAACACAATTGCCGAACTTGAAATCGTCGAAATCTCTAAGCCTTAAATAGCGCTTTGAAGTGGCGCCACAGGCGCGCTTGATGTGCGTCTGCGCTGAAATTCTAATCATTTGCATATCTCACCTCCGCTAATGCATGTTGTAAATTTCATGTTATTTGCATGTTTCCTTCAGGGTGTTGCATTTACAGTGGCCAGCAGTGTAGATAGATAAAAATAATACAAATATACACAAGAAACAAACAGAAATCAAGCACTCTGGGCATCCACGCACCAACGGCAAGATTCTGTGTAAGTGCCGGAACTGAACCATAAAACAATAGAGGTAACCGACAGGTCTATTGGTTTATGGTTCCTCTATTGGTTTATGGTTCAGTTCCGGCACTTATACAGAATCTTGCCGTTGGTGCATGGATGCCCAGAGTGCTTGATTTCTGTTTGTTACTTGCCTATATTGGTATTATTTTTATCTATCTATGTTGGATTATGTATTTGTTTTCATTATGGGGATATGAAGCTTCTGCGCTATCCTCTGTTGAAAATTTTTTCTTTGCAGGATATGTTTTTTTTTTTGTTAAAGTGATTTAGCAGTCTATGCTTGATTTTTATTTTTGTTTATTTCTATTGTTTATATTTTACATAGAAAAGTGTACCTAACTGATATATAGTGCCCTTAAATAAGAGACTCGTGAAATGTAACACAGGAATGTAGTAAACAAGAAATAACAAACTTATTATAAGAACGGTGCGGAATAACAAAATATCATGCAATTGTCCCTAAAAATGAGAAAACAAAAATTTCAAATAATCATCCTATGTAAATATAGGATGGAAATAATAAAAAAACCGAAATAATGCCGTTACTTATTGTTCAATGTCAACAGTTACTCTTCATCCCAAAAGAAATTTGCTTCAAGCTCTATATAAGTATCCACATTTGCAAGAGTTACTACCGTCGGGAATTACACCGACGTCTCTGTTCTGGTCAGTAGTATCTACCAATTTGCTTTGAGTTCTGTTAGCATAAATCTTTTATTTCTGGACAGAAACTTTACGTTGGTTGCGCTGATGTAGATTTCGGATTCAGGAAAAGGGAAGTTTGGAGTATTGCTTCTATCAATTTACTTTGCAGTCTATTAGCATAAATTTGTTATTTCTGAAAAAAGACGACATTTTTTGAGCTGGTGTTGATTTTGGGTTCTAGAAAAGAGAGATTCAGGAACGAGTACAACGATATTCTCGTATTAAAGAAGAAAAAAAATTCATTAACTGAATTAAATCAATTTCATGGTTCATGTTTTTTGTTGTTTACACTGTGTTACGTTATTTAGCCCTGAAATGGAACCTTTAAAAGATAGGGAAAAATCAAAGTAAGAAATGTTGATAACCAGAAATAAAAATATCAAATAAAATATGAATAAAATATGAATATATATATATGTATATATACAGTATGCCCACTAAAGTCCCTTCCCACCCTCTTAACTTCGGAACGGCTGCTGCTATATTCATAAAAGTGGTGTCTAGGTATAGTAAAGTAGCCATGCGCTACTGAATGAAACCACCTACCGCACCACCTGATGGAAAACTGCGGAGTTAGCATTCCTATCTCGAAAACGGAACAAGATAGGAAAAAAAGTGATTTACAAAGTTGTAGAAAATCATCAATTTTGTACGAAAAGATACCTTGTGGACATTAATGCAAAGAATAGTACGGTTAAAACGCGCATTTATTTTTTCGTGATTTCCTACACTGTGATGTCAAGAAACTTGAACGAAAGGAGAAATGATTATCTTTCGGGCAAAACAGGACACCGCAATGTGCACAGTGGTATATAGCTTTTGATCCCCAATCAAAAGGACCGCCGTTCAAACCTCGAGGGTTTCATCCTTGTACTGATTGTCTTTATAAACAGAGTAGACAACACGTAGATCGTGTAAAATGGTGTCACATCAACTCAACGCAACTTGCGCTTGGTGTTCGAAATTTTTGCAGTATGCAAATACGTAAGAAACGTCACGCCTGTTCACCTGAGACAGCTATAAAAGAGACATCTTCTTGGGGTTGAAGTATGTTGATGCTCGTGGTCATGGCTGAGTATTCCAAAGCTGAGTATTGTGAGATGGTTTTACTTTACGGTGAATGTGGACGCAAGGCACGATCAGCAGCAAGGTTGTGCCGGCAACGTTTCCCCAAAGGTCCGCATCCTTCTCATCACACCATTCTAACTGTTGTAAAACGTTTAAAAGAGACAGGCTGCATTACTAGTCGACCTCGATCTCGCAGACCAGCTAAGGTAGGACGGCCAGTTCAATCGGATGAGGTATTAGCATACGCCCTCGCATATCCGAAATGCAGCACAAGAGAGATCAGTCAACACTGTGGCCTCTCCAAATGTCAGGTTTGGAAAATCCTAAGCGAATTAGGCGCTCATCCATACCGATCAACTCCTCAACAGGTTTTAGTGGACAGGGATGCCGAACGACGTTATGCATGGTGATACTTCGTCATGAATCAGATACAGGTCCAGTCAACATTCTTGGCAGATATAGTGTGGACGGATGAGGCATGCTTTTCACGGAATGGCATTTACAATAGTCAAAGCACCTATTACTGAGCGCTGGAAAATCCTAGATGTTTTTCCGACGTTCGACATCAAATGCGGTATGCTATTAACGTTTGGTGTGCGATTTACAATAACAATCTGATCGGCCCAATATTTTACAATGGCGCGTTAACGGGTACACGATATTTACAATTGCTACAGAACGTAATACCCGATTTTGTGGAGAACCTGCCGTTGTTTAATCTTAGGAATGTATGGTTTCAACATGACGGCGCGCCTGCTCATAAGACATTTCCAGTTGTCGTAATGATTGTTCTAACGGTCGAATAACGACTTTTTACTTTTTTTATCATCACTCCATAAGTTTTACTAACTAAACCAAATAATAGTAATGTCATAGTAATTAATCATCTCACTTAAAAGCTAACTCAGTATTAATTAATAGTTTTTTTTTTACTGTCCCCCCTTTTATTTTGTTTGGCTAAATGGCGAATTCGCCATTTTTTCGGACTGTCCGCCATGTTTTTCCTTTTTTTGAAGGGTTGGGGGAGAAGAGCCGGACTTAGGCTTGAATGACCGCTTCTTGGTCCAATGAAAGACGGCGCTGCAACGTGGATTCGAGCGACCAGACAGGATTTCGCGGGAGTGCGGCAGTATCGGTGGAATGCTTGAGCGTAGAGGTCGGAAAGTTTTTCTTTCTGGCTGCGAGGTAACCCTGCGATGATTCACGGCTTGTTCTCCGACGAGAAGGGTGCCCAGGAACAAGAGAATCTCTGATCCTGTGGCCGCCATCTTGTACGATACAGGAGTGCAATTCCTGTCGGAAGCCTGGAACGCTGCCATTTTAGCGATTCAACCTAGCTCCTTCACTGCGTGCATTCATCAGACGTGTTCCCATGAATTGCAGAGAAGTCTAATCCCGGAGTCGCATTCTTCCCACGACTTAGGAGGATAGAACCGGACGGAAGCCTGGAGTGCTACAATTTCGGACCTTCAACCGAACTCCTTCACAGTACGAAATTTAGTGAATCGGGTGACGTTCTTCTTCTTTTTTTATATCATAATTACTTTTCCTAAACTTTTTTTTACACCAAGTAGAATCCTTCCTCTAGGGTAATTCATATGTTTTTGTGATGTGTACTAATGTGTAATATGATGTGTTTAGAATGGTCAGTTGACACATGATTAATAAATTTTGACATTCCAACGTAAATTCTGCCAACCAATATCCCCCATTATTCTTTCCTTAGCTAGTGTTGTAAAATTCCTTTTAGCCTGGACATACCTTGATTTTTACGAATGTTCATAGGAAAGATGATCAATTCTTTATTATTTGACGTGTAATGAAATGTAATATTTTTTATTAAATGCATGTGAATGTATTTGATAGTGTCTGTCATTTTTATTCACACTATGGACATATATTGTTCAGAGGCAACCAAGGCTAATTTATTTGTTTCCTTTGAACCTGGGTTTGAAAATAAGTGCTAGTGGTGTAAGCACTAACTTACGTAAATCTCTTCGTATAGATTACCACACAGTGAAGCAGTACCTCGTCAAGGAATTCGGGGACCAAATAATTGGGTATGGCGGTTTCGAAGAGTGACCTCCACGTTCGCCTGATCTGACTCCACTGGACTTTTTCCTGTGGGGATACCTGAAACAGCAGGTGTATGCGACCCCTCCACAAACATTGCAGTACCTTAAAGAACGCATTACGGACGCTTCTGCCAACGTGTCCCGCTCTATGCTCCAACGTGTGCAACGTGAGATTCAAACGAGGATCCAAATGTGTATTGCAGCTGACGGTGAGAAGTTTGAACATCACAAATAAAGGTATATTGTTAAAATCAGTTGTTTTTTTCTTTCTCAAATACTTTTGTCACGTCACAGTGTAGGAAATCACGGAAAAACAAATGCGCATTTTAACCGTTGTAGTATTCTCATTAATGTCCACAAGGTATCTTTTCGTACTAAATCGATGCTTTTCTACAACTTTGTAAATCACTTTTTTTTCTATCTTGTTCCGTTTTCGAGATAGGAATGCTAACTCCGCAGTTTTCCATCAGGTGGCGCCGTAGGTAGTTTCATTCAATAGCGCATGGCTACTTTACTATACCTAGATGCCACTTTTATGAATATAGCAGCAGCCGTTCCGAAGTTAAGAGGGTGGGAAGGGACTTTAGTGGGCATATTATATATACACAGCTGGCCACTGTAAATGCAACACCCTGAAGGAAACATGCAAATAACATGAAATTTACAACATGCATTAGCGGAGGTGAGATATGCAAATGATTAGAATTTCAGCGCAGACGCACATCACGCGCACCTGTGGCGCCACTTCAAAGCGTTGAACATCATTAAGGCTTGGAGATTTCGACGATTTCAAGTTCGGCAATTGTGGTTTTCTTGTGGTTTTTAAAAAAAAAACGATCAATTATGCCTCGTCGAAAACAGCGATCATCTTTTGATCAAGTATCCGAGTTCGACAGAGGAAGGATAGTGGCCAACCGAGATTGTGGATTATCTTTCAGGGAAATCGGTAGTCGTGTTGGACGAAACCAAACAACTGTAATGCTGACATGTCATCGTTGGATGCAGGAGGGTACGACGGACCGGCGTGTTCGATCGCATCCACCTCAGCGCACCACTTCACGTGATGACAGGCAAATTGTGCGCATGGCAGTGACGGATCGCTCAGTCACATCACGAACCATAGCACGGCACATGCAATCTGTAACGCATCATCCAGTGTCTGCGCGTACCATTCGACGCCGTTTACAGCAGAGTGGTCTGTCCGCAAGACGTCCATTGCTTTGTCTACCCTTGACGCAGAACCACAGACGTCTCCGCCACCAATGGTGTGATGACAGAAGGATGTGGACGGCAGAATGGAATGAAATTGTCTTTACAGACGAGTCACACTTCTGTCTGCAACACCACGATGGTCGCATTCGAGTCTGGAGACACCGTGAAGAGAGGATGCTGAACAGCTGCGTTATGCACCGCCACACTGGTCCTGCACCGGGTATTATGGCATGGGGCGGTATTGGATATCACTCTCGCACACCTCTAGTACGCATTGCCGGTACTTTAAACAGCCAGCGCTACATCTCCGAGGTGTTGGAGCCAGTTGTCCTTCCTTACCTTCAGGGCTTGCCCACAGCCATATTTCAACAGGATAATGCGCGACCGCATGTGGCACGCATTGTCCAACGGTTCTTCGTCAATCGCCAGATTGAATTGCTTCCCTGGCCGCCTCGCTCTCCGGAACTTTCGCCGATAGAAAACATGTGGTCCATGGTTGCTCTACGATTGACCCAGATTCCATCCCCAGCTGCCACAGCAGATCAACTTTGGCAACGTGTGGAAGCTGCTTGGTCTGCTGTACCCCAAGAACTCATCCAAAGTCTCTTTGAATCAATGCCGAGGCGTGTGGCAGCGGTGATCTCCAACAATGGCGGCTACTCCGGCTACTGATTTTGGCAGGAACCACACTTCACAGAAGTCTATAAATTTAATCATTTGATACTTGGTCAACATGTTATCTACAAAATAAATTTTGTTGTGATTTTTTTTGTGTCTTTCTTGGTGTTGCAATTTGTGTGGCCAGCAGTGTATATATGTGTGTGTGTAAGTAATCAATAAATTTTAACCACCTATAATCGCCTGTAATCCGACTTATCTCTCTCTATGGTAACATTTCCGCTCTTTACCCCTTTCTCATATACAAACCTACCTCACCAATTTCTGACAACCCGTTTTACAGCTACTTCAATATGCTCGCACAAATGGGAGTGGGAGGCCATGCTGTTAGGTGATGTTTTAGCTGCAATAAACTGCTTTGTTCGTTGTATTGAAATCTTATTGTTTTCGACCACGATGCTTAATTTAGGAAATGACCATTCAGGTGATTTCATATATATATATATATATATATATATATATATATATATATATATATATATATATATACAGGATGTCCCAAAACGACCGCATAAACTCTGCACAGCTAGATTCCTCGTTGGGAGTACATAAAAACTGCCCAAAGAATCGTTCCTGTGCGATCCATAGTTTACGAGAAAAATACGAAAAACAAAGTATGACGTCACTGCCAGTGCAAGAAAAAACACTTTATTGAACATATCAACAGCATGCACAATTTAAAGCAGATGTTCAAAGTGTCCGCCGTGCATGTCGAGGCAGGATTGAGCACGCCGTGGAATGGCTGTCATCACACGTTGCAGCATCGCGGGGTCCACCGAAGTACAAGCAGCATGCAGACGAGCAACTAAGTCCATTTGTGTTGTCATTACGTCTCGATACACCAGTTCCTTGAGATGGCCCCATAGGAAAAAATCCAACGGTGTAAGATCTGGCTAACGTGGCGGCCATAGAACTGGACCCCCACGTCCGATCCAGCAGCTGAGGTATTCCATATCCAGCCAACCACGTACAAGAGCACAGAAATGCGCCGGAGCCCCATCATGCTGGAACCAAAGTCCCTGTATTGCCGCTAATGGTATGTCATCGAGGAACTCGGTTAAGACCTCATTGAGAAACACCAAGTACGACTGCCCTGTGAGCCGTTCATTCAACAGATATGGTCCAAGCAGGCGATCCCCGAGTATGCCGGCCCACACGTTAAGAGACGAACGTTCCTGATGTTTCTGCGGCCGGATTGCATGCGGATTGACCTGGAACCACATATGACTGTTGTGATGGTTGAATACCCCATCACGAGTGAAACATGATTCATCAGTCCACAGGATATGTGCAATGAAACCATTATCTGTGTTCTGTTGCTGCAACAGCCATTCACAGAAGGCCACGCGTTTCTGAAAGTCATCTGGTTTCAGACCTTGCACGGTTGTGTACCGAAATGGGTGTAGTCTCTCAGACCGTAAAAGCCTGTGCACAGTACTTTTACTCATTCATCAAAGTCATCTCACGGGCTAATGCGCGTGTGCTTACCTCGGGCGTCTCTTCTACCCGCTGCAGTATTGCATCCGCCTGTGCTACCGTCAGGCCGCTCCGCGGTCTTCCAGTATCGTGAAGATTGGCTGTTGGCAAGACGCTTCCCGTATTTCGCAGTCTGTCGTCCAGCCTACGGATGACGTTGACATCGGGAGGACGGCGGGACGGATATCGATGGGCATACTCCCTAGCAGTTCGTAAGGCATTTCCATTACATCGGCCGTACATCAAGTACATGTCGCAGTAGTCACGAACGGAGTACATGGCCACCATACGAAGACTACCGGTAGCTGCAAGATGCAGCCTTTTAAATACCAGTTCAACGGTGGCTTATCGTCATTCCATGGCGCGCGCGTATGCATGACGCGATATGCGCGGCGAACGTTTTAAACATTATCGTCTGGAAAGATATGCAAATATTGTTGTTGATATATCCAATAAAGTGTTTTTTTTCTTGCACCGGCTGAGAGACAGTCTATGACAGACGACCACTGCCGACAGACCTGCGGACCGACGTAGAGCATCCGGAGAGAACTCCTGAGTGATCATCGACTTATGAGATCCAGAACTCTTTTACTAGAACTGTCGTGTACAGTGACCTACGAACAATAATCGGACAAATTGTGTATAAGCGGTTATAGCGACTGAAGGAAAGGGCCCGAGCTACATTGACAGAAGCCTCAGGATGAGCATCTTTGCTATCATTACTTAATTCACATCTTCGCTTATCAACATATTCGCCACTTACCCGCAAGGGTAGGCATTTATTGACGCATAATGAATATTATGGAGTATAATATTGAATGATTGTATGATATAATTGATTAGTATAAGGAAGTTAACTATATGCCAGGTGCAACATTATTTATTTGCGCATGATGAAGTGTAATATTGATTGATTGTAAAATATAATTGAGTAATATTAGGAAGTCAGCTATATGCTAGGTGTCATGTTGTATATATTAATATATATATAATATGTAAATATATATAAGACTAGTTTCTTATTTGAAAGTAGTACCCCTTAAAAATGATTTTTCTGGGACAGAAGTTGGTCGACGAAACGGTGTAACTATCGATCACGACCTAACGACTGCCATAGGGTGTCACTACATTTTTTTTCTTTTTCTAGTAGGGACTCCTTGAACCTCTCCAACACGCTTTATATATATTTCCTTCTTTCTTTTTCTTATTGGCTGTGGCCTTACTGCATTTCTATTCGTTCGTAACACCCTTTCTCGGGATGCGGGATGGATCGTTCCGCTCATATGTTACGTTCCCGATCCTATTCACTGCATTGGTCGCAAATTAAGTGTTAGTGGAGCATTTTAATTAGTTCTGGTGCCTGCCCTTTTCTGGAACACTTTCTCACCGGGTAGTGTCATTTTTCTTCGACCGTCGACCTCAGCTTTATGGCTGTCTCCATATTTCTCGATGTTTTATGACATATGTATTATCGAGCTCTGTAGAATGTCTCTCTGGCGCCCCAAAAGTGGCAACCGTAAATCTATGACTGACAGCTTCCCTTGGGTAGTTCCTAACAATTTTGATCGCCCCTTAAAGATAACACATATTCACATCCCGTTTATTACGGGTTCAGAATCCAATTTCCTAATTGTACCCTGGGCACTTTGCCAAAATTTACCAGGCTTCCAGCTTGTGTCATATAATAGGCATTACATATCACACGGATACATGGACAGAAATAGACATCTGTCGGTTACATATTGTGACCCTAGTGGGACATGACTTCAATTGAGTGTACTGTGACATCCGAAATGCCGTCCAGAACGTGTCGTATCTGTCATACTTTCTCCCCGTCTGTACATATTTAAGCGTCCGAGAAACCATTGTTGTTGGTATTTTGTTTTTTCTCCCGCCGAGCAAACGCTAAGCAGAAAAGGTTATTGCTACATACCCAGATGCCACAGATACAGGTTGCCTATGACAAAAGATACAGGTTGCATATAACAAATGATATATTCTATTAAAAATCTGATCTTATGGACAATGAGTTTCTAAACACCTGCTTACTAGACGCAAAATCATACTGTCATATGCCTTTAAACTTTATTTTTCACTTCGTGGTGTTTTATTATTAATGATACAGTCTCGCTACTTTTAGAACGTACCTCGAACGTAGAAACTGATTATTTCCGTTTGTCGACTATGTAGAGTATTCACAAAAGCTTAGTTGAAGTTTTTAAATGAAAGCAGAATCTAATAGTCTAATAATTGCAATATTATCAGTCACTTTCGAAGATATATATTACAAAACGATATAATGCCGTCAGTCGCCATCATTTACTGTGTATTCTTACAGAAACATTGTCATACGCCGTCAAGGACAACTGGGAAAGACGATCAACAACTACAGCTGGGTAAAGCGTTCTGAAACAGGTATTACTTCTATTTGTTTCAAGAAAGAAATGCAGAAGCATACTGAATAATCGAAAAAAGGATTTGTTGATGAACATAAGAAAGAGGAAGTGGTGATTGGTAGGTGAAAATGTCCAGATTCTCTATGTAATGCAAGTTTATCAACATAAAATTTTGTTTCGAGAAAATTTTCTCCTTATAAGATAAACCTTAGGAAAAGATGCAAGGATTTTTTTAAAAGTTCTGGAGATGTTTGTAAAGAAACGTTTGAAACATTCTCATACGCTATAAAGGATAACTTAACGTTATAAGGGAAGCTGATCATCTGGGTCTGACTACATCTGTGTCAAGCCTATTAATATAACAGTTTTTTAATTCCTTTTCGCATTCTAGAGAGAAGCGTGGATTCACTGAATGTTTTCTTCCCCACTTCAGAGGCATTGGTGTGTTGTTGTTGTTGTTGTTGTTTTTAAGGGAAACAAATTTTATTATAGCATTAAACTCAATAGTTTATCAAAATTATGATATTCAGGGAAACATTTTGATTAACATTTTACGGAGAGGTCTTTTATAAAGGGCATTAGTTTATATTCATTTCTCATATAACAAGAATTATTTTATATTTAAGTTTTTGGAAAAAACAAAAAATTAATAAAGTTGATGTTACTGAAGTATAAATATAAAGTATACTTCATAACTAGAATTTACTAGTTTGAAAAAAATTACCGCTACCTTTATGCAGAGATTTACAATGATGTCTATAAAGGACTACTTGCCAGTTTATAAAATAAAATATTATTTAAGGAGACAAGGAACTCTCAACTTAAAATTTCATAATTCTCAGTCTTTAACTATGCAGAGATTTACAATGATGTCTATAAAGGACTACTTGCCAGTTTATAAAATAAAATATCATTTAAGGAGACAAGGACCTCTCAACTTAAAATTTCATAATTTTCAGTCTTTAACTGCATTTACAGATTATTAAGGCTGAAGACCCTTAGCATTCAAAATAAGGTTTTTGTCAGAATAATGCATGTTTTATAAGAAAAATTAAAAAACTCTAACATTTTGGAAAATGTTCCATGTACATACGAAACCTTAATTTTTTTTATAGAAGTTACCTGTATCTATATAAACATAATTGTGCACTGATGTTTTTTTTTCGTATGAATCTAAACGCATATATATGTATTTTTTTTTTAATATGCCTGTAATTTTTTTAAGTTTTTGTTATGTTTTTGCCCTATTTCATGGTCTATAAATTAAGAAAATTTCTGGTTTCAAAGAATGATGCACAGTTTTTGGCAAACATTTCATTTCCCAATCCAAAGAAATATGGAAGAAATTGGAAGTGAATGCACATGGATCATTTTGAAAAAAGTTAACATTTTTGAAGAATTTTTTGAAAAACATTCAATTATCTTATGGACACTGACTTATAAGTGGAAGAATAACTGTCTTATTCTTCTACTTTTAAGTCAGTCTTCACAAAATACTTAATGTGAATTCTAAGTGTCTTCAGTGCAGTAGAGAAAAATATTAATAATTCTCATTTTGTGTACAGAGTAAAATATTGAATATTTAAAAAAAAACGCGATAGAAAATCCCTTGTCCCAATAAAATATTTTACAGCGACTCACGTTTCAAGTTCCTCTTGAAACTCGGTCTCGAACTCCCCTGAAAGTACAAACACATATATCAGCTTCAAACATTTTCGAGGAAACATATTTGCATGCTGATAAATTTTTGCTATCTATTTTATTAAAACATTAAATGAGTTTAATGAATCACTCATATATAATAATAAAACTCCTACCGTGTAAAAATACATCAATTAAACATTGATTAAGAGCTCTAAAGAGTTACATAAAAGCTATCAGAAAATTATTTCAAATTAATAAAAAAAAGTATCTTTCAATCTATTCGCTTTTTTTTATTTAAAGGATAATGCGATAAAAATAGTTGATTACAAGAATAAATGAAACGTGTATGAGATAAGTGATATGCTTCTAGAAAGAATGGAAACAACCTGAAAGTTGACTTTTTCACAATGGTTCCTGTACTGAGTTAATAGGTGGTACCATCCCACTACCATGTGAATGAGTAATTAGCATGTTATAAACTTTGTTAAAAATTTAACTTTGCATATAGGAATCTATTGTTACAAATAATCTGTTCCAAGCAAGAAACATATGAGCTGATGAGTGAAGTCAGTTAGGAGAAATAATTGTGCAATTCTTGCAGCATTTGAAAGCATTAAATGTTTTAGTAAAGAGTACAACACATAAGCAACATCAATAATCCTACCTATCGTTTTATTTCTTCTTTTACTTACATGCATATTAAAATTCGTAAAATTGAGAAAAGTATTTCCCACTTAATTTTATTTCTTTCTGTACGCGGTGTAAACTAGTATTTTAATTGATTATATGGAGGAAAGTCGTGGAGAGAAATTTATATTAAGAGAAAATTTGCTTCATAGTGTTGTTAGAGGAATTTAAATCATAATTATTCTTGAGTGAGTATTTTTTTTTTGTTATGCAGAAATAAATTCGCATTATTAGTCAGCATACTAATTGCATTAAATATATATGAACTTTTCATAAAAGTCTCCAGACATATCGTCGATTCAAAAATCAGAGTTTAAATAATAATTCGCTAAGTTTTTTATTTTTCGCTAAGTTTGTCGCTAAGTTTGTGTTGTCGCTAAGTCGTTTTCTAAGTTACAATTTTTAAGATTGTAAGATTTAAAAATCGTTGAGTCTAGTGAAGTCTAGGGTAAGAAAAAAGTGAAGACGTTTCAGAGCACATTAAATGAAGAGTTATTAGGATATTTTGCTTATGAATTCTGCAGAGAGAGAAATATAGAGATCAAACAAATATTTCATTTTGCAATCTAAAATAATTCTAATAGCTCAATAAGTAAAAGTGAAACTAAATTGAAGATGCCAATTTTTCTCATATTAAGAATCTAAATTAAAACAAAGAAAAAGGACTTCCCATTTATCAAAGTATTAAACGTAAAAAAAATATGCATTAAGTCAATCCCACCACTAACATAAATGAAAAGAAAACCAATTTTTTCTTTTATACTTACCGGTTGAGCTCATTGCAGTGAATACGAGCACTACAAAGATAAGGCAGGTAACTTTAAAATAATTCATGTTTTTCAAAATGCCTGTGGGCCAGAGCTGGGAGAATCAGAAGCTGGAAAGAAATATTGTAGGATACAGCGACATTTGAATGATTGAAATAAAATACGATCTGAATTTAAGCTTATGGTTAAAAAAAACTTCAATACGTCGCATTATAAAAAGATTTGTAAGGAATTAAATTTTATTAAAAGTAAAATATTTTTGAATTTGATTTAATGTCATTCATCGTAATCGATTTTGAATCTCGAGTAGCTCCCTGGTCCCCCTGTCCGGATTAGCTGCTTATCAAAAAGCGATGAATTGATGAATGCTGACAACTTATTCGTCAGTTCGGCTGTTACTGTAAGAACTATCCACTCTCAATATCGGAAGTCCAAGACTGATTATTTATTTTGTAGTCTTAACTTTTTTTTGTTTTGTACAATTCAATCACGGGAAAAGGACCGCGGGAACATGAAGTGTATGTTTGTATTTACTTGGATATTTCGCAAGCCGCTAGACTCTCTGAAATGTTTGGGGAATTCTTCTAAAAATATCATCCCATAAGATATCATTTTTGAATGATTTACCACTGCTGAAACAGAAGCTTGTATGTTACGAATAAAATATATTACGTCAAAGCGGTAAACACTGTTGAAATAAAAGGTTCAACTCTTACCTGTGAGATGAAGTGAATCACAAAATATTTCTGTGAGTTTTCTAACTTTCCATATTTATATATAAAATTTTCAAAAAAAAAAATTATTCCCTTTCAATCCTCATTTCGCATGTTTTAAAATATCTGTCAGTATACATGACTTAAATTAAGATATCAAATCGTGTAATGATATTTTGTAAATTGTTTTCATCTTGAACAATCGAACGACATACGGTTGGATTACGTTACCCAAAATCTCTTTCTATACCATGAAGTTCAATAGAATAATACATCTGGAATTTTCAACTGTCGTTGAAACGAATGATTGTTCCCTTGAGACAGAGAAATAAAATAGATATTCATATTTCAAAATTTCGACTACACGTCAAAATATGTTAGCCATTTTGTGTATGGAAATTCTGTCAGAATAAAACATATTTGCTGCCATACACTTTCATGTTTGTTTATAGCTTAAAGATTATATATCTTCTGAATTTACCAGAAGGTACTCATCATTACACGTCCATAGGAAACGACAACGGTTAGTAAGGACATGCGTAAAAGAGTACCGAATTTAGAAGGAGGAAGGTTGTTACTTACTCCCTTATTACCTTGTATTCATTCCTTTATTTATTGGTAAAAAATATTAAAAATAACTTCACATTTTTAGTTTTAAAAGAGGGAAGAAGAATTTAATTTAATAATCTAATTCTCGGTCATTTACCATAGGTTTGCTCCCAATTTTGAGTCTGAGAGAATCGCGTTTTAAGATTCTGGGAATATGAAAGATCAATGAAAGATTTCGATGTCACAATAGGTAACAAACATGGTTTTTGTCCACTAAAATTGTTTCATAAGACAAAATTAAATTAAGAGAACCAGCATTTAAGTCGTCGAGATCTTATAGAAAAAAGTTATTGAAAAACCCACGATTGTAGTTAAAGAGGGGATAGAAAGAATCTTCATATATTAATGTTTTGGAAAATTCTTTTTTTCGGGATTCTCTTTTCCCATCTACAAAGTTTTTATCATCAGACACAAAATTGACGGGCTGTTTCAAATGCCATTTCAAAAATGAACGTGTGCATTTTGGTAGGCAGAGATTGAATCCAATTACGCGAGACAGAAAATAAAAGATATCTCTTTGCGCATAGGACCCGTTTTTTTCCTTCTAATATTGTTCTAAAGTGTAACCATGTTTCGAAATTTTTTTATAATATTTTTCTTTTGTCATTTCGAGCGGGATATATTAATTTTTCCTGTAAATGCGAGAAAACCTCACAAGCTATTTTCAAACTTACATTGCATTCTTTTTCTAGATTTGTTACAAGCAGTCATGATGTAGATGATTCATGATATTAATGAATAATTTTACACTCCACAAAAAATTAATTAAAAGAAAATATGCTGTTTATCTCAGTATTATATTTACAATACTAAGTGTCAAAGCAGGGCAGTAAATTCAGAATGAATGCCTGAAAAATAATTCAGATGTTTGTGTAAAAGTAAAAATGCCCTCTTCATTACACTAAACGTGCTGATAAATTGTGAAATTCATTAAAATAGAGGCAAATATTCAAAAAAAAAATAAACAAAATTCAAAATTTGTTAGTATATGCAAGTGAAATAGTTTTGTAGCCTAATTTGCAGGGATCTTAATTATCTACCCTCTGTTTCCTTTTGATAATAAAACACCTGTTGGATTACATGACGTTTAGACTTCTGTGGTGATATTTTATTCGATGTAAATTTATGAAATATATAGAAATAGCTTTGGCTTGTTTATTCTTTTATGATCCCTTACCCGTGAACCATCTATATTTGCAGAATTTCTGAATAAAACGTTATTTAGGATATAATCTACGCGTTTCTTATTTTTAAAAACCTGTTACATAGTTTATTGAACTATTATGCAAGTATTTACGTACATGCATCTTAAAGTTAGATGTCATGTAATACCGATTACCTGCAAGAGACAGAAATGCGTGTACATGCATTTTATTGTGTGAATAGTTACAATTTATACGACGTCCTTCTACGTGAATTTTGAAATACCCTTCAGATCTATTCGCTAATATTTTATCTTAATTGCATTTGAATTATATATATACAGAAAAATAAATACTCATGATAGACCACAGGAATTTTCATAGTTAGGAGTGACCAGTACTGAGGAAACTAGTGTTTTTACACGCAAGTGTTGAAGATAGTTTAGGACAAAGGAAAGTCATATTGAAGAAATTTCTGATTAGCTGAACATTGTTCTACTTGAAAACTACCTTTACAATGAATTAAATGAGTTTTAGGCAAATCCTCACATTTTATCATTTAGACTGGAAATTTCAGACCCCTATATAAAGAAAACAGATTTCAGAAAATAAAAATGCCGTCCTTTATTTCAAAATTTTAGTCTTAGACAGTGACGTGTGTATATACAGAGGCTGTTCACACATTTTTTAGACGATGCATATTGTATTCACAAAACTAAATTACATAAAATTCTTGTGTTTAAAATGTTCTATTTGACATCCCTTATTCTGAACTATCTTTCGACACCGCAATTTCTAGGATAATAATGCCATTTGAAGTGTCAGAAGAGGTATTCTATCCCATGCCTCATGAACAGGTTTCCAGAGTCCTCTAAGGGTTTTGGGACGACGTTTGGATAATGCAGATTTTAAAAGTCCGAAAGCACAAAAAATCCATAGGTGATACATCGGGAGATTTAGTAGGGATATCAGTGAAGGATATGGACTTGATACCAGTTTTTTGTTCCATTTCTTTTAGGAAATTTACAATGGATTTTGATGTGTGACTGCTAGCTTTGTCCTGATGGAGTCTCACAGATTGATGGCACTGTGGGTAAAGCGATGGTATTTCATGCAGAAAAATTGGCGATAAAATATGTTCCTGATAGTATTTGGAGTTAATCTTGACATTTTTTTCCACTCTCTTTATTTTAACTTGCCATTATAAGAAAACCAGCAACAATCATGAATCCCTTAGAAAAACTTTCTTTCGATTCTTTGAACCATGTACTTAAAATTTTTTCTCCCTTTTTATGATAATAAATGGCTCTTTTTTTGTTGCAATCATTTAAATACACCCATGATTCATCTATTGTGACAATTGTTTTCCATTTTGTTTGGATAAGTGTTTCTCATATAGAATTCTGCAGCGTGTCCTGCGTTCAGCGATATGATTTGGAAGAAGACGTTGCACATTGCGTTTTTTCTCTTTCTTAAGATTTAAATCAACGTTTATCATTTTGTTTACAGTGGACACCGAGCATTTTAATGATTTTGCAACTGTCCTTTGACTAGGGGGATTTTCTTTTAACATTAAACAACGTACCTTTGCAATAGTCGAAGATGTCCGTTTTTTCCTTGGATACTTGTTTGGAATTTTTGTCCCACTTGAGGCTCCAATTTGACGTTTTGTTTTTCCTTTCTTGTTGACGATATTGCCTATCGACGCTTTAGATATCACAAAACCATGACTCTCACATCGTTTTTGGATAACGGAGTATGCATATTTCTCTTCGGAAAGAGCATAAATGTAGCCTTCGAACCACTGCTTTGTTAAAAACGCCATTTTGAATAAAAACAAAACTTTCAAGCCGCAGACGATAATTTTGACTTTTAAAAACATAGTACAATTGCAATTATTTCTTTTGCAGCAAACGATTTTTTATTACCGCTTACCAAAATCGTCTAAAAAATGTGCGAACAGCCTCTGTATGTAAATAATTACAAGGTAAGAACTTTTTATATAAAAGAACTATTATTATAATAGAACTTTTTAAATTTTCTGTTAGATCATATAAACTTGACAATTCTATGTATTAATAAATACTTTTTAAAAATTTTTTTGATGAATTATCCCATCAACTTGAAAGAAAATGAAGTTACTTGGAAGTTAATTTGCGTTTAACTTTTCGTTCCCTTTCCGGCCGATAAATGGCTGCACCAGTCTACGAAACAAAATTAACTGAAAATAATAAAAAACATGGTAAAAATCTGCTTAAATGTGGCTAAAAGTATTTAAAAAATGCATTGTCACCGTGTTCTGAGCTATTCTAAAAGTTTCAAATGCTAGTCGGAAAGTTAGTTAAAAATCGATTGCAAGATTTTTACTGGACAAACACACAAACAAGAAAGCAAGTTAATAAAAACATGGAAATAAAATTGCTGATAAACAATATGTTATTAACCATTCGCTTGAGCTAGATGCCAAATTTCCTTTTTTTTTAATTAATCGCTAGTAATTGAATATTACGCTCAGTCATCTATCCTATTTACTTACAGCTGTTTACTCTCAATTAATTGTATTTCATTCAAAAAGCAATATTTCCCGCTTTAGTAAAAAAAAAAACCTTATGTTCGCACTTTTAACATTAATGATTCTAAATAACTTCAAGTAATTTTTTCCTCTATATCAAACAATATAACCGACCATATAAATCCTGAGAAAGGTATTAACAAAATGTGAGCTTTATTCCGATAAAAGTTTTAAACGGTAAATACCAGGAGATGCAAGAGATGTTTTAATAAGTATGCTGATATCTGATGAATTGCACTAATAAAAAATTTTAATTTTTACGTGTTATTTCTTACGATCCCAAAACTTAAAAAAGTGAAACTTTCTCCTGTAGACAATATTTATGTTCCTTTAAACGCACCCCAGTGCACTTTTCCGGCTTCGTTTAAGATCCATGCACGAACTCAATTAGATAAATTTCATCGTTCCTGCTTTTTTGTTATTTAAACTATGTGACGTTATTTAGCCCTGAAATAGAAGCAATAAGATGATATGGAAAAATCAACGTACGAAATACAGACAAAGCAGAAATAAAAAAGATGAAATAAAATATGAATCCGGATTTATAATGTCAGATGGTAAAAGTCAAAACATAAGGGCAAAATTTAATAATAAATCCAATTTTTTAACGAAAATGGATGCGGACGCCTTAGAACAAATTCCTTTTTTCTTAGAACGAAAAAAAACGTAATAAATTACAGGAAAGGCGAAACTTCTATTTTATAGTCATATGTTGTGAAAGTTTAAATTTTGCGTATGTATGGAAAAAAAGATAAGAATATACGGCAAGTCTGCTTTTAAAGCACATTTTACTTTTCTTTTTAAATTCTCCCATCAGATGTTTTAAATTTCGGTCTTGACTTCATAAAGTACTTAAATTTTAAGTGGATTTCCTACTACAGCCACATAAAAAAAATTATGTACCGAAAATTTTCAGAAAAGAACATCATTTGTCTAAGGTTACAATTACTCTCAGAAATTGTTTTGGATATTTTAACAAACAGATTTTTTCCTACTCTTTCCTTATTTAAGTAATTTTTCCTTTTAGGGGACTGAGAAAAACTGTTTTAAAATGCATATACTTCTACGTTGCTGTTAACAGTTTTTAATAGTGATTTATATCCTATGAAATGCTTTCTTTGTATCTTATCTATCATCTGTCATTTTTTTTAATTCCATACACATTAAAATTATCTCTTAATTTTTTCCTCCTCATGTAACTATAAACCCCTAGACGAAGACTTTATTTTTTATATTGAAAAGATTTTACGATTTTTCGGCCGAAAGCAAATAGCTTTAGATACCAAATCGTGTGTTATTTCATCCGTTTGAACTTTATTTTTATACCTACTTCGTTCTTATTTTATCACGTCTCTTCATAATACTCCTCTATACTTCTTTAGAATCTATATAATTTCGGGTTAAAAAAATTAGACATCTACCCTGTCATTAATTATTAAGGATCACCAAAGAAATTAAGGACCTGTTTACATACAATCCGTCAGCGTTTACGTTAAAGATTCCGTTGGCTATGATTGAAAAATGGGTCAATGATTGCTGTATGATTGGCAAAAAAATTCTACGCTGTCGCTGACGGATTCTCTGTGAACAGGCCCTAAGAGCTTCCTGAGCGCCTGTTTGCCTGCCTCCCTTCAGATGTGTTTAGATTAGTAGATAAGAAATATTTTCGTAAATTCGCATGTTGGGAGAGTATTTCCCAAACCATACATCACGATGCTTCATGGATTGCTGCATCCCACTAGTAGATGCCTTTACGTATGCAGGTATGAAACTATATATTTAATTGTAGTTAGCGATGCAATCTCTCAATGAGTGTGGGCGTGGATTCTATTACCCCCCAAGGCACGTGTTTTAACATAGGATTACGTCCCTCCATGACGGTCCACAGGAAAGCAAAATTTCAGACGCTAAAACCGTCCGTCGTCGCGAGTTATGATTTTTGCAGCGCACCAAACTCAGTGTGTATCGCTTGGGCAAGCAGTAAAAATTACCAAACAGAAAAGTACCGTACACAAAAGTACCAAAATGCAGCAACATTTTTAAATATGTATATATATATATATATATATATATATATATATATAGAGAGAGAGAGAGAGAGAGAAAGAGAGAGAGATAGATATAGATATAGATGTAGATATATACATAACACATATATACAAAAGAGGTAAGCCACGATAAGTAATCCTACGTTAATAACCCGCGGTAGTTTCGTTATAAGAGACTTCCTGGATTTTTTTTCTACATTTCCTTAATAAGGAACAATGCTGTTTCACCCATAATGTAGTATCTACAAGACTCGCGATGTAAATGGGCGAATGTCCACAAGATGGCTACCTGCTGCGTTAAAAAATGCACATATTTATGGATGTGTATGTACGTATTATGTGTGAGCTCGAGATAGCCTACAGGTAGCGCTTCTGTTTTCGGTGCTGAGGGTGCAAAGATTAACAAGCGCCATTAAATACCTCCGTATCTAGGCCGGATATTGGCACGTTAAATTCGCAGACCGGAAAGTCCCTCTATGAGATCAGAGAGAGGGAGAGGGTACAATTCCCCCAGTTGTCGAAACTGGGGTGTTCTCGTTCAAAATTGACGTGGCACCTGGCTAAATCGGACTGCGATCCTTGTGATGCCATTTTAAATCGGAGCCCCCCCCCCCAGCTCGCTAGCCTATATGGTCCTGGTCTGGAATACTTCCGCCCAGGGGGCATTAGAAACAACAACAACAACAACTTCGTTTTATGTGTAAAGATATTTTAATCCCATTCGAAAAATCCTATGGATTTACAAATTTTTATTCGAGTGTCTAGTACTGTTACTGTAACAATGAAGGAATCTGTGGCTATTGCAACATAGTTGGCTGAAGATTTTCATTTAACTGCTGTCACAACACCACAGAGTACACATAAATCAGTATATAAAGATCTCGTCTGAAAGAGGCCCATTCCTGCTAAAAAAAAAAATTTCCAATGCGCAGGGGCTTGTTCAGAGAACATTGGCCCATCCACGCCAATTTTTATGGGATCTCCTTTTTTATGGGATCCCCACATAGGTGAACCAACATTGCTCCCTCTGAGGGGACAGCACATTAGCATTCATGCCTTAGCAGGGATTCGACCCCGAGCCCACTTTAGGATAGATGGCGATTTTAACCACTAGACAGACGGTGAGTGTGGCCTTTTCTTGCAATTGAATAGGTCATTTGGAAAAGGAGTCATCTCCATTTTTTTAAATTTTCATGAGAAGCAAAAAACTATAACTCACCTTCGTGCATTATTAGTTAGACTAAATTTAGTATTTATTATGTTTATAAGGCATCAATCCTGGTGCAAAAATATAATTTGTTACTATTTTTTAAACTTGTGGGGGGCCCAGAAAAGTTGGAGAAAACGGAATTGAGTTTTTGAAAAGTGGGGATGACTCCTTTTAAAAATGACCGATTCAATTGAGCTTGACAGTGAGCTTACCCTTACTTATACCATTGTAAGCACCTAGAAATTTTGTTTGAAAATTAAACTTCGACTGGCCGCATGTAAGAACCTCCACTGAGTAGCACTCCCGGGAGCATTTTTTCTTCTCATTCAAGTGCTTTAATAATAGGCCAAGGATTTGTTTGTAAAGAATATGTTGTTTCAGTGACTACGGTTTAACCACAGAAGATTTTTCTGCGTCAAAATATCAACTACGGTTTGCGAAGTGATATCCATGATGTCATATGTACCTAATCCGTGAGAAGTTCACTGTGAGGAATACAACGTTTGGTCATGACATCATTATAGACTTTCTGAATTGAAGTTGCAAATCCTGTTTGCTGAGTCAACCACTGATCGTTCGCAGGATCCCTCGCGTGTCAGTGCTGGTATTTAATCGAAAACCACTGGTTTGTCTAGTTTACTTGGTGAGCTCAAATTTAATTCCGAATTGGGAGTTGAAAAGTTTTTGGGGCACTTGGTTTTGAAGCGGCTAGAATATTAAAATATAATAACTCACTAAAAACCAGAATTTCATCCATAATATATTTTTATAAAGAAGTTCTAAGCTCAGAATAACAAGGAAAAATTTCTCGATCACAGTTTTATAATGGAGGATTCAAAAATAGACCATTAAAATCCTGTATGACCTCAACATCGTATCATCAGGTAAGATACATCAAACAGATAACGTTATTTCCTGTCAGGTGACACTCTATTTAGGCTTTCTCTGTCAAAATATGCCTGTACATTTTAGAAATGAAGGTCAAAAGGAAATCATTAATTTTGCCTCTAATGATAAAAAGATAAAAAAGTGCGATAATTTTAGATGGGATAATGGAAGTACAACTAACTGAATTTTTCAGAACTTTTTCATATTAATTTTGTGGGATTTTCAATAAAATTTGACAATATTTTTCAACACGATCTCATCCTGCATATTTTACCTTAGTTACATTTCGTGCCCACAAAAACTTTAGGAGAAACTTAACTCCGCTAGTTACCTGTTAGCTAACAAACAGAAAGCTTTTGTTGATCTTTCGAATTCCTAGACATTAAAACCATAATTCTTTCAAAATCCCTAAATTCAATATTTTGCAGACATATATGATTTCACTAATGGAAAGTTACAATAAAACATTAAAAAAATCCTTTTTAAAAAAATAGAAATTCTTTCATATTACTCATACTAATAGATACAAGAATAAATCTCGTATTCAGAATACAATAAAGAGGTAAGTATTTTCGACATCCGTTTAAGTAACTCTGTATTACCAATTTCCGGCGATTTCTTTGTTTCGATGAGTAAATTCTTCTGCATGCAGAAGAAGTGTGACCCTTAAACAACAGAAAAAATGCACGATAACAAATATGGACTGACTTATTAACCAAACTGAACTGAACAATGATACGGGTTTATCCATTTCTGAACAGACAATTGAATGCCCACTTAACCAGCATTAGTACGCATAACCCCAATGTCGAAAGAGCTAAGGTCAGAGCACGCGATCCTTTGCGACACCAGCGATGAGGACATCTGTTATGGAAAATACTGAAGACTTCAATCTCCTGTTTTCGGTGAACACTAAAGAAGGGATATATTGTTTCGGAGATTTTGTAGCTGTGTTTTTGACTTTGTCATCATTTGTTGCTACGTTAAGTTCTTTACTGGAATTCAGACTGAAACTCATCACGAAATTTTATCGTTATTTAGAATATCCTATACAGGTAAGTGATATTTGTACCTCCTTTAATTTAATACGTTTTAAAGATTCTATTAAAAATTCAAAACTGCCATTTATAATGCATATAACCTCCATTTTGCTATTGCTCTTTTTACAGAGTGCTACAGCTAATCCGCAGATAGGTAATCTAGAGTTCCGTGTATAGGGAAAAGGAAACTAAAATTAATCGCTTCCTTCGTGCGAAAATATAAACTGGAATATTGATGAAAAAACATGTTAGGGGGAACACTCATAATAAACCTAGGAGAACATTTTACTTTTCCCTATGAATTACTCAGCTATATAAAATTTTTTCTAAGTTTTATTTCAGAGTTATATAACATTGGTATTTTGATATATTCGCTTTCTATTCAATATAAATGATGTTTCTAAGCTTAAAAAACAATATAAATATTTATATTTTATTTACTTACGGGTACTAAATATCCACAATGATAAAGTTTGTATTAGTTTTACACACGGTCCCACAAACTGAAATCACTCTATAATCTATAAATATAAAACAGTTCCGTAACTGACTGACTGACTGACTGATTGATTGACTGACATATAACGCACAGACCAAACCTCTGGACCTAAAGGGCTGAAATTTTGCATGGCGATTCTTCTTATAGTGTAGGGGTGCACTAAGAAAGATTTTTGAAATATTCTTCATAGATTTTATAAAATTAAATTTTTAAGCTGTTTTAGTAAACTTTTTTTCAGTTTGCATTTAAAATAATAATTTGAGGGTTAAAAAATTTATATCATGAGAAACATCATAAAAATTCTTTTAGAATGAAACCTTTTTCGAATCTTTACCTCCATTTTCTGGTTTTTGGTGAATTTTTAAAGATTCACCAAATTTTTAGAATTTTTAGATTTTTAGAATTTAATTTATTAAATGTTGACCACGTGATTTCTTTTTCTGATATTTTAAATTAATTTATCGCCACGTGCATAACAACGAAATAGACAAAAAAAATTTTTTTTCATGCTAATGCGGCAGACGATCGGACATTATCCAAAAAAAATGTTAAAATACAGTAAAAGATGTATTCCTCAAACTGTACTATATTAACTGTACTATATTCTTTAGTATGTTCTATTAGATTTAATTTGAATATTTTTTCTACATTATTTTGTAAGTAAAAATATTTCCTACGATTTCTTTATAAATATTTTTTTAACATCAATTGCATACATTCATCGTTGTATTTACTATATATATATATATATATATATATATATATATATATATATATATATATATATGTATATATATTTTATTTATTTATTTGGCATTAATTGCATACATTGACCGTTGTATTTAATTTTAATGTACTCTGTAGCGAAGTGCGGGTTTTCAGCTAGTAGTAAATAAATAAATAGGTAAAAATTCTTTTTTAGACTTAATGGTTCTGGGGAAATTTCAATTTTAGCCGTTTTACGTACTTTTGTTTACTGACTAGTGGCCCGACCCGACTTTGTCTGGATTCAACAATTATCTTTCTTAAGTAGATATTAGGTAGGTATAATTTATTTTAAAACTTCATGGTATACCACATTTTTCGTTTTTCTGAGGTTTTAAATTAAATTGATTCTCCGCATTTCCTGACCTAGTGAGTCCAACATATAATTGTCCATGAGTAAAGCAATCTTCCCGCAAGCCAAGTCCAATATATTTGTATATTTGACCTTGGGATTTATTGATGGTGATGACAAAAGAAATTTTTGTTGGAAACTGTAACGTCAGGCACTGAAATGTGTCCGGAGCCGCCCGCATGCCGATTTTGATATGATTCGGCCCCATAGCCTATCTGCTACAGAGTCAACACACGAAAAAAGCACCAAAAATGGCTAAAAAAATTTAATAACTTTTTTAAAATTAAAAAATCAAAAATCCGGCTACGTCAGGCAATGAATCGTGTCCGGGGCCACCCACTTGCCAATTTTGGTACGATTCAGCCCCATAGTCTCGTTGTCAGCGAGGACAGCCACGGAAGCTGTCGAAATAAGCAACTTTTAGGGGCAAAATCATTAAAACATTAATAAAAAAACTCCGGGGCCCGATTTTCAAAAAATAATACCTATGTTTTAATATGAACTATCAACTATACCTATACAAAATTTCAGCTCAATTGAAGAAATTCTTTTTCACTTATAAAGGAACAAACATAGGCCTATTCGAAATAATCAATAAATTTCACAGTTTCAATGAAACACATAGATTTTTGAATAAAGTTCAATAATTCAAGTTCGATTTACGCAAATTGTGCATAAAATTGTACATAAATTCAAAAACATAAAGTTTATAAGTTAAATAAAGTTCTGTAATATTATACCAATAAATTTCCAGTTGATAACTAATAAATTGTAAATCTTTTTTTACCTTAAATATCCAAAAAAAAGCGTAGTTCCAAATGTAATTTTCTTCAATATACCCTTAAACGTTGCCAATTTCAAAAATCCTTTTTGTATTTATCAATACCTCCTCCACTTGAATCTTTAAAATGTTAAATGTTTTACTGATAATAAATGAAAATGTAGTGTGATGTTTTGCTATGGTTACTTGATTATGGTTGACGAAGAAAATTCAAATGTTAAATATTTTACTGATAATAAATGAAAATATCATTTGATGTGTTGCTATCGTTACTTGACTATAGTTGCAAAGGAAAAGTTTTAAAGGTGAATCATCAGCTAAACATTTAGGTCCCTAACTTTCTTTCTACTGATCTGATATACATAGTATATAGCCTACGTCCATCTGGAAAAATGTACCTTTCAAATAGTGAAAGAATTTTTCAAATAGGTGCAGTGGTTCCGGAGATTACCCTCCACATACAAAATCCGCTCTCTCTCTTTATATATTAGTATAGATAAAAAAAAAGGTCTATCATTCCTACTTTTATTACAAATTTCTATACGTAGAGAAAAACATTTTCACGTAAAATATTTGCAAAATAAATATTGCAAAACTCCATTTTGAAAAACAGGATTTTTAAACTCAAACTTTGAAGATTAGAATTACTTTCTTGCCTTATAGTCTAAAAAATAACCTTTAAAAATTCATTTGTATAACGTTATTTGTTTTCCAAACCGTTCTTTATAATAGAGTTAAACTTTTTCTTTATCGAAAGCTGCATCCAGTGCTTCCGTGGTTGCTATGGCAACAGAGCCTTCTTTCCTACATCTTTGGTTCCCTGGGGTTTATAAAAGCAGCCCGTAATAATCTCATACTTCGGCACTTAGTAACTCTCTTTCAGTAAAAACGGAGATTAGGTGGCTTTAAATCTAGAAAGCACGTATAAAGCTGAATGCTTAGATTTCTTCCCTTTGGAGCTGTCTTCAGAAAAATCCGGAGGGTTCTGGCAACAATAATTCCATAAAATTAAATATTTAAAACATTCTTTAAAAAAAGTAAACATTTCATGATTTATTTTTCCGATAGGCAATTCTTTAAACTTCAATAATCTTTTGAATTGTTTCAGTACCGGTTTTTTTGTTTTATTAGATTCGCTTATCGTGCTGGCTGATCAAAAACACAATAAATTTGTTCCTTCTATCTCTTGGTAATTTAATAAGTATGTGTCTCGATATTTTCGAAGTTTATTTTTTAGAAGCGAAATCAGACTACTGTAAAGGTCAGCCTTGATCTTAAAAAACAATCTTCTTGAAAGTAGGTAAATTTTGCCTTAAAAAGGGTTATAAATAGATTGAAAATATTCTTTAAAAATTAATATTCGTCCTTGCAATATTATTATGCCGTTAGAATTTTAGAATCATCTTAACCAAAATTCTAGTCATTTATTCTTTTAGAAATCACTAATTCCAAAAATTTGAATTATTTTCCTTATAAAAATAAAGCTTTTATTTTAATACTAGACAGACGGATGCCATCGTTCTGGCGGTTTCGGACATACTATTGGGCGTTGTGTCTGTATTTATGTCCTCAGGCTTCTGAAATTTTATGACTTTTTCTAGTTTTACGCGAAATATGCACACACATTTACAAAATTATATTCGATAGTAAATAGGGTGAGAAAATGTGTTGTATACCTACTAAGAGTGAACGCCGTCAATTTGACGGCAATATAGAAAAAAGGTAGAAATTTTAAAAATAATACCGGAAAAATGTTAGTTTCTTTTCGTCTCTTCCCTCTTTTGCAAATAACAGAAATATTGGCTCTTCGGATATATTGGTGTTGAAAAATAAGTACTGCACAAACCATGCATATACTTTTACGGATAAACCATACCAGGTTGTCAGCTAAGCATACTTGCATAAAAATATATCTAAATATATGCTAATTTATTATATATTGGTATTAAATAGCTCAAATTTAAAGTTTTAACCATATTTTTTAAAAATTAAATATTTTAAATTCTTGATTTTATTTTTAACCGTCAAAATGACGGCATCCATTCTTTTTCGTAAGAAAAAAATTCCCGTCTTTCTAGTGTTAATATAACTGATGCAGTTATTTATGATGGTTATGGCGTAATTTGGTGGTGAATTTTTTATTTTATCTGCTCTGCGAGAAGATGCAAATAAATCCAAGCTTCTGACATGCTTGCTTTTTAAAATTTTCCCACTATACTTGAAAAGAATAATGCAAATACCTCTAATGCCATATACACATTACTTCCGGAGAGGATTGTAACGTTAGCCATAAAAATTTTGACCGAACATAGAGTCCAATGCAATGACCACATGATACATCAAACCAGTCACAGGCCATGTCGATAATCTCGCGAAAAAAGCAGGGACGCAACACTGCGTTCTGGAAGCAATGTGAACAAGGCCTTACTCTTCCACAAAGGGGAAACATCAATAAAGGAAAAGGACTGAAGTGAGAAAAAAACAAGCAGCCAATGAAAATGCGTGCTGCGCATATGTTGTACATACTTACATGACAAATCCCTGAGTAAACTTTCCAGATACATAGTATGAAACATATTGAGTTAAGAAGAATGTTGTTTTCTCCAATACGGCTGACGGTATACTTGGACCCTTACCGTCACCTAACCGTCATCTAACACTGCGGCTTTGCTGGCCTCTTTTCTGGGAGCACCATATAGATGGACCAACATTACCCCCTATGGGCCAGTCCCGTAATTTTCAACCGAGTCAACTGACGAGACCGGAGAACTTGATACCGCCTCTCCAGAGATAAATTTGAGAACTTGGAGGACATTGCAGCCACGACAGATTTTACGTGCACCAGCCGCCATTAGTGTACACGGTGACTGATTTGTCTGCAACCGGCATCGAAACCAAAACCCTCAGATCATTGGCTCGATGCCTTTGCGAATCGGGCCACCACGCCCTCGTTAAGGGGCCGTTGTAAATACTAATATTTATAAAAGTAGATCAGCATTAATCAAATCGATGAAATTATTGATGAATATGTTAAGAAGAATGTATTCATCAATAATTTCATCGGTTTGGTTAATGCTGATCTATTTTTATAAATATTAGTATTACCTCAGTAACTAAAAGTAATTTGTTGTCAATTCTTAACTGTTGTTCATTAGTTTATTGGATTATAGTGTTAATCTACTTAGTTTAGTTTCCCGGTCCGAAGGGTAATAATCTTAAATCTGAGAGATGCTAATCTAATATTTGCGCTTATTAACGAAAGAGCCAACCTCTCTACTTAGAATCGCCAAATTGCTTTTCAAGCGTTACATGAAAATGGAAATGTGAGGATAAGTCCTTGTTGATACACAATGATCTTTGATGTCATACTTTTATACGTT
The DNA here is from genome assembly GCA_907164885.2 of Dolomedes plantarius. Lineage (NCBI taxonomy): Eukaryota > Metazoa > Arthropoda > Arachnida > Araneae > Dolomedidae > Dolomedes > Dolomedes plantarius. Next base: position 96,212,061 of record OU015497.1, on the reverse strand, counting down.
AATTCGAATTCCATCATTGTTATTCATCTAAAAAGCACATCGTTTTGCATTACTTTCTTACTCAACGATATTTAGTGAGCAGTCAGATCATTATATAAAGTTATAGTAATTGTACGATTAAATAAACATTAAAATATTAAAATAACGAGCAGTCTATCATAGATATGCTCTTTGACTTCTTGTCTCTCTATTCATAGATTTATATTTTTGCCTTGCGCCATATCATCCATTGAAATTCTATCAGTCATCTGACACTAAACTAGTGTGAAATATACCAATGACTTTATTTTCTTCAGCAGCACAAAATATCGATTTACTGAAGTTTTCATGTTTGGCTGGCGGAAAGTATGTATGGAATATATTTGTCATAAATAGCTTATATTATTTAATTGGTTGGAGAAGCTGATCAACCGCCGAGGCTTGGGACTTCCTTTTGTCAATATTAAGAACTATTGCCTGAAGCACGTCAGCAGGTCTGTCTCAGCTGTCTTATGGTTAAGACGTTAAATCAGTTATTATGATTTTGTTATAAGTCGCAAGAAAAGATTCATGACGGAAAACATATATAATCTTCTTGATTCTCTACAAGCAATTCATTCAAGACCAGGATTATTTGTGATGAACCTTCAATGAGGAAATTTATTTTAAATTAATACACTAGGTATAGTTGACTCAAATGCTGTTAAATTACTTTCAGCCCTTGAGTGGTTTTGATATATTCCTTACACTTTTAGAAAGGGAATTCGGGTTTAATTTCATACAAGATAGATCTCTAAGAATACAACCAGTTATCTAATAAACGTCGTTAACCTGCTTGTTTCCACTGATTTATAACTTTACCTGATTCTGTTCTTATTGAACTCCACAGAAATTCTTGGAAGCGTGAGTAATTTGTAACGAAATTTTGACGTCTGAAGTGTAGACTAATCAATATAATATTATTTACACGAAACTTGTGGGAAATACATAACAGGAACAAAAACCCTCTTAAAATTCACAAGGAAAAAATTTAGAATGGTGATTAGTTTCAAGCAAATTGATGCAGTTTTAAAGAACTGATATACTTATATTATAAATTACAGTATTAAATAAATTATATAATTCTCAATTTAAATTTTAATTTGATTTTTTTAATGTTTACACCTACCTTTCTACCTACACTTATTTTTCCAACGACTTGCATTGTGTTATCTCCAAATACCCACTCATAAAATTCCTATCACAATTTCTCCTTTAAAAATCGTTGTACCCCAGAGATCTCGAACTAAAATCAAAGTCTTTAACATTCCCAGATCGTTAAAAAGCAATATCACACAGAAAAATCACCTTCGGAAAATTCTTGATAATGACTGGAATCTATGTACACAGTTATCGTTGTTCCATAAGCACTATTTGATTATTCTTTATCAAATTTGTACTATGGCTAAATTTCTATATTGAAACATATTATGGTCGAATGTTACTTTTTGTAACAATATTAAAGTATGCTGTTTAGTCTGTAACCTGCGGGATATCAGTTGCTGGAGCAACCGTGGTTTCAAGTAGTTTTTTTAGATAGAGTGAATTGTAACGTTTTGCTAAAATGTAGCAGAAATTATTTTGCTCGTGTTAAACATTAAAAACGACCACAACTCGAATAAACATCCGTTTCATGCACTATCAACTCCGATTTAATAGAAATAATTACAAGATTAAAAAGAACTTTTCATATACCATGTTTTTAAATTTTCTGTTGAATCATATAAACTTGACAATTCTATGTATTAATAAATACTTTTAAAAAAATTTTTGATGAATTATCCCATCAACTTGAAATAAAAGGAAGTTAATTGGAAGTTAACTTGCTTTTAACTTTTCGTTCCCGTACCGGCCGATAGATGGCTGCACCAGTCTACCAAACAAAATTAACAGAAAATAGTAAAAACGTGGTAAAAAATCTGCTTAAAGATGGATAAAAGTATTTAAACAAATGCATTTTCATCGTGTTCTGAGCTATTCCAAAAGTTTCAAATGTCTAGCTAGTCGGGAAGTTAGTTAAAAATCGATTGCAAGATTTGTACTGGAGAAACACACAAACACACAAACACACACAAACAAGAAAGCAAGTTAATAAAAACATGGTAATAATGACACGGGCTGAGAGGCGCAAAACCACTAGAAAACCTAAAAAACATTAAACAATAAGAAATGGAATTTAGAAACGCGTAGGCTCCTGTCAGAAGCAGATGAGTTAATCTTTAAATCACAAAAAAATGTGTTCCTTTTCTTCTTTCTCCCTTAAAATCAGCCGATCTAATAAAGCAAATCCTTTAAATATTTCAGTCATTCTATATTCTTCTATATTGCATTTTGCTGCTTATACATTCATAATGTTGTGAATAGCTGAAAATATTTTTGTATACATTTGTAAATATTGTTTCTCTGTAATTTATGTATATTTTGTGTTAAATACCATTTATTTGCTGTCATTGACCGTTAGATTTCGATGTGTAACCATTAAACGAATTTTGGCAATGTTGTCGATTATTTGGGTGTCTGGAGATTTCATCTAGGTGGCGTAATTATCAAGTTCTGGAAATTTCCATTTCTAGAACAATCAGGGATGTCGCCAAAGGTGCATAAGCATGCCCAACATGGCTCCTTAGATGTCATTCATTCATTTCTCAAATGAAGCTCAAATTCTCTGCTTGTAGTCTAAGCCTGTTATTGTGCCTGTCTGTGTTTTGCGTCAAATTGGAAGTCTTTAACTGAATTTCCCTAAGTAATTGCTTGTAATATTTGTGACCTAAATATTAAGCCTAAAACGAAATAAACTTGTGTCGTTGTTATCTGGAGTCGTCGTTTACAAACAGCCGTAGCGTGCTTCTAACTTTTTTTTTGCGGGGATGGGGGCACGAATTGAATTCAGTTAAGGCCCTCCTCAGCGCATTGACTGCCGGACGGTCCTTAAAATATTGTTCCGAATTTTACGAGTTTATGGTAATCTAGCCAAATATGACAGTTATTGCCAAATTGGCGATGGATTTGGTGACTTATTTTGGTCACCAAATTTGGCTATATTTCGCCCCATTTGGCGATATGGCATCAAATGGTTGTCAACTTGCCGTCTAGACCTTTCTAGAAGCTTCTACTGATATCTAGCTGGTTGACCTATAGAGGACGCTTTGGAAGTCTATAAATATACCTAACATTGGCATTGAAACTCGGTGTTCTTTTCTACTGAGAATTGAATGTGTTGAAAGTGCGTTAAGCGTATTGTATTGAAGACTCTTGTATCCTGACTTTATGTATCCTGACTGTTTTTAGAGTTTTCTGCTGTATAGAAAACAGTTGTCACGTGTTTTCTGCTTGAATTTGTGTAAGTGCCTGAATAATTTTCAGAAATAAATTTTATTTCGTATGCAGTTTTTGAAAAGATTTTATTCAATCCTAACGAACCCAGGAAAACGGAACATTTTTAGGCCTTATGATTTTTTTTTTAAATTGAATAACAATAAAACTGATGTTTGAGTAGTATTCAAAATTTATACAATGAGAAAAATAAATATAATATAAATAAAATGAGAAAATAAAATACCATCTAATTTTTGTTAGGGATCAAATCATTGTTAAAAACTATGTGAAGGCTAAAGACATAATCAGAATCTTCAGTTTCACAGTTTGAAAAAGCGGGAAAAACCAAACTTTCTTAAAAGTTTTCTACAATATTCCAATTTTTACTCAACTTCTATTAACGTTTTAATTTATTTCAAATTTAGTTGGGGGGCACGTACCCCCTCCCATGCTCCCCCCCCATCCCCAACGCTACGCCTATGTTTAAAAATAAGTGGAAAAATTGCTACAGTAAATTCATTTTTATATTCTTGTTGTTCACATTTATTATTCAAATCAATTTAAGAAGCAATTTATTGACTTCCTAAAAAATTAAATCCCCCCCCCTCAGAAAAAAAATTTCAAAGGAAATAGAACTATAAACTTATTTACTACTCTCTGGTTATTAAATAAATAAACAAAAATGCGACGTACTGCAATTTACGTGACTAGTTGAATTTCTTCGAGAATGCAGACAAGCAGCAAAACAAATCAGACAGATAGATCGAAAACATTGGTATAAAAAACAATTTTTCCATAAAGTAAATTACTTACTGAAATAACTTTGTTCCCATAAAATGTTTAAAATGTTGCTTTAGCTGTTTGTGACCTTGTAAACAGACACACTCCACCCCGGTATTTTTCTCTATAATAAAAAGAAAAAAATTAAATTGATAAAAAATAATAATAAATTGCCAGTTTAATTTCATGTGTAATATCACAACACTGAAAATTTACTAGTTAATTTTTAATTTGAACGGCTTTCCGTCAAATTCGATGTTAAACGTTTTAAAACTGTGTTGGAAGCTAGCACTATTTAGAAGTCATGAAAGCCAAAATAGTAATATTTTGTTATCTCATTCCACAATTTAAAATGTGCAAAACTTTTGTCTTTTTTTTATTGCTGAAAATAAAAATATAGATGAATACGCCAAAAAGGAGAGAAGTGCAAACCTTCATAGCAGCCTGGTTTAATTCAAATTTCTTTTCGGTATCTGCAGAAGCACGGTACAATAATAAACTTCGCTTGAACTGAAAAAACGGTAGTATTGAAAATTTGTACTTTGGTTAATCTAATACTTTTTGATAAAATAAAATTGTTCTTCTAAAAATAAATTCATAATAATACCGTTAGATTTAAAAAAATAATGGTAATGTAACCCCCTCCATGGTAAACTATGAAAATCCTTTGTGCTTTAAGGGTTACCCCTTTAAAAAAGTTGATGAATTTAAATACCTTGGCACTATAATTAATGACAACAATAAAAGCAGACTAAGAGCAGAAATTTATAACAGAATCAAAATGGCTAATACATGCTTCTTTGAGCTGAGAAGAAAATTGAGATCTAATCTTATCAGTCGCAAAACTAAATTGCAAGAATTTATAAGACACTAAGGCCGTCCGCACACGGAGCGACTCAAAGGAAACTCAACTGGTTAGCGACTGAAATTCCTTATCGGTTGCAAACTCGTTAGTGATGCGGCTCCGCACACGGGCCGACTCAAAAGTGATTCAAATCAATAGTTTGCGACCTGTCATGGAAGGAAGAACATCATTATTCCGGGCATTATTTTTAGTTAAATTATTATCAGAAATTAATTTATTTTAAAAAATCGTTACAATAGATTGTCTTTGATCAATCGTTTAAAAATGGACTGTATATATGGGCGTACATATAACATACAACAAAAAATGTTAGAATTTCATTTCATCGCTATGCAGAAGTCACGTGACTCGTGTTCGTCATTTGGCAGCTTGCCAAAAGAGCGGCTGTAACATATTGTGTACACGCACAATGCAAGAGAAACTGGCGACTGAAGTTGCTAGCGACTCGACACGTTGCGTTGCCTGCGACTGATTACAAACGCGTTGCTGACGGGTTTGTAACCAGTTGCGCCGTGTGCGTGGCTCCATTCAATTACATAGGTTACGACTCATCACGGACAAGGTTTGTGACTGGAGTCAGTTATCAGTTTCTTTTGAGTTGCTCCGTGTGCAGACGTCCTAATACTACCTGTCTTACTTTACACAAGTGAAACATGGACCTTGAGCGCAGCGCTCACTGGACATATTTGAGTGAAAAATCCTCAGGGCTATATTTGGCCAAGTGCAGGAGGAGGGACGTTGGAGAACCAGATATAATTTTGAACTGTATAGGCTTTATGGGCAATCACAAATAACACAAGTCCTCAGTAGTAATAGATTAAGATGGCTTGGCCATGTTTGAAGAAGCTCGGAAGATAATCCCACTAAGATTTTGACATTTAAAAAACCCGAGGGATCCAGATCTAGAGGTAGACCACCTACTAGATGGTTAAAGGACATTGAAAAAGACTTAAAGACTTTGAATGTTGAAAATTGGAAGGTATGGCTTGGCCATGTTTGAAGAAGCTCCGAGATAATCCCACTAAGATATTGACATTTAAAAAACCTGAGGGATCCCGAGCTAGAGGTAGGCCGCCGACTAGATGGTTAAATGACGTTGAAAAAGACTTTGAAAGTTAAAAATTGGAAGGGATGGCTTGGACATGTTTCGAGAAGCTCCGAAGATAATCCCATTTAGATCTTGACATTTAAAAAACCTGAGGGATCCAGAGCTAGAGGTAGACCACCTACTAGATGGTTAAATGACGTTGAAAAAGACTTAAAGACTTTGAATGTTGAAAATTGGAAGGTATGGCTTGGCCATGTTTGAAGAAGCTCCGAGATAATCCCACTAAGATATTGACATTTAAAAAACCTGAGGGATCCCGAGCTAGAGGTAGACCACCTACTAGATGGTTAAATGACGTTGAAAAAGACTTAAAGACTTTGAATGTTGAAAATTGGAAGGTATGGCTTGGCCATGTTTGAAGAAGCTCCGAGATAATCCCACTAAGATATTGACATTTAAAAAACCTGAGGGATCCCGAGCTAGAGGTAGGCCGCCGACTAGATGGTTAAATGACGTTGAAAAACACTTAAAGACTTTGAATGTTGAAAATTGGAAGGTATGGCTTGGCCATATTTGAAGAAGCTCCGAGATAATCCCACTAAGATATTGACATTTAAAAAACCTCAGGGATCCAGAGCTAGAGGTAGACCACCTACTAGATGGTTAAAAGACGTTGAAAAAGACTTAAAGACTTTGAATGTTGAAAATTGGAAGGTATGGCTTGGCCATGTTTGAAGAAGCTCCGAGATAATCCCACTAAGATATTGACATTTAAAAAACCTGAGGGATCCAGAGCTAGAGGTAGGCCGCCGACTAGATGGTTAAATGACGTTGAAAAAGACTTTGAAAGTTAAAAATTGGAAGGGATGGCTTGGACATGTTTCGAGAAGCTCCGAAGATAATCCCATTTAGATCTTGACATTTAAAAAACCTGAGGGATCCAGAGCTAGAGGTAGACCACCTACTAGATGGTTAAATGACGTTGAAAAAGACTTAAAGACTTTGAATGTTGAAAATTGGAAGGTATGGCTTGGCCATGTTTGAAGAAGCTCCGAGATAATCCCACTAAGATACTGACATTTAAAAAACCTGAGGGATCCCGAGCTAGAGGTAGACCACCTACTAGATGGTTAAATGACGTTGAAAAAGACTTAAAGACTTTGAATGTTGAAAATTGGAAGGTATGGCTTGGCCATGTTTGAAGAAGCTCCGAGATAATCCCACTAAGATATTGACATTTAAAAAACTTGAGGGATCCCGAGCTAGAGGTAGGCCGCCGACTAGATGGTTAAATGACGTTGAAAAACACTTAAAGACTTTGAATGTTGAAAATTGGAAGGTATGGCTTGGCCATATTTGAAGAAGCTCCGAGATAATCCCACTAAGATATTGACATTTAAAAAACCTCAGGGATCCAGAGCTAGAGGTAGACCACCTACTAGATGGTTAAAAGACGTTGAAAAAGACTTAAAGACTTTGAATGTTGAAAATTGGAAGGTATGGCTTGGCCATGTTTGAAGAAGCTCCGAGATAATCCCACTAAGATATTGACATTTAAAAAACCTGAGGGATCCAGAGCTAGAGGTAGGCCGCCGACTAGATGGTTAAATGACGTTGAAAAAGACTTTGAAAGTTAAAAATTGGAAGGGATGGCTTAGACATGTTTCGAGAAGCTCCGAAGATAATCCCATTTAGATCTTGACATTTAAAAAACCTGAGGGATCCAGAGCTAGAGGTAGACCACCTACTAGATGGTTAAATGACGTTGAAAAAGACTTTGAATGTTGAAAATTGGAAGGTATGGCTTGGCCATGTTTGAAGAAGCTCCGAGATAATCCCACTAAGATATTGACATTTAAAAAACCTGAGGGATCCCGAGCTAGAGGTAGACCGCCGACTAGATGGTTAAATGACGTTGAAACAGACTTAAAGACATTGAATGTTGAAAATTGGAAGGTATGGCTTGGCCATGTTTGAAGAAGCTCCGAGATAATCCCACTAAGATATTGACATTTAAAAAACCTGAGGGATCCCGAGCTAGAGGTAGGCCGCCGAGTAGATGGTTAAATGACGTTGAAAAGGACTTTGAAAGTTAAAAATTGGAAGGGAGTCGTCGCAGATAGAAGACGCTGGATGGAGCGCGTGGTTGAGGCAGCCAGGGCCTGTAGGGGGCTGTTGTGCTTGTGAAGAAGAAGAAGAAGAAGAAGAATGGCAATATAAAGAAATGCCACTATCTTCATATGAAAATATTTATTTGTAAAAAATTTATCTGCTTTTCGATGACCCAGTCCCCATTTGATAAGGATGCTATATTGCACTGTCTTTGATAAATACTAAATGCATTTGTGCAATAAAGGATCGTGAACCATAGTATGTATAGTGCAACGGTTGCGGCCCTGAAACTTTTTTGATACTATACATACGTACAATTCAAAGTTACAAAAAAAATCTCGTCCGGAATTATATGTATCCCCTAAATATGCCTCTGGAAATTTAGTAAAAGTTTAATAAAGTTAAAAATTTACTAGGTAGCCCGTGTAAAAATTTCGCATGCGAATAAAATTTTTATAACGTTAATTTTATAGCGAGGTTGGTGGTTTGTAGTAGGTTTAAAGAAGATCTAGTTCATTTGTGGCCATTGTTTATTTGTCAAATAATAATGGTGCTTGAGGATAATACAAAACCGATTACAAAGCACCTTTGGATACACTATTCGACATGAAGCATAACACAAAACAGGGGAACATGAGATATGTACACGTCAGAACACATTTGTAGTCAATATTAAAAGTTAAGTATGACACAAACTTGTGTAAAATGTGATATTTACGTTACAAAACTTCATTGTGCTGTAACGTAGTCAATAATAAGACAAGCGTTTCGCTTCAATTACTTTACTACGTTACCTTAAACACTACAACTACAAAAAAGCAAGTATGTACAGCGAGTTAGAATTTACAGTTAGATATGTCAGGACGACTTCGGGTTCACCGACAACGCAGCCTATAAGACCGGACCAAGAGAGCTACGTCTCTCTCTGGCACTCAAATAACAGATCTCTTCCCCATGGACTGTTGGGGTTTTCTTTTATACGATCGGCGAATTCAAAAGCTTTCTCCGGCGTTTGAAGTGCTCGTAAGTGTTCAAAGTTTATGGGATTCCACATGTCGCTATAGTGTCAAAATTCTGGAGAGCCCTCGAACCACTCTGGGATTTATGTTTTTCTATAACGTCAGAACCGGCCATTACACGAACTTTATGGCCTCTTCTCCTAGAGTTTATGAGACCGCTCAGTTTAACATTTCGCCGATAGATGACATGTTCATGTTGAGGGGTAGGAACGGGCATCACATACTTATATAATTACAATTTTCGTGTAGTAATGGAGACAGCGTCACAGTGCACAATATTTGACCATGCCCTATCGATGCATCCAGGGAAAGAACTCTTGAGCCAAAAGTCAATTTTTAACTTCGATTTTTAAACAAACAATAAAATGCGTAATTCTAAATTAACAATTTAACGGAGAACTTAATCTTTTAAATGGTACCTCATTTATCGATTTAGGTATGACGGGAGAAAAAGTGATCGTCACAAAAAATAACCTTCTAGAAATGTATATGATTTTCAATAATTTGTTTTCGAGAAGTATGGTTGACCTAAAGATATGGTTGCTATGCCTTATGATACAAATATTTTGATAATTAACGTCTGTTTCAGAATATGCAATATTTTTTTCTACCTTAGGCACTTGTCGTGTAGACATTCACCATATTGACTTCTGGACAAAAACTCAAATCAACTTAAGGGAATCAACTTAAAGTGTCCAGAACACAAAATTGTACGAATTTTCGAAAAAAGTTTTATTGCATTAAAAATTTTTGTGTTCTTTTACGCTTAAAATGACGTTTAAATAATGTTTCTATCTTAGAACAGGAGAAATTATTATTATTATTTTTTTTTTTTTTTTTTTTTTTTTTGCAACATTCTAATAGTAGCCAATTATTGTTTAAACCGGTAAGTGCGTTTTTCTGCATGATGGGTTTTTCCCCAATTTCTCGTCTTTAAATTGTTATAAGTCAAGAACCGTTAAAGATAAATGGTTTAAACTTGTAACATGTTTTTTTCAACTTTTTTACTTTAATTTTGATCCAGCAAATTTGAAAAAAAATATTTACTTTTGAAAATATGATTTTTTAAAAATAAGTAACATAATTTTTTTCGTAATTTTTCATCTAAATATTTTTAATTTTTTTAAAAATTAATATTTTAAAAAATGGTGAATTAAAATTAAAACTTATATATTTCTGTTTAATTAAATGAAAAAATTTTGAAATTCGACAAATAATATTTCGAGTTATAATGATTTTAAATTACCCCACTTTTATTAAAAATTTTTAATTTTAAAATTTTTAAAAAACTTTTTGAGAAGTTTTATGATGTGATTTTGTTTACAAATTATATGGTTTACCATCACAAAAATAATTCAAAATTTTAACTCAATAAATAAAAAATAATTTTAAATGTGTCCCGGACCCCCTTAATTAGTAAGAGAAACAGGAAGATTGTTACATTGGTGTGACCTCATCATCGAACCCTTCTTACGATCCTCTGAAAGTATTTACAGTCTTATTGCAAATTTCGGTGAAGTATGACTGCGACATTTGAAAATCAAGTTATTTGGTGGGAATATGTAAAGGAAAGCACAGCACGAACTGCATAACTAAGTTTTCACCCTTTCAAATTATAAGCATTTAATTTCTTACTGACCTATCCGGTGGAAGCTTTTGAGAAGCATCACTATCATCCCTAGCAAAATTTTGTGTTAGAAGAAAGTCATTTTGAGTTCAAAATTGAAAAATTATATGTTCATAGGATTAACCCCTTAATCGTCGTTCCCGTGACCTTCACGGGCTGAAATACGCATAACTTTTGCTAATATATTATGGCTTCTTATTTGATTATTTCGCACCTGAGATTATTTTAAATGCTTAAGCGCTAATTAGATGGCAGTACTGAACTGACAAACTTGATTTTAAGATCGGAATGCTTCATTATAAAAATTTGTACGAGTTGGAGCATTACGATTTGCTGCATTGAAGCTTCCCTGTATGGCAAATGTGTAGAAAAAAAGCCAAATATAAGGTAAATAAAATTGTGATTTAAAAATTTTATCTTTCCTGAACACTTTAAATTTGAAAAAAAATACTGTTTCTTTTACTAATTAACTCAGAATTTTGTGAATAGTAAAATGAGCAAAAAAAGTATCTACGATTTTTGAACGCATTTTCCGAAAATTACTTGATGATACGTTAGGTGTGTACAAAAAAGTCAAATATAAGGTAAATAAAATTGTGACTTAAAAATTTTATCTATCCTGAACACTTTAAATTTGAAAAAAAATACACTGTTTCTTTTACTTATTAACTCAGAATTTTTTGAATAGTAAAATGGGTTAATAAAAAAGTCGACGATTTTTGAACGAATTTTCCGAAAATTACGCGACGATTAAGGGATTAAATCTTCCTTTTTTTCAGTGTCATCAGCAACAATTTGGCAGCATTATCTCAACATACAGGTAAGGCAAGCATAAGAAAGTGCATCTCACAAATTTTTTAAATATATAGGATTTCTAATATTTATGTTATAGTATTTTTTAAACGGAGTAGAAATGATTAGCTCATCATAAAAATGTGTGAGAATAAATTCTATCACTGAACATTTGACTTATCAATATCTATCTAATTATGTATTTTTGAGAAGCAAGATCAAGACTTTCACAATAGAGAGGAGTAAAAATTCTTTTTTCCAAAATTAGCTGATAGAGGGTTGGAAATTTCGATATTGTAATTGTAAAACATTTAAGATTTTTTTTAATTATGAATCAGTTATCCACACAGTAACGCACATTCGATCAGAGATCCAAACAACATGCATAAAATTAAATTTTATCTGTCTGGTTTTTTTCCTTGTATAATCGTAAACCCTTTCATCGTTCTGGATCAAATTTTCTCAGGCCCTGATTTTCCATTAGGCCCGGTAGGCCCTGGCCTAGGGGCCCCCGAATGTTGGGGCTCCCCAAAATTTTTATTTTAAAAGAAAAAAAAGAAAAATTCCCAATTAAAATTTTTTTTTTTTACCTTTTTTAATAGCTTTTTTTTTTTTTTTTTGTATCCTTCCAAATTTGATTGATTGGATCATCATATGTATAGTTATATGTATAATTCATCGTATGTTATAGTGTATATAAGGGATTAATAAGTTTTTCTGGTTGCATTGTTTTGGTGTTTTAATGATGAAGTTAATATGTTGCATTGCCTTTTGTTATTTGATAATGTTCTAGGCTTCTACGCTTCAAATAATCAATTCTTGGTAAAATGGTACTTTCACAATGATTCATGATTATTTTTTGGGGTGTCAATTTTGGAAATTTTACGCCCACATCAATCAGTGTTAAGGAGCCCCCATCCCGAGTTGTGCCCATAGTCAAGAATTTTCTAAATCGGGCCCTGAATTTTACATTCTTGTTTCAGTGATCACCATGAAAAAAAAAGAAAGTCACCTTAAAATACTCGTGACCCGCTCTTCCCCTTCCCCCCCCCCTCCACTCAAGGGATCTTGACGTTAAATCCCTATTTGTATTTCTATCTTTTTACGATTTTACACTAACCATCATAAACAAATTAAAAATAATAAATAAAATAAAATAAAATAAAACATTAAATCCTCATTTGGCCTTTAACTTATTTTCTCAACATTACACTCTGATCGCCTAAGCACGAATTTCAGCCAGATATTTCTGAAGGTCAGCTATGAGGTGCTTGATCAAGAGTAGGCTCACCAAAACATTCATAAATTTCGGAAAGGCAAATAAGAAAAAAAAATCGCAGAGCACTAGAATAATAAGTAATACCTTTTCCAATAATGCATGTATGTACGTATTTAATGAAGCTGGGCAAAGAGTAATTTCGGTCATTGCCGTATAGTATGAGACAAATAGAGGAAGTTTCGTCTCTCAAATAAAAAAATAGAGTTGCGCAAAACTCAATTACAGTTTCATTCTGTACCCTTTTTTTGAGAGGATCTTTTTTTTTTCAGAATGCATACGAAATTCAAAAGAAAAAAAAAAGGAAAATTACTATTAAAAAAATAGCGAATTCGGAAGCCTATATACAAGAGAAAAAGTTTCACCCATAAAAAATAATTGATAAAATTTTAAGCCAATTCGTATTTTATGAAAATATAAACGACAAAAGAGCAACAATTAAGTCAACGAAATTTAACTTCCCGAATGCATTTTATTCCTTCAAACAAGCAATAGATGGCGACACTATACATAATGAACTAAAAAACGAGTTTCTGTTTTTATTATTACAATAAAATTCAAGAGGTAAAAAATTATTACAGTAATACCACTTCTGCTTCCTTCATCACTAAATAAAATTATTTTTAAAGCATAATATTCCCTATTTTTGCATCCAAATTATTTTTGTTCAAGATTTCTTTTTCATTTAATTTTTTATAATTTTTAAATTTCATTATTGTTTATGGTCAATATATATATGGTTAAATGGGCCATATATATATTGACGATATGAGTTAATATATATATGATTTGTTTTTATCTTGACATAACTACGCTAAACCTGAAAATTTTTTTAAGTGTCAAGTGTTATACTTGTAATAGCAGTCGCATTCTTTGATTGGAATAGAAAATGTTGAACTGCAGCTTCACACTTGTGGACATGACTCAACTTGAAATAAATTAAAACGTTATTAGAAGTTTAATTAAAATCGGAAAATTGTAGAAAACTTTTAAGAAAGTTGGAGTTTTTTCTGCTTTTTGAAAATGTGAAACTGAAGATTCCGATTATGTCTTTAGCCTTAACATAGTTTTTAACAATGATATGATCCATGACAAAAATTCGATGCTATATTTTTTTTCTCATTTTATTTATATTATATTTATTTTTCTTATTGTATAATTTTTGAATACTACTCAAACATCAATTCTATTGTAATTCAATTTCAAAATATGAAATATTATGATATTATGTGTTTCATCGAATTTCCTTCTCGGTCGGGCAATTTTATGCTTTCTACAATGTTGCAAATAAATGTACTGGGTCGTCCAGAGACTTTACGGGGCCTGGAGCAAAAATCTGTTGGGGGCCCCAAGAAAAATAAAAAATCGAAAGAAACGAAAAGATACATTCAAATTAAGTTACTCATACTTAAAATTTTATTACATGAATAATTAACATAATTATTATATTTCATTGCGCTGTTCTCTTGTTATATTCTCCAATAAAAATGACAATATGTTTATTTAAAAAACAAGAACTAGAGTTTATTTACATCTAACAACTTAGTAATTCAGCAGATATTTAGATTATCAACTGAGGTATCTTTTTTGCTATCTATTTTAGTAGTTAGTACTGTCTTCAATTTATTAGAAAGAATGTAATTTTATAGCAATTAGGACTAAAGAGTTATATATTTCATCAAAACTAAATCGCGTATTCTTCAGAAGACTATTTTGGAGTAAGAGAAATCTAATTAATCGAACAATTCTTTTTATTTTGGGGGGGGGGGCTTTTTTTCAGGAGATTAGTTTTAATTTTGAAGTACGGTACAAGTTTCAGAATTCTCTTTCGGATGAAATCTAATAAAGGATTTTTTTTAATTTTCGGGGGCCCACATTTAGCGTTGGGGGCCTGGGGCAAAGTGCCCCAGTTGCCCCCCCCCTCCTCTGGGCGGCCCTGTAAATGGATGCAACCAAATAAAGTTCATGGTATAATGTCTGTGCTCTCCTATTCTATGTTATTTCTTGCTCCACGACTGTGTCTCCTATTAATTAAAATGTTTCCGCACCTCTCCTTCCTACGATTCATCCTAAATTCATTTTCCTACCTTCATTTTATTTGCTCTTTTTACACGGTTTTGAAATAACTGTCACCAGAAAAAAAATTTTTTTTTTTTTACACTTTTTTTTCTTTTTCACGGTTTAAAAATCTAAAAAGAATTTAAAAAAAAATATTGCGTTGCATTGTAGCTTATATTGTGTGCAATGTTATCAAAGAGTATTTCAGCGAATGTAGATGATCCCACGTTAGTTTATAGTAGTGATGACGAAGGAGTGGTTCCACAATCTGCAAGTACAGTTCTTGATGGCCTCCAACTGGCCAATAAACCTGGATACCATTTTCTTACGAATGACGACAATGTCGAATAAGCTGTGCCATTCCAACGTGATTTTAAAATTATTATGGCACATTATGAAGAACCATATAAGGAACTAACAAAAACAAAATCCCAGTGTCCAATAACTGGATTCGTATTCAAACCAATGAAGCAAAAGAAACACGAGATGTTCATTTTATTCTAGATACACTTGTAGATAAATCGCCATTCAATATTTCCAGTGACGAGAGGGATTTTTCGCTACCGAAAAACAACAGTAAACGCGCACGTTTAGTGTTTAGTAGGCAAAATTGAATGACTGAATGTCATATATATGTATGTATAAATAAAAACTAAATTCAGTTTATCTTTAACCACTTCCGACTGCCACACTTTTTCAATAAAAAAAAAACCCGTACAGACATAATTAAAATAAGATTCGTGGATTTGCACTTACGTATTTACTCAAGTTCAGTCGATCGAGTCCAAATTTCAAGTGAAAATTAACAACTTTTTATGAAGTATATCTGGATGGAACCCTATCTCCAATTTTTATACGTTCACTGTGTCTTTTTTTTTTCCACTTTTTTTTCCACGGTAGACTCTGGAAGTATCCACCGTCCAAAAAAAGAATGGGGTGAAAATACACATTTTTTCAGAAATGTCCTTTATTCTATTAAGTAGACTATCGCTAACAGAGAAACTTTCATTACTTAAGAGTCTGTCGAAATATTTGTAAAGGCGCCGTTTTTAGAACTTGCCTCAGGCGCCACAATTGATCGGCTCGGCTCTGGCCATTAAGTCCCTGTGAGTAAGAGAGCTTTGGGCTTTGAGATAAATTACAGTCGTCTCTAGCGCCACTTTTTGTTACTACGGTGCTGAAAAAACTATGACATCGTACGGCGGAATGTCTGACGTCCCCGCTTTCACGAAAAATTTTAAACCCAAACCCCTTTGTCTGTTTTCGGGGTACATTTAGCAGTGCGTAGAAATATAAGAGAAAACAAATTTATCAGACAGGACTTTCAAGAAGTCTTTAGTGCTATGACGTCATACGGTGAGATCACCCAATTCGCGGACCTGTCGGAGCCAGAATCGCCCCGTGCTCCCCGGGATTCTAAAAATCTAGCAAATTTGAGTATTCTTTGGCCTCAGGGAGACCAGACGCATGAGTAGTGACGTGGAACCGTTCCAATAGCCCAGCGTTTGTCCGATAGGTAGAGGACAAATCGGTAATCGTGATAGTCTGACGTCACTGCTTTCATGGTTCATTCGGAGCCTGCACCAACGGTTTGTTTTTGGGCATCTGACCATTAGGGCCTGTTCACATAGGAGTCCGTTGCGCAGCGTTAAGGAAAAGATGACGTTTAGTCGAAAATAAGCCAATCATAGGCCTCTAAACGATTAGAAATGAAATTTTTAACGCCTATGATTGGTTTATTTTCGTCTCAATGTCATCTTTTCCTTAACGCTGCGCAACGGACTCCTATGTGAACAGGCCCTAAGTCTCCGGGAGTAAGAGAGCTTTGGGATGATCTAAATTCGTCTCTAGCGCTACTTTTTGCTACTAGGGTGCCGAAAGATCTATAAACTGGTACGGCGGGAGGTCTGACGTCACGGCTTTCCCGAATAATTTTAAACAGAAGCCCCCTTGTTTGCTTATGGGATACAGTTAGCAGTGCGTAGAAGTATAAGAGAAAACAAATTTATCAGACAGGACTTTCAAGAAGTCTTTAGCGCTATGACGTCATCCGGCGGGATTGCCCAGATCGCGGACCTGCCGGAGCCCGAACCACCCCATGCTCTTCGGAATTCTGAAAATCAAGAAAATTCTGGTATTCTTCGTTTTGGGGGAGACCAGATGCGGGAGGGAGGGGCGTGGAACCGTTGCAAAAGCCCTACGTTTCTCTGATCGGTAGAAGACAAATTGGTAATCGCGATAGTCTGACGTCACTGCTTTCATGGTTCATTCGGAGCGGTTTATTTTCGGGTATGGGGCCATAAGCAGAGCCGATCCCATAGAAGAGGTGCCGAGGCGACCACCTCAGGCTCCAAAATGAGACAGAGTAAAATATACGAAATATTTAACGAATAGTGAAAAAAAATTTATAGTTTAATCTAATAAATGAAGAAATTCATAAAAATATACAAATATAAGCGAACAGATAGACTATTTTTTTTTTTTGTAATCCCCTGAATTTGAAATTATGAGAATAAGATTTGGAATGCCTATTTCCAAACGTTGTTGTAGCTCTAAGAATTCTACTAACTCTACCTGTCACTGTAGCAGCAGCTGAGCGCAGTTTTTCTAAACTGAAAAAATTAAGAATTATCTATGAACAGCAACAAATCAGGAGGCAATCATTGGACAAAATTTGTCCAATGATTGCCGACATGGATTTAAAGATTTTTTTTCATTGAACTTGGTAATATAGAAAGAAATTTTACACCTTGGGGCATTTTTCGTTTAAAAAAAACATACAAATAACGTTTTAAAATTTAACGGGTAAAAAATCTGGTATAATGTGCATTCCACGAAGGTCAATTCCTTTGATATACGAAATTCATAAAATGAATCCAGTTGCAAGATGCAGAAAAGTCCAGGCTATCAGAAAATACCATTTTTATTGGATCATCAGCATTTATGTAGCTGTATATATTAGGTAAATTTTCTCCATAAGTTAATATCGAGGTGAGCGAATGCAATAGGGTTAGAACATAGCAGCCTTAACCCGTAAGTCTCTGATACGAAGGCCAGCGCCCTAGCCATTCGGCATCCTTTGAGCAGAACACATTTCCACTTGTGTGGTGTACGTACTTAATGGAAAAGGGATTATTTATCACTGTTGGTAGGCTCATGAAAAAATAGCTTGATAGCCGGAAACTTAACAACAAAGACAGTCAGTATTTAATATTTAAAAAAATTAGTATATTCAATAATTGCATAACTTTTGATTCTAAAGAATATATTATGAAACTGTTACATGTATGTTTAATTCCAAAATAATAGCTTGAAGTCTGTCAACATAAAAATACTTTTTAAGCACATATTTTAATATTACTAAGTACGTTTTCCTATGTAAAATAATCCTCATATAAGTTTATACGAGTCAAAATATTTTTTCGGCAGATCTTGTAGGAATTTTAATCCCTCTATATCAACATTTGATATGTTGAATTTTACGTCATGCCCCACATTCAGTCGGTTTTGATATTTATTTTTCAAGCATATAACTTCAAAACCCCACTGAGTAGATATGTAGCGTAAAGGGCATGCAAATGCAGAAGGAATTTTTCAGGTTATTACTGAGGAATATTTCTCGCTATTAAGAAAAAAAAAAGAGTTGAGTACTGTTTGAAAGTTGATAGCATTATTTTCGACGTTAAAAGGGAAAAAAAATCTAGCTTTAATGAGTGGTTGTTTGAAGGAAGGTATGTCTGAAAATATCCATTAAACTTTTCGAATTCGTGAAAACGTCATTTCAGTTATTTTTCCTTGCACATTTTATCACTGCATTCGGGAAAATATTTTAGAAAATTTGAAACCATCAATTGCGGGGCAAACCATGATATAAAAAACACGACACAAAATAATCTCTATAGTTAATGTGAAAGAATTTATCTGGCTTTTTCTTCAAAGAGATAAACTTCATACAGTTAGTGTGCTCATCAGTCCTACATTTAAGACTTAGGAAGAATTTCCAGAGGACATTACTATAAAATCACTTGATAACTCAATTCTGATGCTTTATAGTTGAAATTTCAGAGTAAGACAGTGGGATTTAAGTTTTGGTCATCCCGATCTTTCAAACCATTGTACGGGAATCTTTATTTAATCACTTCTACACACAACAGCGTTCAAACAAAGAGAAAAATTAAGATAGATAAGAAGAGAGAAAAGTTAGAGCAAATTACAGTGAATTCTCTGACTCTTTTCGACTCAATCTCTCCCTATTAGGTAAAAATGTGGGGTCCTGAAGTTTATTTTCTTTATATTCATTTTCGGCTTAGTTTTGGCGCTTCTAGAACTGTTTTAAATTTTTAAAAAGTCCTTTTTTTAAGACTATTATCTTCACAGCTCATTTCGAAAGATCATTTTAATACCGTTTGTCAAAAAAAATCTTTCTTCACTATTAATCAAAATAATTATTAAAAATGGTAATTTTTGCCGTTTGTGTATTCTGTAACATCGAGTTGCTATTAAAGGTAATTAAGTCGTCTGGTTCGGGAAAGTTAACTAATTGACTCACGTGATAGTGGGTAATGAATATGGAAAATAGAAGAAAAACATTTATGAATAATGATATTTCACCGGATAACGAACATTTTTCTTTTCAGTCCCAGAATACCTATTGTTATGCTCTAAAAACTCATAAACTTGATCTTCTCTTTACTCTACAAATCAGCGAAGACCAATTTGTTTGTTCTTGTGATAGCTGTAAAAGGACTTATTCTGTTCTTAAAAATTTCAACCTTCAAACTTTTTATAAGACAACGTTCGGCCAGAGGTAGCCTAGTGGTAGCGTGTTGGGTTTCGGTACTGAGGGTGTTCGGATCGGATCCCGTCAAGCGCCATTAAATACCTTCATGTCTAGGCCGTATATGGGCACGTTAAATCCGTAGAATGGTAGGTTTTCATTGTAGTCAGTGGGTGGGAAAGGTACGATCCCCCCGGATGTCACCCCTGAGGTAGCTCGGTTAAAATTGAGGTGGCACCTGGCTAAGTTGGACTCCAATCCTTGGGGTTGCATTATAAAACCGGAGCCGCACCCTTCAGCCCGCAGGCCTATATGGACCTGGTCTGGAATACATTCCGCTTGGGGGGCATAAGCCCCAACAACAACATAAGACATCGTTTTTGAGCAAATTGGAGTATTTTTTAAATCTGTAAAACTCATATTTTTTTGGTCATCTTGTTAGGCAATACAATATTTATTTCGTTTACTCTCTCGTCACATCTTTTGCAATCTGCAATTCCCTGCGTGGTTGAAGATGAGAAACTTTCGATTAAAATGCAAATTCAAATGGAAAAAGCATGAGTACTGCTGGAAGAATGTATTTGTTGAAGAGATTTCCAAAACACACAGCGGGACTTAACATAGCAACGAAGCCCTACTGGGTTAGTTCCCGCCGGTGATGATAAACCACAGCAAGTGACCATCCCGCGTACTCACACAAAAGCGTCACCCTCACGGCAGACCCACAGGGCAAATCTCGCACAGCAGGAAGCACAATGCGGAAGGCCGCAGAACAGAAGGAGGGAAACTAATTTCGAAGAGACAATAACGCTAACCTGCTCTGGTAGACGAAACTCACGAACGTCTAACCCAACGCAAACTGCGAACAGAGAAAGGGAAACAGAAAACACATAAATAGCGGCGTGCCCAAAAAAACCCGACGGCGTACTTAATGGGGGTGAGCGAAACCGAGGTAGCCAAATAGAAAAAGAGCCAACAAGTCCAAGATGAGACTGGCTCGAGCGCAGTAAAGAAAACTTTTGACGACGGTATCACTGATTGAACAGAACGAAGAAACGATTTGTTCTAAATAGGGTATGGTCAATTTTGAGAGGAACAGTCGTAAACGTGGGCGCAGAACCAGCCACTTGAATTAAAATTCACATTGTTGCTGTGCAACCCACCCTGCAGAATCCCCTTATCCAACGTGTCCTGTATTCGCCAATGGGCACCACCCCAAAAACGAGTACCGGGGCCTCCAGGGTTGGAGGCACAGCTGAAAGGCACAGCTGAAAGGCTGCAGTCAAGACAACTGCAAGGTTGACTAGCAAGACTGCAGACCATACGTCAGAGTCCGAGGACAGGACCAAATCTCCTGGCTTACGCAGACCTCGTGCCTTCTCGCTTATCTTAGCAGGATGTTGAAGAGATTAGAACTGGAATGTTGGGTATTGACTAGAGAACTCGATAACTTGATCGATGAATCCGATGCATATCTAACGGTAAAAATAATTGAGGCTGGGTTGTACGCATTCGGTAGATAGCCTATTCGATAGAGCTCCAGCTTTCACTTTCTAGTACTTTAAAATCATTTGATCAGCAACCAGGCAACCGAATATGTGTCTTACGGGATGGGGCAAGATGTATATAACTTTGTAATTGTGTTTGGAATTAACAATTTTTTAGTGAAAAGCTATCATTGGTTCCTGTTACAAAACGTGAAATCTTGAGTTAACATTCTGCGCGAATTACACCTGAAAACTTTGTAAGATCTCATTAATCACGATAATGGTGAATTTTTGGGTCCAAAAATTCATCGAGAGGATTATGATGTTTATAACAATGGTATTAAGAATATAATGTGGATACCCCCTTCCAAAGAACCATCAAATTTGCTGTGTTTGGGCAAAAGCCCTCTTCGTGATTTTTATTGCAAAGTTAAAATAAGATGAATTACTCAACAATCAGGGAAGATAGGGGAAGTAGAATGTTAAAAGTAGTCATTTTTCCAAGACGTAATACAAATGTCCACTTTTAATACGGAGAAATATGTTATTTCGTAAAAAACGCATTTTTTTCATCATTGAATTTCAACGTGATTTATCGAAAAGTTTTGTAAAATAAATGGACCATATAGAGAATAGCTCACATCTACCCAGACTTGGGTGTATATAATTTGAAGTGGCACTCTAAATGAATTTGATACAAACACAGTTTATACATGAAACAATGTTTATTGAATTCGTTACACACATAGAATTTGCTTTTACAGAAATAAGCTTACGTACTACTTGTACGGAATATATATTAGCATTCAATAAAAATACACATTGCAATACTCACAAACTAGAGAGTCAAACCAGCAGTTCTGCCACGTAAACTTTGGGCCCCCTAAGCACAAGAGCTGGTTAACACCTGGAGCTACTTACCTCGTAGCTCCCTTACTTCGCTTATCCATCAATCTTTTCTTCAACCTTTTTATTAATCAAGCTGCATGGTATTTATACCAAGCGCGTATGCCGAAATTAGCATATCTCAAGCAGCTTCTTTAATTTATTCACTCAAAAGTTCGATTCTTGTGAATCGAATCTTATGTATACCTTACAACCAATACAAATGAGAAAAAAAAATTCTCTTCTACCCGTGTTTGAATTTTTATTATTTTTAAGAGAGAATTTTTCTGTAATTTACGAAGTTAATTTCTTTACTCTATGGGAAGAATCATGCAAATATCTTTAAGTTAGTCATGCATTTTGTATTTATTTTTAGCTCTAATCATAGAAATATTTTTATCTCTAATCATAGAAATATTTTTAGCACTAAATATTTTTAGCACTAAATATTTTTTGCACTAAATATTTTTAGCACTTAATGTTATCTTTTAGACAGATTTGCAGTTCCGCCTTTTTCAAGTTTATCCAAATTTCTGTTGAAACATGTAATCTTATGTATACCTTACATTGGCCTCCCTCGAAAAAAAAATTAGGTAACTGAGGTCTGAACGGCTTCAGTTCACTAATTGAAAACGCGTGCTGGTCTGACTTTTTACATAATGGATGGCAAAGCCAAAAAAACCTTCCACACGTTGTGTGGGGGAAAAACGCCACTCCCATTTTCCAAAACTAACCCTGAAGGGTCCAGGTGACACCAACACACAGAGGATTTGCAGAGTTGCGGATACTGGGCTGACCAACTGCGCCCTAGAAAATCTATTTTAGTTAAAAGTGTCAACACAATTGCACAGCATGACATTTCTTGACTGTTTGTAGCTGCTCTCCCATAATTCATAATGCACATGTGTTATGTTTTGTGAAGTTAGTACATTAGTTAGTTAATTATTGTATTATGCAGTATGTATTTTTTTCTATTCACTACATGTCCCCTTCAAAAATTTATAAAACAACAGTATGCTGTTTTTTTTTTCAGTGGCTCACCCCTTCCCCTCAAAATGTTTATACAGTATATACAATGGGGAACTTCAAACCAATTTGGTTCGATTTTATTAAAGGGTGGGAGTTAGAATAAGAGAATGTATATGAGACTTGTTCATGAAGGCAGCAACTTCGTTGCACCAGTCTGTCCATTCCGTGGAACCTCTCTTGATGGTCGCAGTCCTAGTAAAGGGGTTCGTTGACCGTGTGGGCATCCTTCGTGCAGCAGGGCGTTGGTCCTGAGGCGCTGGTCCGGCTTGACGATGGACAGGAGGTCTCTTGGGAGGAGGCCAACCTTGCTGGGCGGCTCATATCTTCCGCTTCCTGTGCTTATGCAAAGGACCTTTAGGATTGTCACCATTACTTTTGATAAACTTGTGTACCTTATCAGCGACACATTCATCCTTTGATGGAGTTTTTGTAGTGCACACTTTACTTTTCTTCGTACTTTTGCTTGTATCGATATTAGATTTTAATGCAGATTCTATTTTTTCAAACTTATACGCCGCGCCAACGTGTTTAGTTACCTACTTTATCTCGCCATTTATGATACGTTTACAAATTGGTTCGCTGTTTGTTTCATGTTTTTCAACAACCTGACTCTGCTTTTCGTATTTGTCCTTATACGACTTCTTGTTTACCGCCTTAATTACTTCAGTATTAGCAGTTTTAATGCTGGAACCTGAAGGCGCTTTTTCACGTTTTTTATCCCCCTTAACTTTAGTTTTATCCTCTTTTGATGAAAAGTCTCTTTGAAACTTGCGACATCAGAATAATTATCATTTAAATTCTTTAATTCTTCTTCTGTTTTAGGAAGATTAAGCTTTTCGTACTCGTGTGTTTTAATGCAAACTTTCTGTATAACTTCCGAAGCATCAGCTAAACTACTTATAGTATAACTCTGTGTCAACTTTTCATCCTGATTCTCAGTCAGGTTTTCATGTACTTTATTTAAGACCATATTATCAACCTGGCCTACACAATCCCCATTCGGCTGGGAACTTGAAATAATATCATCATTACCTAGCGAGTTCCTAATATCGTTTAAAGAATTTTTATTGTCGTCAACAAATAAGTATTCACTAACTTCCGTAACTCATACTTCGTCATCTACTAAATTTCCTTCATTAACAGATGTGTGAATATCATCTAAAATATCAGGTATAGCATTAATAGAAGTATTAGATTATTTATTTTCTAAACCACTAGCATTAGTATCAGCACTATTTTCAGAAATTTGTACTGGAATTACCGCATTATTCCAGCTAGACTCACTTTCATTATAAGCCACAAAAATACCCCGACTTTCACTATTCTCAAAATAATGATTACTGCTCGGACAAGTTAATAAATTTGACCACACAGTTTCAACAGGTTGAACCATATCATGTGAAACAACTTGCCAGTGCACGTAAGGTGCTTGCATATTATTTACTTTAAGTGCATTAATTTCATTGTAACGCCGTGAACTTCTATTATTTTCCCCGCGATACTGGTTTCGCTGTTGGTTTGAAACTCGCGAAAAATTTTGGCGGGGGTGAATAAAACTTCTTGTACCTGAGTGAGGGTAAGGGGTAGCGAAGAAATGCCTATTGTCGTGTTTAGATAAAGCTTGAAGGAGTTTAGCCTTGCTTGTAATATTTTGATTGCGCAAAAAATCTTGAACACTTGGATTCAAACGTTGGATAACTATTTTTAAGATTACCGCTTCCGTCATCTTTTCTAAATATTCCTCACACTTGGAAATCTTTTCCATAGCAAAATCTAACGCAGACTGACCTTCACGTTGCCTTAGCGAATAAATTTCCGCTTCAATTTGACTTTGATTAAAGGTCTTTGGAAAAACGCTAAGAAACTGTTGCTTGAATGACAAATAGTCAAAAATCAGATTACTGCTTTGCATACACGTGTACCACTGATATGCACTACCTCTTAAAGCGGCTAGAGTAATTTTAAGTTTATCCCCCTCTGGGGTGCATTGTTGCTGAAAGTAATGCTCAATTTTCTTTAGGAATTGACTTGAGGGGCCGCCATTGAAGATGGCTTCGAATGGCGCAATTTGCTGAACCATAATTACCCGAGGAAAATTTCCAGCGGGGTTTTGTTCTACAGCACTCATTTTCAAATAGTATATAGGTATAATAACAAGATACTTTCACAATTTAGTTTTATCAATATCAGAGTATACCACAGTATAAAGTTCAAACTTCAAATATGTTGTTCGTTATAAATGTAACGAGAACAACCAGGGTATATATAAACTTTCGGGCGCCACTGTAGAGTATAGCTCACTTCTACCCGCACTTGGGTGTATTTAATTTGAAGTGGCACTCTAAATGAATTTGATACAAACACAGTTTATACATGAAACAATGTTTATTGAATTCGTTGCACACATAGAATTTGCTTTTACAGCAATAAGCATATGTACTACATGTACGGAATATATATTAGCATTCAATAAAAATACACATTGCAATACTCACAAACTAGAGAGTCAAACCAGCAGTTCTGCCAAGTAAACTTTGGGCCCCCTAAGCACAAGCGCCGGTTAACACCTGGAGCTGCTTACCTCGTAGCTCCCTTACTTCGCTTATCTATCAACCTTTTCTTCAACCTTTTTATTAATCAAGCTGCATGGTATTTATACCAAGCGCGTATGCCGAAATTAGCATATCTCAAGCAGCTTCTTTAATTTATTCACTCAAAAGTTCGATTCTTGTGAATCGAATCTTATGTATACCTTACAACCAATACAAATGAGAAAAAAAATTCTGTTCTACCCGTGTTTGAATTTTTATTATTTTTAAGAGAGAATTTTTCTGTAATTTACGAAGTTAATTTCTTTACTCTATGGGAAGAATCATGCAAATATCTTTAAGTTAGTCATGCATTTTGTATTTATTTTTATCTCTAATCATAGAAATATTTTTAGCACTAAATATTTTTAGCACTAAATATTTTTGCACTAAATATTTTTAGCACTTAATGTTATATTTTAGACAGATTTGCAGTTCCGCCTTTTTCAAGTTTATCCAAATTTCTGTTGAAACATGTAATTTTGCAACGCCTCTGGGAAGTTTAAAAGAGGAAGAATCAATAACCTACGCTCTTATTTAAAATGTTGAGCCGAGTAACTCGTATTTTAAGGTTTTTATATTAATATAGAATAAATATCAAATACAAATATTTCTGGCTTAGCCTTAAATTTGTATAATAATATGTAAACAGATAATTCATTGTTTGATAAATAATTTCTTATATAATATTCAAAGAACATATATTATATTCCTTTAATTTTAAATCTATACTTGCAAAATCCCTTCTTCTCTCAATTATGTAAAATCGTAAAATAAAATAGAGCAGAAAATATTTGCCACCCTCGTAAGAAACCCTGATTCTATAGATCTTTTGTGGCTCGTATTTAAAATATTTTTCATTAAAAATTTTAAAATTCTAATTTACCTGAAAAATCTTACAATTTCAAAAATCTTTTAAACGAAAAGTTAGTTATTCTGTTTGGATTACGTTGTAGTACCATGCGTGAATTATAGAGCAATCCAACTTGGAAGTGAGAAACGCAATTATTTTTTTAAACCTTTACTACACTTCGCTATCGTTTCGACACGCACAACCAACACCAGGACAAGCTGAAATAGATTTCATCGACAAGTCGACATCCCTCCGTTAGGTCATCATTTTGGTTCCCATACATCCACCACCCACAAGCCCAAAAACTTCTTATGGTTATTCACACTGATTCGGTGCGGTACAGCATTAAAATCTTAACCAATCACAGAAATCTATTCGTTGACCACGTCAAGCTAATCACAGATCATATCAACAATCTCGGAGCCAGCATAGTAACGTAATGCAACAACGCTCTGGATGCAATGTGAAGAGGCCTTGATTCTTCCACCAAAAGAAATTCAGCAGTTGTTGGGCAACGTAATTGCATTATCTTTGAAATTTTCACACTGAGTTGAGATGTTTATAAACCGCAGTAACTACTTCATGTATATGCTGTATCACTACAGTTGGCTTTTCCTGTGATCTATACCTTATCAACGAGTTCAATTAACATTTGTTAACTTCATTACCATTTTTGAGAAAATGGTGAATCACATGAGTCTACATCGTATATCTAGGTCGTTAGTAAATTCTTTCTGAAAAAAGAATAGGTTCAGTTCCCAAGTGTTCGAATTTCATATAATTATTAATTTAAATACTGTACAAAACATCTGAGGAATGCATAGTCTGGAATCTCTAAAAAAGGGGATTTCTGTCGATCAAGGAATTTATGTGCATGCCCCATTCCCTATATTTAACTACATTTATCCTTTCTATGGCAAAAAACGAAGATGGGAAATATAAATATATAGTGTGAAGAATCCATGATTCTCCCAATAGAGTAAAACCCTCTCATTTAATTCACGTTTCCAGCAGAAGGCTCAAGAATGTAGTGTCCAGAGACCAAAGCTGCCGAACAACAAAAGCGGGCTAGACAAAGAGTGCCGACAATACCAGACTAGACACGAGGCGTCAGTAGGTCTGAGTTTTCAGAAATAAGGCTGAAAGGAAATTGGTTCCGCTCTGCCCCTTGATCGATGATGATCGGGGAAAATTAATCGTCTGAAGCTTCAGCTGATCTGATGGCGAGGGAAGTGGCACGCCAATCAGATCTCCAAAAAGTGATGTCACTTTAAAGGGCACCAATTAAAATCCTTTCAAATATCCAGCGTTCGCAGCGACAAAAAAATTAAAAGTTGCGGCGCTGCGAAATATTAAAATTCAGATAGCTCCTAGACCTGCGTCTAGAAGGCAGCTACTCCGGCATGCAGCCGTGATTAAGAGATTCTAAGTCCTTTTGATAGGCAACACATTTCGATATCCTGTCGACCGCTTCCAGGCGAAGCGAATTTCTTGAAGTCCTCGTCTTAGGCAAAGCATTCGACTCTCTGTCGACCGCTTCTAGATTTATTGAAATAATATTCTAAGTCTTTGTGATAGGCAAAGCTTTTCTCGATTCCCTGCCGACTTGTTTCCAGGAGGAACTGTTATAGCTATTGGAGATAGTTCATTTCTTTAGATCCCAGGCGGATCTGTTCGATAGATTATCAGCGGTGTAAGAGACTTCTAGCAGAAGAGATTACTGCTCGTCCTACTGAGCTTCCGTGTACGAAGAAATAGAACTCTATCAGTCGTCAGTCGATGTTTAGACTCTGCCTATAATATCGACTGACGTTCTGTAGCTGAACTTGTTTTCCCGCACGTCATTTAGAGTGCATAATCGACTACATTGAAAATAACCTTTCATCAAATTCATTTCATCTGTGAATAAATCATTTAATTTAATATTTTACTAGACTGTATCGTCATTTTATTACGCTACCATTCGACGAATTGATTACAATAGCAAATCTCAAAGATGTAAAAGTGTTTCTTTTAGTTCCAAAACTTCAGAAATTTAATTAAAATATATATAAGTTATTGAATTATAGGATTCATTGAGTTGAATATTTCCAAAAGTCCACCTACCTTACATTATGGACTTTATGGTAACTGGCCAGAAGGCAATTAATACTGGGGTGATACTACGTTTCCGAAATTAAAATAAATCTTAATCTTATCCCATTCAGTTGAAAATAGTCTTTATTAAGAGATGACAGCTAAATCCTTTTAATCTTAAAAAACCGATTTTTCTTCGAGTGTCGGAAACAAACATTATTCCGAAAAGTAAGGCGTGCACTTAGTAATCGAGAGGTAAAGGCCTTTGGGTTCATGCGTGCTGTCTAATGTGAAGGAGTAAAACGAAAATTTTCGAGATTACCACTTAGCACCGAATGCTATAAATTCTAAATATTATCTAGAGCAGTGGCGCGCAAATTTTTTCGACCAAAACCCATTTTCTTTATATAAAAAAATCACTCGAATCCAAGGAGAATGTTTTGGTAGTTTTTAATTTTTTTTTAACTAGGAAAATGTTAACAAAAAATAGAAAAAGGAATAAGCAAATTTTGACTTACTATTTAAAAAATCAATGAGCTGCAGATTTTGGGTTTATACTTACTTGATACAATAAGAATTGAAAAAAAATACTTGCTTATCTTCTGCGTTTTAGCGGAGAATAACGTTCCTCCATAACGGTCCTCCGGAAAGCAAAATTTCAAATGTCCTGCGTCACGAGCTAAAATTTTGGCAGCGCCAAACCCAGTTTGAATCGCTTGGGCAAGCAGTAAACAGTTAAAGAAAAGTACCAAAATACGTCAGAATTTTGACACACACACATATATATATACACATACATACATATATATAGAAACATATATACATACCACATACATACATATATAGTACATGCAAAAGAGGTAAGCAACGATAAGTAAGCCAACGTTAATAACCCGCGGTAGTTTCGTTAGAGGAGACTACCTGAAAATTTTTTGACAAATGTCACGTGACTTAAACTTAAATTTAAATATTAATCCGCATTTGTATGTCACTTAGGTATAAGTTAAGGGAAATTAAAATTTTATAAAAAAGCATGATTTCATAGTTATGAGCCTCATAATAAAACACTGAAAATTATAAAATTCATGTATCAATATAAAACTGAAATAGAAAACAAATTAATGAGAAGTGGGAGGCTGGACATCGGAAAATATATGTCCAATATTTAGTGAAATATCTGACAGAGCTATTCTCATATGATATTTATAGATACTTATAAAATTATATAGCTACTTATTTTGAAAACCCAGTCCCAGTCTCACACATACAGGTAGAAGCGAACGGAAACAATGTAAGAGGAGGGGTCCTCTATGTCTGTAAAATTGTTTGACATCTTATTTAGCAATATCATATCGTATATTTTCAACATATAGAAAATTTAAAGCCTATTTTTTAATTAAATAATTCAATATGATATAAATTTACTTCAAACTCTCAGCGACCCCTCCTCATTCATTCGCGACCCACAGTTTACGCCCCACTGGTGTAGAGTAAGTCATATTGGATAGGAATGTAAACAAGTAACATGTGCAGAATAGTCATAAAACACTGACACTGTAATAAGCCGTACAAAACAACGCCAAGGCAATCTTAGTTTGTTTTAAATGTAATTCTAAATTGTTTTTAAATAATCAAGCGACTTACAATACATAAATGTTTTTCCCAGCCCAAAATATCCATAAAAGGAATAAAAAATACATGATTATCATCTTCAAAAATACATGATTATCATCTTCAGGACTCATTGTTCAATAAGAATGCACATAATCTTTACTTAACGGCAGAGTCTAGCTGCCTCTATACATTATCAATCCGCAACATCAGCCCATGACTTATATCGACCTTTTATCGGAAGTACCTTGAATGTAAACCATTTCCCCTATATAGTTTTGCATTTAAAGTATTCTCCTGAAATAAATAAATATATATATATATATATATATATATATATATATATATATATATATATATATGTATGTATATGTGTGTGTGTGTATGTGTGTGTATTTTACGAGTCTATGGTAACCTCGCCAAATATGAGAGTTATCGCCAAACTGGCAATGGATTTGGTGACTTCTTTTGGTCGCCAAATTTGGCGATATGGTACAAAAGGTCGCCAAACTTCTAGATCTTTCTGAAATCTTCCAGTGATATCTAGCTGGTTGACCGATAGAGGGCGCTTTGGAAGTCTATAAATATACCTGGCATTGGCATTGGAACTCAGTGTTCTTTTCTGCTGAGAATTGAATGTATTGAAAGTGCGTTAGACGTGTATTGTATTGAAGACTCTGTTATCCTGGCTTGCATTTTTAGAGTTTTCTGCTGTATAGAAGACAGTTGTTACATGTTATATATATATATATATATATATATATATATATCAGTGATTAGTCCCGCGTAGTATTACACTGCGATGAAAATTTCATTTCCTCGAACGCAAACGTTTATTTTGATTTTCTTGCTCTCGAGAAATTTCCCAACTGAGCAGAAAACTTTGGCAAATGGAAAACAATCCTTTTCAATGTATTTCGTTACACTGATTATCTTTGAAAGAAGTTTTTGAGAAAGGCTTCTTTTGAGAACAGGTATTTGAGAATTTTGTAAGGATACTTCGACTGGTCTTCTCTGGTCCGACTGGACTGATGATGACCCTGAGCATTCAAAGTTTGAAAATGGGTGTTGATCGTTTGTTGATACTTCTGACAATGTGTTTCATCTATTTGATAGTTATGATCAAGTTAAATCCGGAGTTTAAGACAAAAAAAG
Source organism: Dolomedes plantarius (assembly GCA_907164885.2). Taxonomy (NCBI): domain Eukaryota; kingdom Metazoa; phylum Arthropoda; class Arachnida; order Araneae; family Dolomedidae; genus Dolomedes; species Dolomedes plantarius. The sequence continues at coordinate 96,180,690 of OU015497.1, read as the reverse complement.
GTATACAAATTAACCAGTTTTCTCGTGTTAGAGCTTTATGATGAGCCAATCGGGGGAAAATTCCGTTAACTAGAAGCAGAATTTTTAGTTATTTGCAGAATTTCATCACATCCGGTTTTTCCTATAACCATTAGTGCATCTATTTATTGTTTCCGGTTCTTCCTACGCCTCTGTTACCTCTATTAAAAGAACCATAATCACATTCTAGTCAGTCCGGCAAGAACTCAAGGAACTTGACTTCACGTGGGACGTATTTATTGTATGCTAAGTTTCTTGATCACTTATCGCATTCAGACCAAAATTTCATGTTTATGTGAAGAACATGCAAGTTATATCTGATGTTTTAAAAAGCATTTCTGTGATTTAGGGAAGGACTTTACGACAAGCAGATTTACAGAACAAGACTGAGGTCAAAAGAATTCTGTAAGCTCAAAACAAGCAGCAAATTCAGAAGGTCCAAAGTTAAAGATATTTTAAAATATTAAATGAATATCTAGCAAAAATAAATTTGGACAGTAAATAAACAACTTGAACTATCTTCTTTGCATTAAAACTGTACTTAATTGTCTAAAATATTTCATTTATTAAAGCCTGGTTGTATTCAAGGATATGAATGGAATGATACCTTTAAACAATATTTTACTGTTTGTAAACACATTAACAAAGGGACTCCTTATGCATTCAATGCTGGTTTCTCCTCCTTTCTTTTAGTTCTATGCAAGTAGATAAACTTTTGAAGATTATTCAGTCAATAAATTAGCAAAAGAGGTCAAACACACAGTAAATAATTTACTGAGGACAGTTAGAGATTTATATTAATGCCGACTGTTACAACCCTTTTAGTATTTTCTCTATATGAAGAATTTAAGAAAAAATATGAAATTTCTATAGATAAGAAATCAAATTTCTCTTTCTCTTCAACCGTTATAAAAAGGAGTAATGTTTTATAAACAAAATCTTAACAGTTTTGGATGGTCAAGATTTCCATAGTGATATTTTGAGAGTAATGATCTGCAATTAGTTTTATATTAATATTAAGTTTAATATTATTAAACTATTTTAAGTTTGGTATTAGTTTAATATTAATATTAATTAATTTAATATTAATAATTATTTTATATTAATAATTAGAGAATATTAATAATTAGTTTATATTGATGATTAGTTAAAATTAATAATTATTTTTATGTAGCGCATAGGATTTAATAATGGGTTGATTATAGGGTTTAATGTTTGAAAAAGGTTCACCTGCCTTAAAATGTGAACTTCAGGGAGCTGACCAGAAAGTAATCAACTCTGGGTGTATTGCTTATCAAAATTAAAACAAATGTTGCTCCATTTAAAGTAAAATAGTCCTGATTAAGGGATGATAATTAGATTGATTTAGTGTTAATGAACTAATAATCTTACAGTATCGGAAACATTATTCAACCCTGTGAATTATAAGGCTGAATAAAGACATCGAATTAACTACTACAAACCCTAGCAATCAATACGGATGCAAATAAACTGTCGCTAAACTCATGCTAACCCTACCAATCAATACAGATGAAAATAGGCATTCGCCTCAACTAATTCATAGACAACCACTACAATTTATAGTCAAGTGGTGAATCGGTAAAACCCAAAAGCAGAATAATTATTTTTTACCACTTGTTTTCCCCAAAGTATAGTAAATATATTACTTTCGATGTTTTGGTTGTCATACAAGAGTACATTCGTCTTTCTACGATTTAAATGTGTATACTCTTACGTCATTTCCCCCTTGGCTCCGCCCTGCCTAGACGCTCCCCCCACTTTTAGCCGAAATCGAGCTCCCTACACGTCCACGAGCAAACGCTTTTGCGAAGTGCGTCCCCTGCACGGAAAGTTTCGTGTTCAGCCCCTTAGTTACGGTCGAGCAATCAGAAAACAACAGCTTATGCGAAACGCGTTCGAAATAATAATTATCGCGTGAAAGATTTTCGGTCAACTTTTTTGTATTCAAAAAACGCCGCAGTACTTTTCTTTTTTTTTTTTTCTTTTGAACGCTTTCATTTTCAAGCAAAAGTGGGTTTTTTTTACGTTTTTATTGATATATTTGTGGGAAAATGATTGAATTTTTATTACTATATTGTTGTTTCAACTTGACTTATTGTATAACTTCGAAGAAACATGTGGGTTTGTCGTCCTTAGGGAAAACATAATTAAAATCTATATTCTTTATTTCTGAAACTTGTAATGTGCCAATTGCCCTTAGATGAACTACAAATAGCATTTCTACGTGGCAATACTAGTAAAATTAACCTCTAAATACTTTTTTCCAGAATTCAAACGTAGAAATTGCTTTCAAGGGTATTCGATTCTCCAGAGGAACGCATTCCGTATGGCAATATATCCCAAAAGATTTCCTAACTTTTCGATATCCAGTAAATGTTTCAAAAGCGTGTAAGAAACAATCATTTGATATAAATGGCAGCAATAATGTTGAAAGTTTATTACAGTCAGAAACGTGAATACAAGTTAATTACAATTTCAGAATTTCTGAAATGGGAACTTGAAAAGGGACACGGTTGTTAGGCCAAATACGCACATAGTTTTAGAATCCATTATTCTGTCAGTTGCGTCCATTTTAAGGATCTGGAATGGACGTAACCCATACGGAAGAGTCTTTGATGGGAAACTCATATGAAAGAGCAGACCAGACAAAGACTTATGAGGTATTTGATGATTGACTTTGAGAATACGTTTTTAGCTGTCTGTGTTTATGTTTGTGTAGTTTTTATATACGTTTTTCTTTGGTGTTGCTTTCCCCCTGTTTGCAGTGCATGTACACTGGTAGACAGATATAATTCCAAATGCTATAGCTTACATTTAAAAAAAACTTCAGTGATTACGATCAACACAAAGTACCGAAAAATTCGTGCTGTTCTTGCCTTTCAAAAGCTGTAGTGTATTAGAATACAGTTAGAACTTTCCTTTGCACAGTTAGGACCTGTTCACACAGAATCCGTCAGAGTCAGCGTTACTCGTACTGAAATATATTTAATCAATTGCAAACGTCCAAACGATTAGCAACGAAATTGTTAAGGTCTGTGATTGGTTTAAAATATGTCAATACGAGTAACGCTGACGCTGACGGATTCTACGTGAACAGGCCTTTTGGCTGTTGGTAACCCACTCATTTCAGAGTACAACACTCCATCCAGTTATGCCAGCTGGTGATGGAAACAGAATTTAATAAACAAACAATCAACCTTTCAAGACGGATAGATTTATCTATAGGTAATCTACGTTGTAATTTCAGATAACGGCTGAAATAAGGATGAAGCTGCTTTTTTCAGCCGTTATCTCTTCAAAGCAGAATAACCACCTCGTGGGTGCAAATTACGTGAAACCATTTCATTGTCTTTGAGGTGGAAATGAGGAGTAAAAATAGAGAAGTTTGAGAAGATGACAGACAGACGTCCTCAAATGCCAGAAACCTCACAGACTTCACTGATATGAAGAATTGTGTATAAATGTAGTGTAGTGAAAAGACTACAGGAACTTAGAATATATCTTACAATTACAACTCTCCCCGCCGCCACTGTGCGAAAATAACTGAGTATTATTCTGTTCTTTCACACAGTTTTTGTTTTAACATACAATGAAGGGATAAAAATTTAGGCACTATCAATCTCTGACTGAAACTGCCTGAGTTTGTCTAACCGTCAGTTTCACTGCCGACTCTGTAACTTATATTTTAAATTCTCCCGGCCAAAGCATGTGTGTTTCGATACTGTCTCTCCCATAATGAAGAAGCCAACAAGTCTTGAAATGTATGGGAGATATCCCACAGGATAAATACCTTATTAAAAAAATTTATGCAAACTCATCATCTGAACGCTATGCATTTTATGAACTCTTTTAAGCTGTCCCGAAATTTATTTCTCTAGTGAAAAATCTATTGAAGAATCTGAGTGTTCCTGTTTTACTAGACATACTGGTAACGAAACTGGGTGTTATTTCCGTAATGCTAGTTCTACAGAGTAGTATTAGTCTCTGTTCTGTATTAGTCTCTTCTAAAATACAGACGAAATAAAAAAGTATTTTTGCAAGCTATTTTAATGTTTTCAAACCACTGTTAGAGTCATTTTCTAATATTACTTCCGAAACTCGACCTTCTTTGTTACTGATGCCCATGATTGTTTGTTTGTGCTTACAGTAGTGCTTAGAGCTTCTTACAGTAGGATTTAGAGGACAGTAAGTTTTATGTTAAATTGGATGAGGGGAAAACTTAGCTTAAAAAAGTATTTAAAGTATAGGACAACAAAAAAGTTAGCAATAGTGAAACTTTGAGGACACCAAGGAAAAACATTCGATCGCTCTCCGAATCCTCAGTATCTCGATTACTTTGTTTAGAAGCATCCTGTTTCTTTAATTAAGAAACATTCGTTTAGCCATTTTTTGACGGGGAGACTAAAAATTAAAACTAATAAACTGAAATTAGTTGAAATAATCACTTAGAAATGTCTTCGAATGAGGATCTCTTATTAATTGAAGTTTCGATCTTATTATTTGAAGTTCTTTTAAGTTTTAAACCCAATATTGGAAACAAGGCTCAACATAGGCAATACAATTAAACGCACGCAACTAACAACTTAAAAGGCAAACTTAAATACTATGGGCATGTAAAACGTTTCAATTTTCAAAACTCTTAACAAATTTCTCTGAATTGTACACATAAACCCACCTCTTCCCCCTCTCAATTAATCATTCGAAACACGTTCATCTGAGGTCGTCAAACGTTAAATACTCGTCAGAAAAGTTCTCAAAACCTTATTTTAAGTATATAGCTGAAATTAATACCAATAAGAAAAAAGCGTAGGAAATATTTCTCACGTACAATGTTTTCAAAGACTTAGTTTCATAAGTCTAATTAGATAATAAGAGAAAATTGTTGGAGTTTCCGGCTAAATCCTAAAATTACTTGACAAGCCAGAACTGAAATGTGACCTAAGAACCAACACTCATTCGTATGTAACAGCGTTAATGCATAATGGCTGCTTGGACTTTTCAAAATGTACGAAATGCGTGAGGTGACATATTTTCCTGATCAGTAGTTACCTTTGTTGCCGTTTTTTTCTATTAACTTCCCCTTTTTTACTGCTTTCGCACTATAGTTTGCAGAGCAAAATTTTATTTACGTAGATATTAACAGACTCAAGTGTTATATGTTACGTATTATCTTTTTTTATAGAGAAACCATAATCATGTTATTTCCATAAATTCAGTAGCAGTTTTAAGAGATAGAGTACTTTGTTTATCTTACTTTGACAAAAAAGTTTGAGAAAGAAATTGATACCATAGCTTAGTGGTGATAAAATGCGCCTCTCCACTAAAGTGAAGCCTGATATTAACTAAAACCTCCCAAAAGCCGTAACTTACGTTAAGTTTTATGTTTCCGGGTTAGTGTGCGGTACCATCAGTGAGATTGAAATAAGTGCTTTCTCCAGCTTTTTTTCACAATTTTAGAAAGGTGGATCATTTGGGAATATTGAGTTCTGAGAGCTAAAATTTATTCCCAGTTGGTGATCGATCCGCAGAATTTATAGCTCCTATTATTTTAAATGAACACTGCTATTATTATTTTTTTTCAATTTGGAAATCCTCTGGAGAACAAAGTATTTGTAAAAAACTATATTAAAATTATGATAGTATATTTGAAACAAATGTATTTAAAGTTTGTGATATTCTAGAGCTTAGTCCCGATATTAATTTTTTGCGAAAATATTATGAAAAAAATTTAACAGGCAAGGGCTCATGAGAATCAGAAGATTTTGGACTTTTAACATTAATATTACGATCAAATATTATTATTATAATCAGGGATGGGATATTGATATCGATATTATTGAAATATCGATATTTCACCTTCGATATTAGATATTATAATATCGTCATTTGATTTCTGATAATATGGGAATATCGATATTATATTCCCGATATTATCGATTACACATTTTCAAAAGAATTTATTTGAAATAATTATAATTTATAAAAATTTGAGTTGAAAAATCTCAAAACCCAAGGGAAAAATAAATGAGTGATTCAAGAAAATTATACAGAAAAATTGTAAAATTAATCTAGGTGAGGGTCTATATTCAACTGTAGAAACAAATGGATAAAACAAACTATAATACATAGCTAAATAAAAGTTTCCTACCAATTTGTTTACACACACTCAGTGTTGCCATTGCTTCACCCAAACTAGGATTTCTTTCTTTCTCTAAATAGAAACTTTTTGATAAAATATTGTTTATTGAAAAGTTATTTCATTACTAAAATAAATTACGATATTTTTTTATCGTACTATTACCATATATATATATATATATATATATATATATATATACACTCAAGAGCCAAAACATTATGACCACCTGTCAATAACGAGTTGGCCCACCTTTGGCGCGCAACACAGCTTCAACCCGCCTTGGCATGGATGCCACAAGTCCTTGGTAGATGGCCGGAGACAGATTGTACCAGATGTTTAAGCAATGGTCACGCAAATCCGAGATATTGCGAATTGGTGGTCTTTGAACGCTGAGCTGCCGTCCCATGACATCCAAAATGTGTTCTATCGGATTGAGATCCGGTGAGTTAGGCGGCCAGGACATTAACTGGAATTCAGCATCATGTTCCTGGAACCACTCCAACACAATTTTAGCCTTGTGACACGGGGCGTTGTCCTGTTGGAACATTCCATTTCCAGCTGGAAAAACAGAGGCCATGTAAGGGTGCAGCTGGTCCGCAATGATGTTCAGATACCCTGGAGAATTCATGGTCTGCTCTACCACAACCACGGGTCCCAGAGACGCCCAAAAGAACGTTCCCCAAAGCATAGTACCGCCACCACCGGCCTGTGTATGACCTACTGTACATTGAGGAAGCAACAGTTCGCCTGGAAGACGGCGTATCCTGACACGACCATCGGCGTGATGAATGACAAACCGTGATTCATCTGACCAGGCAACTCTCTCCCACTGATCCATGGACCAGTCGCGATGTTCCCGGGTCCAGCGCAGGCGCAGTTGGCGATGACGCTTGGTCAGCAAAGGAACACGAGTGGGACGTTTGCTGCGTAGCCCCATATCCAACAGTTTCCGCTGAACAGTGTACTGCGATACTATTCTACTTGGCCCTGCATTGTATTGGGCTGTCAGCTGAGCCACTGTCTGGCTCCGGTTTTGCTTCACCATGCGAGACAGTCTCCGACGACCTTTTTATTTGATTTCGTCTAGACGTCCAACACCATGTCGTCTACTGCTGGTTTCACCGTCATTCATCCACTTTGCATAAGTACTAACAACTGTAGGTCGCGAACAACCCACGAGTCGTGGAGTTTCGGAAATACTTGTTCCGAGCCTTCGAGCCATTACAATCTGCCCTCTATCAAAGTCACTTAGATCCGCAGCCTTTCCCATCACACACAGAAGTAAGTGAAAGAATGATTCTTCAGACTCTCTAGCAGCAGTTAAATACCACTTCCACCTGATCACGTGCCTTCCACGTCATCCAGGCAAATTCATTGCAAAATGTAGGGGTGGTCATAATGTTTTGACTCTTGAGTGTATATATATATATATATATATATATATATATATATATATATATATATATATATATATATATATATATATATTTTACTATACAATTATTCCTCCGAATACGATTGGCTGCATATTGAAAGGAAAATGTGTTATTGATATTTTGAAATATCGTTTAAATTTTGAAATATCGTTTATATTTTGAAATATCATCAATATTTTGAAATATCGTCAGTATTTTGAAATATTGATTTTATTGTGCCGATATATTATTGATATCGATATTAATAGCCAATATTATTATCGATACTCATATCAATATTTTGCTTTCGATATCCCATCCCTAACTACAATATTACTATCTAATGTGAAATCTGGGATCAGAACTTGGGTCTTCTAACCTCGAGATCGATAATCTATCAAATGTCCAATCCCACTGATATGAGGAAGCGTTATTTTCAGTAAATTTCTCCCACTTGCCACTCGCTTTAAAGGCTTACGCAGGATGTTGGAAATGGAAATATTTATTTTTTAAACTTTTTAATGCTGAACTTTTTTTTCGTGATGGACATTTGTTGCAGGTTTACATAACGATCCATTATTATCTTTTCCAGTTGTTAAGGGCCGTAACAGCCCTTATCCGTAACAGCTCTTTTCCAGGCATGGAATCTGTACGGGACTGGAATTTGTATCACCAACTTCGAAGCCGGAATTCTACTGACTGAACTGAATGTGCTAGGAGGTGATATTTTTTCAATGATTTCCCCTCACAAGTTGATATCGAATCAAATTTCTTAACTTTAACCACATCTATACACGAGTTTGTATGTTAATAAATGCCATACGAATAGTTCAGAGCAGTAGAGTTAGATTCTTTGGGTCCTAAATTCTTTACTTCCCCATAATTTAAAATTTTATTGTAATAGTGTCATTTTCTCAAATTAAATTTGGTTTGGTTTGGAGCGCTACGATCAATTTTTTGCTACACGAGGGCTAATTAGACCGGGGTCTACAGTTTAAAGCCGATTCCGAACAGCTATAAACTTCCACGTCAACAATGGGACTCGAATCCACAGGATCTGAAGCGAATGCCAGCGCTCTAGCCATTCGGCCATCGCCTGGCCTTCTTATATTAGAACAAACAGCTCTTGATGAGATTTAAAGTTTTTTCTTTCTGAAGGATTACGTAGAAACAGGATGGGGAATGTACAATTTTATTTGTATTGGTCATGCATACTCTCATTCGTATATTTTAGAAAATTCGTATTTTCTCACTTATTTGTAAGAAGAATGAATGCCCACTGTTATTTGTACGTTATAGGAAATTTGTGTTTTCACTCCTATTAATTTTGGACAGGTATATTCTTATTTAAATATTCCCTCTTATTAATATTTTTTTTAAACTTGTATTTTCTTTTTGATCGAACTTTTACACTCTTACTCGTATATTCACTTTTATTTGCTTTTTGAAAGTATTTGTGTTTTATTGCAATGAGACAAATTGCACACGATTAGATTTAACACCTTTGTCGTGCCTCTACTGCACTAAGGTTCGTTTTATGGCATAGGCACCGTGAGGTATAGACAAGTCGTATCTTTACAACACAAACAGAAATATTTATTTACAGTTTAACACAAAAAATTAAAGAACAACTAGCCAGAGGTGAACGAGCCTACAAGCATCTCGCCAGACCTCCAATCATTCACTCTCGATTCTAATTAGAGAACAGTTCTCCAGAGATGGACGAGCCTACAGCATCTCGCCAGACCTCTGATCAAACTCTCTACCAGAGACTTTAGGGACGCGGTGGCCCAGTTGGCAAGAGCAGCGGGCCAGTGATCTGAAAGTCCCTGGTTCGATGCTTGTCGCTGAAAATCCACCGCCGTGTTCACTAATGGTGGCTGGGCACGTAAAGTAGGTCGTGGTTGCAATGTCCTCCAAGTTATCAAATTTACCTCTGGAGGTACGGGGTCGAGTGTTCTGGTCTCGTCACCTGACTCGGTTCAAAATTACGGGACTGGTCCTTTGGCCAAATCGAACTCCGAACCTTGTGGCGCCAGTCAAAACAGGAGTCGCACCTTCATCGCCCATAGCCTAAGGGACTTGATCTGATGTTGCTGTCAGTCAAGTGGCATAAGCAACAACAACACCAGAGACTCTCGCTCTGTCCATCCTCTTCAACCCCTCGGGTGTTTACTCCCACGTCAGCCAATCATTCTGATTGGTGAGGGGAGGATCACGGGGTACGCTATCTGCGTTATATGTAGCTTTCATACTCAAATATTACATTATAACCATCTTTGCATGTTATATCGTAACGCACGTATTAGAATTTTATGTTGCAACGCTCTTATACTTACATATGTAACATATAACATGTAATATGTAACATATGCACACTTTTCCTTTTTAATATTTGCATTTCCTTTGATTAGGACAAGAGGTGCACGGGGGATATTTAGCACGGTTTGTTTTCTCTTTACGATGAGGCTGAGGTGGGATGAGAGGAAGAAGTTACACGTTATATTACGTCTCTTCTGTTAACATCTTTAAACTAAAAAATACAGCCGTTACGAAATATTTCCCGGGTGAGCCGGTTCTTAAAAACTTTAAAAATTCATAATAAAGGAAGAAATTACGATAAAGAAAAGCAGTTTGCAAGAAAGGGCTCACAAGGAAGTCGAATTTTTTTGCAGCAAAATAAAAATTAAAAGTCACTGGTAGAGTCACCAGCTTTGCGAGCACTGCTACTCCCCGTGGACGATTCCGCCGCCATATTATTCATAACAGTTTCCACCGCAGTAATCGACCCTCCGCCAACAAGGGTCTTCCACTTCGTGGCCGATCCTCCAAATCCTCGTGTATCACGGTCTTTTATTGCAAGATTGATTTGCATAATTCTGCTGAATCTCTCGCATGTCAGCGGCATCTACTGGTGACTTTTTTAACATTTGTAACTTTTTTTGGATGCTAAAAAAATCCGACTTCCTTGTGAGCCCTTTCTTACAAATCGCACTTCTTTATCATGATTTCTTCCTTTTTTTATGAATTTTTATAAAGTTTTTGCCCACCCTACTATTGTACCACCCTACAATTGTACACAATACAAAAAGTCTGATCGGCTAGTTTAGGGGGTCTGTGAGGTCATCTTTTGCTACTCGAATGTAAACTACTGGGTACCCACAGCAACATTTCAAATGGCTACGAAAACCTATGTCAATGATGGGAAGCCACAGGGGTACTTAATCAAAGAAAGGGTTGATTCAAGGCAATGCAGGCACATCCAGTTAGGGAATAAAACTGAGTTTTCTTGATCATCAAAATTAGGGTCGAAAACTTTAATTAGAAACATTGGAGTTGCGGTTACTTTTTTGTACTCAGAATGAATTCTTGAAAAAAAATGGATAATATTTCTCTGGAGATAACTTTTTAAAAAATTTTAATTGATTCCAGTGATTCTTAAGCGGATACACTGTTGAGACAATAAAAATAGGATTCTTCTAATACTTTTGCCACATTCAAATTGTTTGTATCACTGATATTTTTCTTCCTAATTCATTAAAAACTCCCTTTATAATTTGCTAACTAGTCGGAAACGTTTTATTAAACCTAGAAAACTAAGGAAAATTTTATTGAACAGTCAAATTAAATGTTAAGTCATGGCAAAGTATACAATCTGAAAAAAAATCCAGAACCACTGTTTTAAACATTTTGAAAAGCTTAAAAGCATCTCTGTCAATTTGACATCACTGTTTTGTCAGACCTCTGGAGTCTTTGAAATATTTATCTTGCTTTCGGAACATATACTCTCCATTTTCTCTACAAAGAAAGTATTTAGCATCAGCTCCCAGTCCTAAGTGTACATGCGGTTAACCTATATAACTCCGTAACTGATGGCTCCCATGGGCTCCATTCTATTTGGCTAAAAATAAGTTACATTAGGAGGCTTTATGTCTGTCACAAAAGCTTCGGATATATTCATAACAGCGAAATAGAACAGAGAAGGAATTTGGGAGGTTTCAACCATCGATTTTCTTCGTTGCTGAATTCCTGGTAGAATTAAACCAAAATTCCAGCCTCTCTCGGAGAAATGAGAAGGTATTATTAATACGAAATTGGGTGAAATGGACTGTATAATAATTACCATGTGCTATGTAATAGGACACTTTATGAAATGCTGTGTCTTTAAGAAAAGTATAGTCTTTGAAGGTAGTATTATTCAAGTAGGTCAGTAATGCAGTTTGTTTGTAGTGACCTACTGTCCATACTAACGACGAAACGATGGAGGTTGAATATTAATATCGGAGCAAATTTTTCTGTGTTACGAATATTTGGTAATAAAGAAGTCGCCACTTATGTACACGCGCTGAAATCTGGGTGGTAATTAATGTTACAATTTTTCTTTGTCTTTTACCGAAGAAAAACCTAAAACACTTGCAGAAAATAAAGTTGCGTAAAAGCATAGATTTTCAGAAAAGCTCTTCAACATTACCAAAAACTCACAGATACCTTTTGTGCAAATTAAAGTTAATTTATTTTTAGAATGTCAAAATACGTATCAGTCAAATAATACGTATTGTGTCCTGAAACATAACTTGAGGAATATCTAAAAGACTCAATTTCATTTAAATCATTCTTCATTAATTAGGGCGTTTGGTTGAAACCATCATAATTAGTCTAAGTTTCATTCGACACCTTTATAGCACTTATTCTATCATCGTTATACCAACCTATTACGAAATCTTTATAGAGTCTTAAAGAATTTCGAAACGCTTATACAATCAAAATAAGGAGATAACTTTACCACATTTTACTATAACGAATGATGGTTTAAACGAATAATGATGTCAGTGCTTTCCTCGGAATTCCTTTAGCCATTTATAGGCTTCCTAAGATATAAGCTTTCGGGGGTATTTACAGTGGATAAGTAAAGGTGTAATAATAAAACTGTATAATAAAGGGTCTATAAACCAACTAACTACACAAATAAAATATTTGCAATATTTACAATAACAGTTTTACAATATACAATACTAAAATATTTACAATTACAGTCCTAAAATATTTCCTCTTATGATGATTATAAGATTAGCTTGAAAACATTAATGTGTTCTCAGGTTAGCTGTATTACATCTTTTTATTTCGAATAATTCTTGGGAGTTTTTTTTTTCAAAATATGTTGTTGCTGTTGTTGCTTCCAATGCCTCATGGTCGGAAGTATTCCATATCATGTCCGTATAGGCTAGCGAGCTGGGAGGTGAGGTTCCGTTTAGCGTCGGTGTCGAATTTAGCCAGGTGCCACTTCAATTTTAACCAAGTACCCCCCCCCCTCCCCAGGGGCCACATTTGGGAAGGATCGTACCCTTCTCACGCTCTCTGACCTCATAAAGGGACTTTCCGGTCTACGGATTTAAAGTGCCCATATCCGACCTAGACACGGAGGTATTTGATGACGCTGATCGGAATTCGATCCTATTACCCTCAGCACCGAAAGCTGACGTGCTACCACTAGGCTACCTCAGGCTCTTTAAATATGTATTTTACATTAGTATTTTTATTTTAAATTAGTGTATTGCGAGTGTTTTCGAGATGTTTACTTGCGAAAGCTATAAAATGTTCTGTATTACCGGATAAGACATTGAACACGCCACAAAATGCAGAAATCTCTGTTCAAATGTTACTTGTACTTGATTCATGTTCAACTGTACAGTATATATATTTATCTGTTTAACATTCCAGAATATACTGAGTATTTATATGTTTATGAAAACATTACTTTTATCTATGTTGAGGAAAAATGTTTTAGTTGACTTATACAGCTTGACATGTCGTAAATTAGTTATCTGCAAGAAAAATTTTTTTATGCGGCCAAAATCCTTATATAGGATACACTACTATATTAGTAATTTGAAATTTTTTTGTCAGGAAGTTTAGTCACAAATGTTAACCCTTTCATCCTCTCTCGAACAAAGTTCTGATAAGCATATATTTTGTTAAACATTTGACTGTAGGTGTACTCCTTCAACTTTCACCAAACGAAGCTATAAAACACATTTCGTTTCATGGTCTGAAGCTTACTAACAAGAATCAGTTTTCAATACAAATCCCATTTTTTCCTAAAGCATAAAAATTAAATGTATCTTATTTAATATCATATTATGCTCAGAAGCATTTTAATAATTGTCCTAAACTCTAAGAAAATTGTTAAATTAATGAATACACTCTACACTTTGGATATTCTTAACTTCAAATGCTTTTGAGCAAACTGCTTTATTTTTCATTATTCTGAGAGCATAATATTGATTCAAGCTATTTCCCACTTCTTTTTTTTAATCTCTTTAAAATGAATTTTTTTGCTCAGAAATGTGGAGTAAACAATAAATTTTTTTATCCAAACACGTAAGTTAACCTAAAACAGTAACAAAAGCTTCGATTGCTATAGATTTTACTTGCAGCCCGATCACTGCCCTTTCTAAGTAGCAACCGCATTTTAATGCAAATTTGTTGTTTGCAACAGATTTTCGTTCTCATCAATAGTGCTACAACGTGATCTCATCAATAGTACTACAACGTGATCTCATCAATAGTACTACAACGTGATCTCATCAATATTTATGAAAAAAACATTTATTTTTTGTTAAACAAATTAGTTTTACGTGAAATTTTTTTAATGGAAATTTCAGAGATGAAAGCAACTTAAATGGAAGCGCATATTTTTTTTCTAAATAGGGCTCTATTTACCATAGGCTGAATTCCCATTTAAAATTAATAAAGTTCTTGTTTGTAAATCTACTTACCCACATAGTTACTTTAGTTGGATTTAGATATCTCATAAAATGTTTGTCTCCCTAAAACTGAGTATTTTGTGGTTTTACAAACAAAATAAACATCGAAGCGAAGAATTAGGGCTTAGTTTCAATAAACGTTAATTTAAAGATATAAAACTAGGACGATAATTGTTAGTAAGTACAGATATCCATTCAAAAAGCTTCTTATAATCTATTAGGAGGTCTCTGGACGTTAAATCACAGTGTTTCATCCAATACATTTTCAAAGGCTCTAAAAGGGTGTTTTAGGGTAAGAAACATTTTATGAGATATCTAAATCCACCTGAAGTAACAAATTACTGGTAAGTTATTCAAATGACTAACCAGTAAAATGTTACTTCAGTTGGATTTAGATATCTCATAAAATGTTTGTCACCCTAAAACTGAGTATTTTGAGGTTTTACAAACAAAATAAACATGGAAGGGAGGGATTAGGGCTCAGTTTCAATAAACATTAATTTAAAGATATAAAACTAGGACGGTAATTGTTAGTAAGTATCCATTGAAAAGCTTCATACAATCTATCAGGAGGTTTCTCGATGTTAAATCACAGTGTTTCATCCAATACATTGTCAAAGGCTCTAGAAAGGACTTGGGAGGTTGTTCGTTAAAAGCTTATCGAAACAATAAGTTAGCTGAATATAATCAATGACTAACCAGTAATTTGAATAACATATATAAAGCCAAAAAAGCCCTCTTGTCCAATTTACTCGTAACAGGAAACTTGCAACGATAACTACCATGTTCAATGTCATTCTTTTTTATCTTTTCCAACAACACAGAACGTTGTCCATACATATTTTATCAATTATTTTTGCGGACGATGCTGAAATTTTTACTGACCATGAATATTTATCTCGTGTTTGAATAATGGGCTATTCACGTTTTGCTCAACGGTTTGGTGCCTTTGTAACGCCATACTGCGAAGGCTGGGTGTCAACCCCGGATCTCATATCAGTGTGTGTGTCTGTTTTCTAATTATACTACCACGACACTGTGAAAAACTATTATTATCAATAGTCGTCTCAGTGATTTTCTTGGAAATTTTATTATCAGGATAGGGTATGTTAAGTGGAAAAGTGTCTTATTACAGCTTGTAGTCTACCCCGATTTGTGAGGGGATTTTTTCTTACATTTATTTTACTAATTTGGGAAATACCAACTGCTGGATAAGTCGAAAAATTTAAACAAAACTCCCATTAAGGTGACAATGGACCTTCAGATTGACAAAAATATGTCCCAAAAACGATTTTTTTTCTTTCAGAAAATGATTCTGTGACTCATCTATTTTTTAAAAAAGTATGTTGATCCCACCATTATTAACCGAGTTATAAGTATTTATTCAAACGTAAACAATGGAAATGTTACGTTAAATAAAAACCTTAAATGCTATTTTCTCAAAACAAGTTTTCATGTCGTTCCGGTAAGTTCAAAATGTTTCATACGTCATAATTTTTCTTGAATTTTCATAAAATTTCATAAAATGATTACTTATATATGCTAGAATTAAACTTAGTAATAAATTCATTATACTATTTTAAAACAACTTAAAATTTTTACAATAAAAAAAAAATTTGATAAAATTTTGCATAAAATGACATATTTTTATCGATTTCTTTTCTAGTTTTTATAAATATGACTGCAAATCAAATATTGCTACTAACTTTTATTATAACTATATAAAGCTAGCTTAAGAAAGAAAATTATATATCTGAGGCAAAAATTGATGGGCATGGAGCATTTTTAAATAGAGTAATTAACAAGCAGATTTTACTTAATATCTTAATTAATTACATTCTGATTTTTTTTTAAATTTAGCATTTTCATCGCTAAACAACACTGTATAAGTATACAAAATTTCATAACAATTGGTTGATAAATTTATAAAAAGTTTTTCATGGTCCATTGTCGCCTTAAGACTTTGAGCATCATCTGAATTTGATATGAAGTTTCCAATGAGCGGAGAGCAACTGCAATGTTTTCTCTCTCTTCATTTGGTTTTAGCTGTAACACAAGGGGGAATTTTTTCCCTACTAAATTATTTTCGGCAATGCAGAATGCTGTTTCCACCTTAATACTTATGCTTACAGCAATGAGGAATAAAAGGATGATAGGTTGGTTCTTTTAAGCATTGCCATCATCTTTTGCAATTCAGGGACTGAACTGACTGGAAGCTTCGACTTAAAGCCATTGCTTCCGGCTAAACTAACTATAATAAATTCCCCTATGTACCTAGTACTGCTGACTCTTGTTCCAAAGATTAGCACACAGCTGTAGAATGGTGGGATTTCCCCATGGGGGAAAGTAGAATTTCCAATTAGGCATCTATGTTCGACACTGATTTCTAAGAAGAGCAGAGAGCATTCCCACTGCATTCACTCATCCTGGTCACTTCGTTAATAGCATTGTTTTCCTGATTGGAGTTTCACTGAAATTTAATTTAAATTTTAAATTATTTGTTTCATATAGCTATTCTTCTTTTAATGAGCAAGTAACAGAGTTTAATGTTTTAACGTACAATTAAGTTCCTCCATAACCGTCCTCCGGAAAGCAAAATTTCAGATGTCCCGCGTCACGAGTTATAATTAACGCGCCAAACCCAGTCTGTATCGCGTGGACAAGCAGTAAACAATTAAACAGAAAAGTAACAAAATGCGTCAAAATTTTGACATACATATATGTATATATATACATACGTATATAGATACATATTTACATAACCCATACATACATATATACATACAAAAGAGGTAAGCAACGACAAGTAATCCTACTTTAAAAACCCGCGGTAGTTTCGTTAGAAGAGACTACCCGACATTTTTTTTGGATATGCAAAACGAGAAACCTTATGCTGAAGAAATTTTTCCATTCAAATTCATTTTCCAAGTTTCTGGAAAGAGGAAAGTAGTTTCCAATATTTTGACATTTTTTCAGGAAAAAAGAACAAATTTCTGCAAAAATTCTTTTACGACTACATTTTTTACCTTTTAATTCTAATGCGGAAGCACATTGTCAGGAGACAATGCTTGTACTCTGAGTTTTCGTGAAATTTTTGTACTTTTCTACACTTAAGTTCTACTTTGATAATCTGAATGATGTCGAAACCTGAAATGGATACATAACTTTATTTTAATGTATTAGAGGAATCTTTGCTATAAATTTTATACAATGTCGTCGAAAATTATGACGCAAGGAGCTTTTCAAAGACTTGTAAATCTGGAAATTACTCATTTTGAGAAAATGACATTCAGAAGTTGTTTTTTCACCTATCTTTAATACTTACTTTTCTAAAGCCACCAAGATTTCATTTTACTTTTCACTACATATTTCAAATGCATTTTATTCCAATATTAACATATTTTGAAAATATTAATACACCAAAAAAATAATTATAATTTTTGTTCGATTTTTGGTAATTTGAAAGTCTACCACCCCCTTCCTTTAACCAAACTTCCCAACTTAATGTCAGAATCACCATTTCTGCTCTTTATTTCTTCATTGAATAGGAAGAAATGGTATAGTCATTACACGTATCTGGTTGTTGTTGTAAATTTCTTTTCAAATCTTACAAAGGTTAATTTTGGAAAAATATTCTTCGTGTAGCGTATAACCACACATATTGATGTTTACCATTATATTCCGTAGCCAACAATGTGCATCCCTTAATTTCTGATGTTAACGCCATGGAGAACTAAAAAACCACGGATGACACCGGGCAAATAGAAGGAAAGCATGCAATGTAACCAGCATGCATCTTTAAATGTTTATCCATCTGTCACAAATGGATGTCGTCTGTGTTTAACTGACAATGGCCCTTCAAAGCAAGTAATTCGGTCTACTGCAGCTCTGCAAAGTATTCGAGAAATGCACGAATGTTGCATTTGTGTTTGCTTCCCTCATCTGTGGTTATGTTTTCCTCCTTTCTTTGTCGTCTCTTCTTTGTTCTATATTCCGTACAATATTTCACAGAAGTTTCCGATATGTAGGCTGACGAAAATAGAACTCCGAGTGCTATACCAAGCTAAGGAGCCCATAACAAAAGCGAAACCAAGTGCATGGATGCTGGGTGCGCTGAAGATGTATATTGTCGTATATGTGGGGGTGTTCCATGTAATTTTGCTACGAGGTGCTAGGAGGGTGTGTTGAATGTCATTTTATCATATTCAACTTCTGTTCGCTGAGACGTAAAATATGACTGAAATAAAATACACTGAGACAACATACTATTAGAAATGTAAAATTATTCATATGAAGTTGGGGCTTGTAACATATATAGTTGAACCCCGTTATAACGAACTTCAAGGTATCAAAGGTTTTGTTCGCTATATCCGAACCGTTAAGAAAAATGTTAGCGTTCACAAAATGTATAATTCATTAGTTGCTATGTGTATTCAATAATGATGTATTGAAAAAATGATAAAATCTATTAAAATAGATCATTAATGAATTAAATTCACTAAAATCGATTACATTAAAGTGACATGATACTAATTAAATTAACTAAAAATGAAGATAAGTGGAAATAATTTAATTTTACCTTTAATTGTTGCTTGCTGTTTTGATACAGAAATAACTGGTAATCTTCTAACGTAATGCCGATTTCAAAAACATTTTAATAATTTCTTTGTCCAATACATCAAATGAATCCAACACTCTTTGTTCCACTGTTTGTGTCGGCAAAAACTTATTAATTACACGCATCGCTGCTGTCGCATCTGAGATGGTGGGGATTTCATCATTTATCTGCTCCTCTTCATCAGCATCAGATGCAAAATCTTCAATTTCAGAATGATTCATTTTAATTTCTTCCACAATATTTTCATCAGTCGGATTTCCACATGTAATGACTTCATCATCACATGTTTCGAACAATTGCATGTCACAATCTGAGAATGATGATATTCTGTGCTTTTCTATCCACATCGTGATAGATAAATCTTCATCATCATCTTCTTCTTCAACATTCGTTGTATCTTCAAGATTCTTAAAAAGTTTAAAAATTTAAAAAAATTCAGTAGTCGACTGAAAAAAATTTCGTTATAGCCGATTCTTAAGATTTTGGGGGTTTGCTATAAAAGGATAAATTAGCATTAAATACAATAGGAAAACGGCGGGACCAAAATTTTCGTTCGTTATATCCGTGAGTTCGTTATATACCGAGTTCGCTATAACGGGGTTCGACTGTAATAACTAAGTAGGATTATATCTTTTACATATTCACCTATCAGTCATCATACTAAAAAGAACCGTTGGAGACCATGACTGATATGTAAATATGTACATTCATTGCACAAAATTATTCTGTATAAAGCAAGCATTAAACAGAGATGTCGCTAAGATGTGTCCTCATTTAGAACGTTAGAACGACATATAAGCTATTCCCACCATGAATAACTTATATATAAGCATGACTAACAAAGGCATTATCAGGCATTACAGCTTTATCACAACTGTAACAAAAATAGTAACACAAATGTAATCACCTTTAGGCCAAATTATAAAGTCTATTTCTAATACCGCTTTGGAAAGTTGCTACAATGTTAACTTCATGTGACGTCACAGCAAACATCACTGTCGCACTTTTACTTAAATTTTATCTATCTTAAAATTTTCGCTATGTTAAATTAACGCTATGTTAGGATACTGTTTCGTCTGATACATTTCTTTACCCAATAAATATTATGTCAACTTGCTTTTAAAAATTCCATGACACATGATTATTTTCCAAGGATCTAAAATAGATTACGAAAAATAATTATTTTAAACAAAACATTGTAAAAAAAGTGTTCATTATATCTTATCATTTTCCATAATTTTTAGACCTATTTTTTTCAATTTATATCCATCTATCATCAACATGTCAAAATAAAGATTAATTAATTCAAGAAATAGCCTTGATTAACTGTATTAAAAAACAAATTCCGATGTTTTAAGCTTTTCGCAGTATAAACTCTCTTGAGACACATCAAAGTAACGTAAATGTTAAATTCTAAAAAATTACTTCAGACAAAACAAAGACGAAGCAAAACAACGAATAAGAGGAATTTTAATTCCCTTGGTATAAAAATTCTTTTCATTTCCTTTTTTCATGACTACTCTAACCTAAAAACGGAAAACTGCCATAATATCTGGTTCATTGGTCCGACACTGCACGTATGACAGTGATTAATAACTTCTTTGTTGATAAAAATTCTCCAAACGTCACTGACACTCAACAATACCGCCAAGAAGTGCATTATAAGAAACAATTTTTATGCTAGGGAATTCGACTTGTGTAAATTACAGTTAAGACTATGCTCGCTCCGGACAAATATTTTTCTTTAATTACATTTTAGGAATATTAAAAGAAGTTAACAAAGTTTATAACAGTTGAGTTCGTCTAAGACTTTTTCAGGGCTTGAGGGGGCATTGTGGTAGCGCGCTGGCTTTCGTTGCTGAGGGTGCTCGGATCGACTCGCAATTAACCTTTTCCTTACAGGGTGGGAAAGCATGTATCCCAAGAATGAATAAATAAATAAATAAATATATATACAAATATATATATATATATATATATATATATATATATATATATATATATATATATATATATATATATATATATATATATATATATATATATATATACATACACACACACACACATATATATATATATATACATACACACACACATATATATATATATATATATATATATATATATATATATATATATGCATATAACCCCCTTAATGTCCGTTCTTAGAAAGGGGTTATGAAATTTCCTGTTCTAAAGAGGGAATCGGAAAAATGAGCCCCGTAAGCTAAAGGTTAAATACCTCCGTGTCTAGGCCGGGTATGGGCACGTTAAATCCGTAGACTGGAAAGTCCAGTTATGAAGTCAGAGAGGATGGGGGATGGTGCGATCCTTCCAGATGTCGCCCCTGGGGGTGCTCGATCAAAATTGAGGTGGCAACTAGCTAAGACAGACTCCGACTCTTGTGGTGCTATATAAACCGGAGCCACACACTTCAAGCCCGAAGCCTATATAGACCTGGTCTGAAATTCCCGGGCAGGCGACATTAGAAACAACAAAGCAACAGTTTTCCAGAAATTTCGTAATTCCGTAATACCATTTTTAAAATTAATAAAATAGCTACTGTGTAAAATGTTAAGGCAAAATATTTTTTAAATCAATGAGATAATGACTTAGTATTCTATTTTGTTTCTTATAAAAATTTTTAGCGTATACTGGAAGCATTTTTCTAAGTTTAGAAGAAAAAAGAACTCTTTAAAATCTCCCATGACTGTTCGTCTGGCTCAATTGGTTGCGATAAATTTTTCTGCAGACTCTTCCACCAGCATGATAGAGGATTTCCTGTATAAATTATTTCTATCCTATTAAAATATTCTGGTAAAATGTTTACTTTATAGTGGATTAGAGTGTGAATTGATAAGGATTCATTCTTCGCTCTGAATTCTCTATCAAAATCTTAATGCATTTATTAGTGCGTTTGTTAGTCATGCTTACATAATATAAGGTATCCCTTGTCTTGAATAACTTATATGTTGTTATTCATGCCATCTTTCTCATAACTAAGTTTAAATCATCGTATATAATCAATCTAAAATGAATGTTAAAGCCAGTAGTCTTGCGAAATATAGAGAAATGGAGAAAATAATAAATGAATTATAAATTTTCTTAAATTTTTCGATAATATTAATAGATTGAGAAATAATATTTATATATATATATATATATATATATATATATATATGAAAATGATGTTTCGAATCCCTTAAGGTAGAATTAAATTATGTCTAATTAAATTCTTACACCAGCAGTATTTTTCTTAAATAATAATACACACTGTAGGACTAATTTCCACGTCTCTTGTCGCTTTAATTGTTTATATATATATATATATATATATATATATATATATATATATATATATATATATATAATATATATATGTGTGTGTGAGTGTTAGTTATATTTTCCTCGTTACAGTTTTCAGCTATGTACAATACTTCCTTGATTGATATATTTATGTAGAAAAATTATTCAAGATATAGCTTTCTCGATTAATTTTCCTTTACATTTTATTCTGCCCAAATCTATCTTTTTATTAACCTGTTACTGTACCTTCATATTAATATATTCATACAGCAAATTCTAATTTTTTTCGCTACCCGTTTTACCGTCTAATACCAAAAAAAACTAAAAAATTAGTCTTTTTCAATAAATTTTTCACAAAAGTATTTTTATACAGACCGAATATAGGCGTATTAATAGATTTATACAGACGAAGAGCTGCAAAGTATGTTGCAGTAACCTTCCGCTGGGATTTTGACCTCGAGGCTGCAAATCTTAAAGTTTGAATTCTACAAACTGAACTATACCGACCACGTGAGGAAAACTCATTGTTGAAAGTCCAGTCCTTGCAGTGTCTTTTCTAATATTCTATATTATTCCAATTATATGCAATTTTTTCAGTTAATATATTATATTTCTCTGCCGAGGTTTTTATCTTTACAGTATTTCCTTTATTAGTTTTAATAGTGCTGAAAAATTGCAAGTTATGTCTTTTTCAGCCAGCTTTAATTAATAGATGTTTAATTAATGCATTTCTTGCTAGCATGTCATATTGTTATGTAGATAAATACAGTGGAAAAAATTATTCAGGTGTTTCCACATTTATCAAATCAGTCTTTATACGTTGTCGTGTTTAATTTTTTTTTTTACATTTCCCTCTTGAAAGCAGTTTATGCAGTGTTAGATTTCATTTAAATTCCTCTGCTATATCGTTCTTCGTAGCACTGTAATATTACATAACAGAAAATATCCATTACCTGTCTTAATTTATAAAAAAGCCAAATTAAATAACAACTTTCAGACTTCTAATATTGTTTGAAAATTTTCGTGTAATAGGCTGTTCAATTTAAAAACAAAGATCCGTTTTCCATGTTCAAATAATGAAACGTAATATAAAGTAGAACTGAACAACCAGACACGTTTTTGGTCCTATTTTTCGATTTGTGTCCTATTTACTGGCAATTTCTGCATTTTCCGAGCCTGGAGTAATGCCCACTTTGAACCTGATATGAATGGAAATCACGCTTTTCGAAACGATAATTATTAACGTACCTTTGAAACGGAATTTAAAAGTAAACTGCAATTATAGAAACATTTTGTACCCAAAGTACATTCTTTGAATATAAGAAGCATAAATTTTTCAGAAAATACTGCTATTGGGATTAATAAATAATTCCCCGTTTTCATCACAAAGCACGACAGAAACGGAACATAAATTTCGCGTGCCTCTCTATTTTCATTTAACATTTTTGCCCGCCAATAGCCCTTGCTACCACGAATCATTCTTTTTTTATTCTTTCATCTAACATGATTGGTGACAACCGGAACCAGTCACTGATATTTTCGTTAACAGAGGGCGCTGGGGATTTTTCCCTTTTGAACCGAACTCCATAACTCTTTAAACTACCGCATGCGGGTGCCACTATCGCCGCTACAACGTGCTCTCTCTCCATATGCCGTGTTAAAAAGTCATTGACTGGAAAAGCTCTCAGTGTCTGCTCTGGTATTGTTTGTTTCACCTGTCAACATTAAGGCAATGTAGGAAGTTTGCGCAAGAAAGGAAATTGATGGGTAAGTTTGGAATTTGCCCTATTATGCGACTAACTGTTGTAAGCGCACTTTTATTCGTTGGCGAAGATAAAAAAGATTTAACTTAAACCAATATGTGTAGCATATACTGAAAGCATGTTTATTAAATACTTTAAAATTCTGCGAAAGTGAGTATATCAGGATATTTAAACTAAGCAATGGATATTAATATTTAAAAATACCGCGTTATATGTTTTGCATAACAAATATGAAAACCCTCTAATAAGTTATTCCAACATTTGTTTAAATTTGAAAATTTAAATAAAAAAATTATTTAAAGAGTTTACAATGAAGGCATTTAATATTGAAAATATTTTCCTACGTAGTCAATTTTAATGCACCATTATATATATATATATATATATATATATATATATATATATATATATATATATATATATATATATATATATATATATATATGCAGCTTTTTTACACTTGACTTTAAAATATATTTGTTTATATTACACAGTTAAATATAATTTCTCCCTCTCTCTCTTTTTTAATGCTTAAACAAATAAAATATATTCGCATACACTATATAAATAAACACATACTAATGTTATTTTAAACTATACTAATATTTCAGTATTAATAAAATTTCCTTCATCGTAAATTAGGGGATATTACATATTTAATGATTTTGGAACTAACAAATAAACCTTTATGTTATGTGATACAATTATAAACTATGTTTTAAGCAAAAACAGCAACTTCATTATAACCAATTCATTAGGCATTTATTTTGTTTGAAGAAGCTTGTGGAATATATTTTAAATTAATTATCGTTGACAAAGATAAATTCAATATAATTAAGTTCAAAAATATTATACGGTTATACAGATAATGTTTAAAAATTTTAAATAGAACATTTGAATGTAACATTTGAACATCGTCTAATTTAACATTTTTTTTAAAAAAGCTGAAGCATTTTAAAGCGTTCATATAATTAATGAAATATCCAACAAAATACAAAAATTAAGAACTTCTTCATTTCCGATAATATCCCCGTATATGATTTCATTGTTTGTTAAGTATTCAATGTTCATTCATGTTATTACTGAATTTCATCATATAAATATAAATAATGCATGTAAAAAATCCTGTGCGCATATATATATATATATATATATATATATATATATATACATAGATAGATACACATACACATATATATATATATATATGTGTGTGTGTGTGTGTGTGCTGTCTATGTATGTATCTATGTATATGAAGGTAGTTTTCATTATCAAAATCTGCGAGTTAAAATCCAGTGTCTAAACACGTTCGAAGATGAAGTAAAACTCTAAGTCACGATCTTTTCAGCTCTGATATAGAAACAGATCACAATGGCATCGAAAAACCAGGGAACGATGTTCTTAGAACTTAAGATTATAATTTTTGTCGTTTTAATGATCATTTTACATATATGTACCACATGTACCACATCTTTGGCACATTCTAAAACGGCAAATATCAGAGTATATTTTATCTCTTACTAGAAGTAGAATAAAAAGCATTAAAATATTGGCATCAAATTTTACACTTTCTGTTTTTTCAAATTCATATGTGTATTTTTCGACGGGTAGGATATACCAATGCGGGGCACTTGTTGTGAAAACATTCGCCTTTTTACGCCGCAGAATTGCTGGCCATTTATTAAATGGAGCACTGTATAGGCGGACCAGCATTACCCCCTACGATACAATCTCCTTAGGATATAATCTCCCTAAATTTGATTCAGTGGCTATGGTCAGTTAGTCTTTTTCTTCACGAGGGCTCAACAGACGGGAAGCTAAAGTTCAAAGAGAATTTTGAGCGATTATGGACACCCTTACTACAAGACTCGAATCCCCAGATTCCGGTACCAAAGGCCAGTGCCCTAATCAATCAGTCACCTTCAGGCTTAAATCCGTTAAGAGTTTAATGATTTTGTTAATTTTCAATCTTTAAACGTGATAAAGAGAGAAGTAATACCGTAGTTTGCCTGAAAATTCATTGTAAGTTATCAAACAAGTTAAAACAACTCTTACATGTGTAGCGTAACTCTAACGTATAATTTCATTGTTTTCCTAGCAGTTAGTATTGAAAAACACTCATAAAGGGAAGAAAAAGATGAGTTCATGCACATATATTCATAAAATGTGTGGGTTTGTGTATATATATATATATATATATATATATATATATATATATGTATGTATGTGTGTGTGTGTGAGTGTGTGTATATATGTATGTATGTATGTATGAATGTATATATATATATATATATATGTGTGTGTGTGTGTGTGTGTATTATGTATGCATGCATGCATGCATGCATGTATGTATGAATATATATATACAGTTGGCTCTCTGTTTAACGACTCTCAAGGGACCGTGAAAAATCGTCCTTAAGTAGAGATCGTCCTTAAACAGAATTTGTCAAAAAGTAATATTTCCCATAACTTCGGAGGGGCCGGGACTGGAAAATATCGTCTTTAAATAGAGATCGTCGTTAAGTAGAGCGTCGTTAAATAGAGAGACAACTGTATATGAAAAAATTTTGAAAAAATTTCGTATGCATGTTGAAGTACAAACTATTCAACAATACCTCAGTTTGAAAGGAAGTAATTTGCTTCATCACATTCGACTATGATTTATAAAACAATTTCTCTGCACTATTAATCTGAAGCGATCAGCCAGCCAGTAAACAATGCACAGTTTCTGGGTCTCGTTATTGAAGATCTAAAATGGTAGGGGTGTAAGGGATCAATGGTACTGCACACGTGTCCAGTAAACTTGAAGTATTGCGTTTGAATCCTAAGTTCAAACTCTAAGTAAAGGGAAGGTGTTATGATACGTCGAAGTGTCATCGAGTTCATCACTGTAAGTTGATTGCAGGAGTCTCACACCAAATTGCCTCAACACAAGATCATAGTTTTGATTATAAATAGTGTATAAATGAAAGTTATTATATCACTAAAAAGTTTTAAAACGCTATGCAAATTTGAGTCACATTTTCATAGCAACCATTTTTACATAATCCTCACATGTCTGGAGTCATAAGGCTTCAGTTTGTTATGCTCATTAATACTGCATATTACATGTTCATTGATGCGTCGTTGAAATATTCGTTTAAAGTTTTTTCTATCCTATATAATTCAATCAGTTTTTCACAGTTCAACCAATGCATCTTAACATCGCGGTACCTTTCATTTGAAAGAGATCTCTAAAGGAGAAATCCTCCTCATTTTGCGCGATATTCTGATTAAGTGTAAATTTAGATATTAGTATGTAAATTATGTGTTTTTATCATAATGTCATATTTTTATTTTTGAAAACTGCATATTAATTAGTTAATTAGACACCATGATGATCGCTGCTGAAGGAGAAACAAAAGTCTATTTTAATCATAGAATTTAAAGGTTTAAGATTAATTTAAATGAAAGTTATGTGAAAGCATAACTTAAAATAAGTGAATTTATGTATATGGTTTTTGAATTTGCATATTTATGACACAATTTTTTTAACCTTGTTGAAAATGAACAATGTAAATTACTCTTACACACAAAATTAAGAAGCGCTTTAAAATGTCGGGAGGGATTATGAATTTGTTTCATTACGTAATTCAGCGATTCAAGTCATTCTTGATCTTACACAGAAGACTAAATTTTAAACTTTTCCAAGCATTCTAAAATTGGGTTAACTTTCTAAATACTTTTTTTATTCACTTAAACAAGTTATTGTTTGATTGATATTAATTGATTTTAAAGGAGGCTACAGACTGCGGCACATGGCTACATATCAAAATAGACTATATTTTATACTACTACCTGTAATGATAACATATATTTTAATCAATGACAATATTTCACCAGTTTCTAATTTAGGAAAGTGTTAAAATGTTTAAATACTTTTTGTCTTAAAGCGCTTCTTAATTTTGTGTGTATGAGTAATTTACTTTCATCATTTTAAATAAGGTTAAAAAAAATTGTGACATAAGTATGCAAATTCAAAAAACATAAACATAACCTCACTTATTTTAAGTTATGCTTTTAAATAACTTTCATTTAAATTTCATATAACTTTCATTTAACTTTCAGACACTATTCAGAGTATTTATACAACAATAAAATTGCATCATTGATTAGTCTAATTTCTAAGAAATTTATAAAATTCGTAGATCAATAAAATTAATAGATTAATAAAATTAATAGTTTTCTTTAACTGAATTTTTTTATTAAACTTTGAGCACTAGCTAAAGACTTTTTTATTCACTTTCGCTAGTGCTCAAATTTTAATAAAAAGAAAATCATGTGCATTAGTTGTACGAGACATAATTCACAAAATTAATTAGAAACCATGGATATTTATTCTCGTATAAAAAAAATTTTAATTTTCAAGGTTAAATTTAGAGATAAGTGTTTACTTAATAATAAATCGATGAATTTATGAATTTACCTTTCAGAAAAAAAGGTTGTTAAATTAATATTTATCAGCTTAATCCTCCATTATATTACGATCTTTCTCAACGTTAAAAACAAAAAGTTTCTTGAATTTGTTTAATGAACTTGTTTAATGAAATTACTCAGACTAAAAATTTCTTGATCTTACCAGGAAGAGTAAAGTTTACCTAAGTTTAGAAGTACATTGATTTTTAAAAACAGTACTTTTTTCACTGGGCCCGAGGTAACCTAGTGGAAGCGCATTGGGTTTCGAATTGCGGGGGGGGGGGGGGGGGGGGGGGGGGGGCTCGGTTCTAATCCTGACGAACCTTATTAAATACATCCGCGGATAGGTTGGATAAGAGCACGTTAAATCCGTGGACTGGAAACTCTTTCCACGAAGACAGTAGGTGAGGAAAGGTGCGAACCTGTATGTACTCGATCAAAACTGAGGCGACACTAAAGGATCAATGTTGACTCACCTGTGTGAATGTAAATAATGCATGGAAAACATCATGTGCGCACATATATATATATATATATATATATATATATATATATATATATATATTTATTTATTTATTTATTTATTTATTTATTTATTTATCTATATTTATATTTATATATGCATATATACATACATATATATATATATATATATATGTGTGTGTGTGTTTAAGTAAGTGTGTGTATATGAAGGTATCTCTCGTTCTCAAAATATGCGAGTACCAGACATAAAGTAGTCAACAACTTCAGCGGTCCGGTAGGAATGTCTCATAGAAAGTACAAAGTACCTCCTGTTTAGCCCCCCCCCCGAAAAAATTATTTTAGTTTAAAAAGGTACAACAAACTTAGTTAAAGAATTTTACTATTCATTATTGGTAACAAGCATTAATCACTCCTTTGTATAGAAAAGTGACAAATTCAAGGCGCAATTTTAAATGCCTAGATTAAAATTTCGAGATGAGGGATTATTTGAAAACAAATATTAAAAGGAATAATAAGAAAGAAGTATGAAAAGGGCGTTCCCAGTTTTCAAGTAATAGGCTATTTTTTGCCATGCTGAAAGAGAAACGTGCAATATTTCTTGAAAATATAACTTTTATAATAAACTACGAATAACTTTTAAGATATCGTGATTGGATACGAATTTCTTTCATAGAATATATATGTAAAGTCTTTTTCCCATCTAAAAATTATTTAGTTTTACAAGGAAAACAATTGAAGTTGTATAAATTTGCAAAAAAAATTTAAATCACCTTTATTTTCTTAAGACTTCTCTATTCGCTTTTGTTAATTAAATTCCCAAAACTTACAGAAAAAAATTACAACGAATTCATGGAAACTGAAACAGAACTTACTCTCTCATGGGACTTAATAAGGTTTTTGTTTTACTACTTAATGTAAACCTAAACCAATGATAGAAGGAATAGGACTCATTAATTAGAGATATTTCTTGCATGTAAGTTTGACTCTTTCTGCTAACTCTCGCCGATCTGTTCCAGTTAGTATCCGAGTAGTCTCGTCAAGATCATTATGTTCCAAATTAGCATAAAAGATGTAAAATATTAAAATATTCATCCTTTCCTTCCCATACCTAAAGATTTATACAAATTGAGATTCGTACGTTGTGCATTATATTAAAAATTACCGATTCGCATGCAACTAGAGCAGAATAAATGGATTATGACTGCATCGGTGGTCAGACTAATTTCTGAAAGTTTTACTGAATTGTTTGTGTCCACTCTTTAAGATTTTAAATGAGGCTACAGACTGTGCCGGCATATGGCTACATATCAAAATATTCTATATTTTACACTACTACGTGTAGTGATTGTATATGTTTTAATCGATGACAATATTTCACCAGTTTCTAATTTAAGAGAGTGTTAAAAAGTTTAAATACTTTTTATCTTACAGACACTATTTGAAGTATTTATACAACAATAAAATTGCATCATTGATTAGTCTAATTTCTAAGAAATTTATAAAATTCTTTGTGTCCACGCTATAAGATTTTGAAGAAACCAACAGAATCCTAGCACAAGGGCTACATTTTGAAAAAATCTGTTTTATGCTTGCCTTAGTAGAAACAAATATTCAGACGGATGACATTATCTCCCCAGTTTCTTATTAAAGCAAGTGTTATGAATTTAATGTATTTTTTGTTATACTTGTGCTATTCAAATTAATTTATTTGTAATCTTTATAAATGTCATTTTTAATAACTTGCAGAGGGTTATTTTTTGTCCGAATATAAAGGATGTGGTTGCCTTTTATTTTTTTGTTTTGTAGGAAGGAAAATAAGTATATTAAAGCTTTACAGAAAAAAGTATACAAAATTCTTTTTAAAGTAATAATGTTTATCATATAAAGCTTTTTACATTTTTCGGTAGAAAATAATTCATACTCAACAATGACATAAAGTAATCTAAATAAACAATAATAATTCCGACGTTTTTAAGGCTGAACATATAAGGAAAATGTTAGTAAAAACTGTTGGGGATACTTTCGTGTACTCATACAGGTATATTTCTCCCTTACAAAAAAAATTGGGAAATTGAAAAGTGTGTTGATATAAAGAGATATGAGTTTTAAAAAAATAAAATGATAATATTTTACAAATTATTGCACAGCACACTTCATATGCGATAGTTTATCTTAATGTTTTGTTAATAAAAAAAGTATGTTAAAATAGCTCACAACCATTGATATAAGTATACATTACCAGAATATTGTGGAGGAACACTGTGATTTCCTAGGCATCCCGCTTATGTATATTAAATAATATTAACTGTTATAAAATCTCTAAGCCCTATCTGTTTGGCAGTGTTCAGAAACTCCATAATCTGAAGCTTTATTTCCAAATTCTTACGTATGGAGTTATGTTAAGTCGAGAGCTAATTACTTTTTACAACAGTCAGCTGATGAAGTAAAATTTACTATTTTGTTTTACAGAAAGATATAAGGATATTTTAAACGAATATAGAAGCCGTCTATAGTAAATACTTAATTTAACTCTAATGTATATCTTTTAGTGTCCACACTTTGGTAAAATTTGAATTGTTTTAGCTAATTACTTTAACCTCCTCCCCTACACTCCTCCTACCCTAACCCTCCCCCCAACACACACAAACACAAGTCTATGATAATTTATACTAATAAATTTTAACATAAACGTAATAGAGAATAAATAAGATCAAAAATAATATATTTTCATGCAAAATTTTCGTTCGTTTCTAAGATTTGGCGGAGAACCAGAAAGAAAGAAAAGCATAGACAAAACGTAAATGTTTTTCAGCCTTCCTTTTGAAACTAAACGTTCACGAGCAGAAACAAAAATTTGGGATTTTTCAGTTTAGGTTTTATAAAGACAAATAGATTTCTTTAACTGAATACATTTACTTTAAATTATATTATTTCCAAGAATATCAAAACTAAAATTCGTAATCTAACATCTTATATTCAATGGGACTGCCAAAAGGGAAGCACGGACATTTAAACTTTCCTAACTCATATTCCTAATAAAAAGCTTCAAACTGGAGAGACTAATATCCGGTAAATTTTCCATCATAGAAATACCCTTTCCATAAAGGCACGTTTCTTGAACAATACAACTGACATGCACCCCGCCCACAGAGCATAATGAAAGGTTAAACAGGTATCTTGAAGGAATTTTTCTTTTTTCTCGAAAGAAAGATTGTTACGTCGTAAGGGAAATGAAATTGCAGTATGTGACAGCGGCGGAAAAGTTAGCTTTGATTTCACTGCCTTTTTAATCTGAGCCAAGATTTCTAAAGAAATACGCGGAAATGCCATGAGACTGAGGTAGTTGTGTTTTAGAATTTAATAGAAGTAGAACGGAGCAATGAAATCGAATGAGGATCTATTTATGAAGCAAAAAAATATTGGATCACATTGGAGAGCGTTTGTAATACGGTGATAGAAGGAGATAAATTACATTTTCGCAACGATCTGAATTAATTTGTACACAGTGAATGAACGTTTCTATTGAAATAACGGTATTTGAGGATTTCTGTACTAAACAGTGAGCTAGATTCCTGTTAATACAAAAGACAATTAAAAACCTTTCTATACAGAAAATTTGTTTCCGCAAATATAACATGTTTACTTTTATTTTTAGAGTTTTGCAATTGATAAATATGTTAATAATCTTCTTCCTTAAAATTTAGACAGGGGTGGCCGAATATCTAGGACGCTAGCAGTTGGTTTGGTCTGTGGGTTCGAGTCCCATTGTTGTCACAGATGTTTGTAGCCGTTCGGAATCGCCTTCAATCAGTAGGTCCCACTCGCATTAGTCGTCGTCTAGCAAAAAATGGCCATAGTGCTCTTAAGGGGGTCCGCCATACTTTTAAAATTTTTTTTTATTTATTGAGTTAAAATTTTGAATTTTTTTGTGATGGTTAATCATATAATTTGTAAACAAAATCACATCATAAAACTTCTCAAAAAAATTTTTAAATTAATTTTTTTTAAAGTGGGATAATTTAAAATCGTTGTTATAACGATTTTAAATTATCCCACTAACTTGAAATATTATTTGTCGAATTTCAAATTTTTTTCGCTTAATTAAGCACAAATATTTAAGGTTTAATTTTGATTAAGCGTTTTTTGAAATATTAATTTTCAAAAAATTAAAAATATTTAGAGAAAAAATTCCACAAAAAAAATTATGTAACTTATTTTTTAAAAATCATATTTTCAAAAGTAAATATTTTTCTAAAATTTTCTAAATCAAAATTAAAGTCAAATAATTGAAAAAGACATGTTCTAAGTTTGAACCCTTTATCTTTCACGGTTCTTGACTTATAACAATTTAAAGACGAGAATTGGTGAAAAACGCACTTACAGGTTTAAACAACGGTTGGCTGCTATTAGAATGTTGAAAAAAAATTAATATCTCCTGTTCTAATTAAGATAGAAACATGATTTAAGCATCATTTTAAGCGTAATAGAACACAAAAAAATTTATTATAATTAATATGTTTTTTTTTTGAAAATTTGAAGAATTTTGTGTCCTCGACCCCCTTAACCAATTAACCTTGAAATATCATAAGTACTTTTCTAAAGAGAAAAAAATAATAGTTTAATAGAAGTGTCAGCGGCTAAACATTGGTAGTAAATGTTTCACAACTCGACTTTCCAGTCAGCAAAATCCAGTTTGGAACATGGGTTTTGTGTTCTGGACTGGAATAGCTTCAAATGACTTTGAAAATTTTGTTTTCTGTTAGTTAAAATTTTATAATCTGTATGCGGAAAGAAAAGCATTTTAGTGTTTAGACTTATTTGCTGAAAACAATTACTAACTCTTTCACTGATATACCTTTAATATAAAAAATATTTGGAAAATTTTGAATTAGTGGAATGAAATATCCCCGCCCAATATA
Organism: Dolomedes plantarius; assembly: GCA_907164885.2. Classification (NCBI taxonomy): domain Eukaryota; kingdom Metazoa; phylum Arthropoda; class Arachnida; order Araneae; family Dolomedidae; genus Dolomedes; species Dolomedes plantarius. The sequence goes on along the minus strand of OU015497.1, from coordinate 96,146,786 downwards.
CACGCACTTAACATACCATTCGACGTCATTCATTGGCACTTGATGATTATTCCTCCAAAGCCGATAAAAATCAGAACATTGATATTCGTAATTTATAACACACACTCTTAATCCAATTCTATGTGTATTGGGGCGCATCACTATTTCACTGACTTACGGCTCTGTAAAAGGAGGACAAATCTTCCATATTTGTTCGGCGTTAGTCTAGACTCCCCTTAAAAAAATTGGTGCAAAAAAAATTCAAACAGTTTTATTCAAATCTTTAATTACTTAATATCTTAAAAGTAAAAAAAAACTATCTAAATTATTATTCTAGAATTAAAAACTCAACTGAGAATCTGAACCGAGCAATATTATTATGCAATATTCTATAATTTTGAAGTCCACACTTAACCTTATAATTTGAGTCAAAATGGGTAATTAGTGTCATAAAATCTCAATATAAAATAAGAATCAAAGCTTTATTGTAATTTCTAAACTAGAAGTGTTTCTATATGAGAGGTCATAGATAAGTTAATATATCAATAATCTGTTTATTAAGTATTTTATTAAATATCTTTTGTATACAGAAAACTTTGATATTAGAAGTTTTGGTGTTGGACGGTATTTTGTAACAAAGATCTCCTGTTATGAATGAGACGATGTTTATTATCTACATGTCATAAGATAAACTGTTAATAATTTTTTATCGTAAATGAAAAATAGTCATGTGAATATACCGAGCTGCTACGACTTTTCCCTTAAAAATTGCTTTTAATTTTTAAATTCCTTTTAATTTAAATAATAACCAAAAATATTATTGGAAATTTCGTTTCCAAAGCAAATCACCGTTTTCTGTAGAAATATAAATTTAATGTATGTAAACTGGGAATAATTTCACATTCTACTCGCACTCATTCCAATCCTCTGCTTAGAAAAAATGGGCAGAACCTTAAAAGTAATATTTTTTTTACATATTTCTATAGTTTCTCTATTCTTTTTACCTCAAACTTTATTAAAAAGTTGATGTTCTCATTATTTTTGACTTCTGGGCATCAACTAGTCATATTATTAGCATTTTTTCAAAGTAAACTTTGATAATGTAGTATAAGGCAAAATGGACACGAATTTTGCTGCAAGTTCGCGTAGGGATCAATTTCTTCTTAGAAATATTTCCTTTGCTTAAAAAGAAAATTTCCTACTTATGCATTTTAAAGTCATTTTCCCAGATCGGAAAAAGACTTTCTGCTGTCAGCAATAACCAATATGAATTTTCAAATAAAAACCAATTAAGTTTTTGTGTTTTCTTATATTATATTCGGTTTTGCCCCCATTTTCCGTACATAAAATAGGAATGGTAATTTTATTGGAATTTTCGCCTGTCTGAGCGTCAACTAGCCATGTTATTAGTTTTCTGTCAAAGTAAACTTAGATAATGCAGTACCAGACAAAATGTACACAAATTTTGCTATAAGTTCGTTTGATGATCAATTTCTACCCCGGAAATATCCCCATTTGCTTAAAACGAAAGTACCTATTTATGTATTTTGAAGTCATTAACCCCAAAAGAAAAAATGCGTTTCTTCTGTCAACAACAACCAAAACAAATTTCTTAATATAAAACCAATTAAGTCTTCCTGTTTTCCTATTTCATATACAGTTTTGTCCCCCTTTTCGTCCAAGAAACCAATACTTCTCGAATCACTAATTTTCGTTTTTCGAAACATCAGCCGGTCACGGTACGTGTGGGATGACAGGAGTCCGAAATTGATTCTGAAACACATTCGGGCACCTCTAAAACATTCTTCTGCTACGAACAATCGGTAATATTCAAAAATCCAGGTCATGAACTGGAAGCAATACTTCCCTGTTTCATCCGTCTGTTTCAAGAGAAGGCAGCGGTAACGCCGCGAGATCACGGTATTTAACGTGTTCCCGGAACACGAAGGGAACGAACAACAAAAAAAAAACAAAAAAATGGGACTTTTCGATAGTCGAAGGATGAGTCACGTCATGTTTGGCGAAGGTGGCAAAAATATATTCCAATGGATGATTCGAGGTCTTTACTCTGGACCAGGGGTTCCCAACCTTTTTCCTACATCGACCCCTTTCAAAAGAAGGATTTCCTTCATCGACCCCTCACATTTTTCTCTATAATATGTAGCAGGCAACATAATTATAATACTAATAATTGAACATAAAACACTTAAATATAACAATTTGACTAAGAATATGAACAAAAAAATTGGAAAAAGTAGTTCATTAAGTTTATGTTTCATTATTTTTGTACTATTTTAATTTTTGATTTCACAAATATGAACAAGATTTCAGAAACGCAGATTGTAATTGCATGAAAGTTTGATTTCAATTAATATAGTGGTCGTGTTTGATGCATTGATACAATTTTTTTAATGTTTGGCCTGAAATTGCTTATCATCGTATAGTCACAATAATTAACATAACGAATATAAACATATATTTTACTAAACAACTTTACTGACTTATATGTAACTATAATATAATTTCATTCGACAAATATGCAAAAACGTCATAACATTCGACTTTAGATAGGTGGATAACTCCGCCCTATGCGAATCTATATACATATTAAAATGGATTTTATTATCTAACTAGCCGCTGAGCGACCAGCATGGTCGCTTTTAGTTTTATATTTTCTTTTGCAAAACAACTCAACTGAAAGAAACGTGTGTAAGGAATGTTATTATTACCTGTCATCATAAATATATGTTGTTAAGTGGTAGTGCGATCTCAGCCAAAAAATGTATAATCATTCAAAATTCTCTATAAGGCTGATTCTAAAACATCGTGATGAAAAAAAATATGAATTTTCATTACTTCATAACAGAGTTAAAAATAACACTGAGAAACCCAACAACAAAGATTTTAAAAATTACATTCCTCTCTGTATGTAATATTTTTCAAAATTAAGATATCTACCCTTTATCATTTCATCAAATAAGAAATTGTTAGAGACAAATTTTTTCACTAAAAAAGGAGTAAAAATGCAGCAAGTACTACTAAAATATAGTGTGGATTACATCACTCTCTATATGTACTATTGTTCACAATTCAGATATCTACACTTAATCATACCAAATAAAAAGTTATTGAGAAAATTTCTTGACTTATAAAATGGAGTAATATGATATTCCTCAAACTTCTTGATATACACAGTTGAGTATTTCAGAAATAGGAGATACTACAGTGACAGAATCAAAAGAACGGACTCTAGATAAACCTACATACAACTGTCCATGACTAAACACTGGATTTGATAGGTCTCAACATATTTTGTCAAAAGTTTGTCCTCTTACTTACATTTAGAAAAACCGATGGAACAAAAGAATAAATTATCTCGTGGATAAATTAAAATTATTCATGTGTAAAATACAGCAATTAAACTGTACCAAATTACGGGCTATCGTCGAACCACTACACACACGCGGTTGGCCGCTAATGTTTACATCTGGTAGTTGCAGCTGTTGCCATTCGAAGTGTAGAAATATAGCCGATTTTTGTGCCGCATACCTACGCGTTTTATATATATAGATAATAACATTCCTAAAAAATTAAATTTTAAAACGGAAAAATTTATCATCGACCCCCAATAGACCCCTGGAATACTATAGACCCTTTTTAAACTTTCACCGACCCCCAAGGGGTCCACCTGGACCCCGTAGGGAACCTCTGCTCTAGACGTATTTCTACTCTGTCTTACTATTTTTAGGTTTTTTCAGCCCGTTTTGTGTCAAGAATTTGAAAGCTTTTGAGTCAGAAAGAAAAGGAAATCTTGAAGGATTTTATATAAAAGTGATGATAATTTTTGTTTTTTTGTATATGTGTTTTTAAAATACAATACACTGTATTTACTATAGAGACTTGGAGTGCATTGTTTTTCAAAACTTTGGGGCTAAGGGAATGCTAGGACTGGGCTTCAAACCCGATTCTCCGAATCGGGAGACATTCACTGGCTTAGCAATCTCGGAGATGTGAGGAAGTGCTTTTTTCAATGGCCTGCTTATATAATTCCACCATATTTTTGAGCCAATAACACAAGATGTCAGTTCGAACATATCTATTTTATTTTGTTTATTTGTATTTGATCATTTAAAGTTGCTGAATTTATGTGAAGCATGTACATCATATGTTTTCCGGTGGTTCATTATTATTCTTCCCAACCACAAGACACAACTACAACGACTCATTGCCAAGCCTATGAGTAAAATAGGTCTCCAAACCTTGAAGCCTCCAACTCTAGCAATTGAACTATCCAACCTATTAGGAAGTTATATTTTCCAAAGGACAGTGGGAATTGAGCACCAGTTTTCAGTCCAGTTTGAGGCACAACTCACAAACTCTGGCTTAGAATGTGTCTGGTTCTGGTTCAGTTAATGAGATTTGTTCCAAAGGAGCTGTGGGTATTTCAAGCTCTTTGATGTGGGCTTTAGTCTGCATGTATCAGTAAAGTAAGCCCTCTAGCAGCAAAAGATGACCATAGCGCTCCAATTTAACCCACCTGAAACCAAGGTAGTCTGGTGTATTTTTTTTTTTACTATGGAATATACTTGTAAATGGTCTATTCATTGAGATTTGGTTTATCCAAACAGAAGATAAACGTCGTAAGTTGAAGTCACATGTCATTATAACAGATTTTAAACGCAGAAATATGTAAACAATTACACATTATCGCTGTTTTTATAGATAATTTAATACTCCTGAAATATTGTTCATTTCTTTTGAAATGTTTAGGAATACTGATACATATGTCAGTACAGGAATATATATATATATATATATATATATATATATATATATATACATATACACACACATATATATGCATATATATACACACACACACACACATATATATATATGCACATATGTATATATAAATATATATATATATATATATATATATATATATATATATATATGTGTGTGTGTGTATGTGTGTGTGTATGTGTGTGTGTGTGTGTGTGTGTGTGTGTGTGTGTGTGTGTGTGTGTGTGTGTGTGTGTACTAATACATTTGACTTATTTTAACCATAAAACGCTCTAAATTTACAAAATTGTTAACTAATATAGTTTAAGTTCCGAGAGTACCGTTAAGTCCAAAGAAAGTAAATACAGTGGAATCTCGATCCATCGTTCTCCGGATCATCTTTTTCCCGTATGTGTCGTTTATTTCAATGAGTCTCGTCAATCACATTGCTTTGTTATGCATCTATCGTGTTTCCGCATGTATCGTTTTCCTGCATTTATCGTTCATTTCCGTTGGGCCCTTGAAAAACGATAGATCGATATTCCACTGTAATATTAAATTTACTGCCTCTAAATATAATCAATAGGGAAAAAATATAAGATCAAGACAGTCTACTGAGGGTTCACTCCATTAGTTCAATTAATATACGCAGCAATGTTATAATTCTTATGGTGTATCAGATTTCATCTCTTTGGGGTGATTTAAATCTTGGATACGTCCTGGCACCATTCACAACAAACTGTCTGTAATTAGAAATATCCATCACAACTGACAAAACATCTAAATGAAAAGTAATAATTGCAAGAAATAGATTGAAGTATACATCCAAGAATGCATGGCATACATGATATAGTTTAGCAGCTAAAAAATATCAAGGAAAAGGTATTTGCTTTTTAATATCCCAGATAAATCTAGAAAGGAAAAGGATTTTCCCCTATTAGAAAAATGTTTTAGTTAAATGATTGCGGTAAACGAGCTTTAATAAATGAGTTATATTGATATAGTTTTTCTTTATTAGGAATATTTGTTTTTATGCAACCAGTTCATGAGAGCCAAAGGTAGCCTACTATATACTGGCTGTCAAAGATAGGCTATGGAAGAGTAAATATACTATTCAAAGTTTTCCTGCTAATAAAATATATTTTTGTATACCGTCATTATCACAAATATCATATACATGCGTTTTGATGCGATTCTTCACAAATTTTAAGCATTTGTCACTGAACAAGTTATATAGAAACTTGAACACGTAACTCTGAATTTCATACTACAAAAAAAATTGTTTATTGATAGTATATTAGCTCATAACTATCCTATTTTCGTTGGTTGAAGGATTTTCTCGGCTTTAAACTGTAGGATCTTTTTCTAGTTAGTTCTTGTGTAGCTGAAACGTCTACTACTTTCCAAAAATAATCACCCAGCCAATCAATGGATTTATCTTATTTTATTCCAATCAATTTACCCTCAGACTAAACTTTAGCATCAAAGGAAGCATCCTTTTTTGTACTCCAAGCGTGCTCCTTTTTGTACTTCATGCTGCACCATCTACAAAGACCAGATACCTCTGTAAAGTATTCAAAATACACGAAACTTTCGATAGTAAAATCATCTTACTGATGTAGCGACTTAAATGCCGTTATGTCTAAATTCTTAGGTGCCATTCTTTGTTTCACAGTTTCGCTGTTTATACACGTATATAAATTCAGAACATTTCAAATAATTTTAATTTTTTATACATGTTATTTCCGTTTTATTATTCGAAAAGTTATGCTACCACGGGGAAAAATGCTAGATGCTGAAATTTTAGAGTATGCAGTATCTCTATAAAGCTAATTTCTGTAACTATCCTTTAACCTTATGACGAAATGGAAAGACGATATTGTTAAAGCTACGTAAGAGGAAACTATTCTTGCCTTGTACATGCTTATTTTTCTGAAACTTTAACAAAAAAATTTGAATTGTTGGATCTAGAGTCTCCTTTGACGATTTAGTCTTATCTTTCAACGAATATATTTTTCCCCAATTTCAACGAACGTATTACCCGACATTAAATTTAGAGAAATTTTAGGCAATAGCTGAAACGTCGGCTTCTCTCCAAAAACACTCACCCAACCAATCAATGGATTTATTTTATTTTATTCCTAATCAGTTTACTCTGAGACTAAACTTCAGTACCAAAATTGGCGTCCTTTTCTGTACTTAACTGTTTATTTCCTGCTACTGTCCATATAAGACCACATATTTCTGTAAAGTATTCAAAATACAAGCAAATTTCAACAGTAAAATCCTCTTAGTGATGTAGCGAATTAATACCATTATGCCTAAATACTTAGATACCATTCTTTATTTCAAAGTTTCGCTATTTATAAACGTATGCAATTTCAGTATACATTTCAAAAAATTTGAATATTTTATACATTTATTTCCGTTTTGTTATGTGAAAAGTTATATTGCCACAAAAAAAAATTCAGGTTGTCTCTTCTAATGAAACTACTGAGGGTTATTAACGTAGGATTACTTATCGTTGCTTACCTCTTTTGTATGTATATATGTATCAATATATATGTACGTATGTATATATATGCATATATGTATCTCAAAATTTTGACGCATTTTGGTACTTTTCTGTTTAACTGTTTATTGCTTGTCCAAGCGATACAGACTGGGTTTGGCGTGCTGCAAAACTTATAACTCGCGAGGTATGGACAAACAGTTTTAGCGTCTAAAATTTTGCTTTCCGAGTGACCGTTATGGAGGAACGTAATCCTACGTTAAAATAGTATAAGCAGAAGTTTTAGCGTATGCGGAATTTCTATACTACCAATTTCTATAACTATCAACCTTATAAAGAAATCGTAAAACAACATTGTTAAAAATACGTAAGAGGAAACTATACTTGCCTTGTACACTCGTTCATTTTTCTGAAACTTTAACAAAAAAAAATTAAGCTCTTCTGCCTTGAATATACTCGAACAATTTATTCTTATCTCCGATTTCCAACGGACGCATGACCGGAAATCAAATCAGAGAAATTTTAGGCAATAGTGTAAAGACTGCTTCGAAGTAAATACCATCATATACTGTCGACCAGAAGTATTTCTGGGGTTTAAGGCTGCTGTATACTAAACCTATTGATTCGCTCACCTCAGTATTAACGTATGGAGAAAATTTGTCTATTATTTACAGCTACATAAATGCTGATAATCCAATAAAAATGGTATTTTCAGATAACCTGAATTTTTCTGCACCTTGCAACAAGATTCATTTTATAAATTTCGTCCACCAAAGTATATAACGTAACGTATGAACGTTTAAAACTCACTATACGAGATTTTTTTTCTCTGAATAATTTAAATTTAAAATATTATTTGCATTTATCTTACAAAACGAAAAATTCCCCAAGGTGTAAAATTTCTTTCTCTATTACGGAGTATAATTTTATTTTTTAAACAATCTTTAAATCGAAGTCGACAATCCTTGGACGCATTTTCTCCATAGGTTAACATTAAGGTCAGTCGAATCCAACAGAGTTCGTACACAGAAGCCTTAAGGATACGAAACTAAAAGGTTGGAGAATTATGTCGAAGCCCCAGAATTTTGACTCTCGATACTTTTAACCATATTTAAAACACACACAAAGAACTAAAAGCTAAGACACCCGGTTAACTGTAATAGTAGGCCTTATAAATTTTAAATAACAGTTTCAGTAATGTAATTTAATACACGCACACCTATAAAGTAAGCGATAGGCAATACAGGTCACGTATAACGTGTATTATATGAAAATGATGCAACTTTATAAAAAGGGCAGTTAAATTTTATTAGCTTTAATAGTTTTAGTTTAACATTGGGCTGAAAGTCAAACATAAATAACTTTCAAATATTCATGGCACGAATAATAAAATCTGCAAATATAACACCTGCTATAGCCGAGAGTAGATTTTTATGATTCATTACTATGGAAACGTATGTTATTTTTAAAAATCGGGGGTTGTCTTTATGCATGGGGGTTTTATTTATGGCAAATCATTATGTTATAAAAAATAAGCACTTGTGATAAAGCCAGCATTAACCATGATCGTAAAATCAGGCAATGAACTTCAAAAACTCGTTAAAATCTTATTATTTAGTTTTAGAGAGAGCAAATCTTTTCACCTTTAAATTTCAGAAATTTCTGTATGCATTACTTAACTCCAAAAGCAATAAAGATAGAAATGAGCCATTGACCTTCATACTGCTGTATCTCATTATCTCATATATTTTATTTTTCACACACACACACACACACATATATATATATATGTATATATATATATATGTGTGTGTATATATATATATGTGTGTGTGTGTGTGTGTGTGTGTGTGTGTGTGTGTGTGTGTGTGTGTGTGTGTGTGTGTGTGTGTGCGTGCGTGTGTGTGTGCGTGTGTGTGTGTGTGTAAGTGCTTTTTTAAAAAACAAAGTACTTATAGCTTCTGAAAATTTTACCCTTTCGTACTTTGGAAATGACCATTTTAGCACTAGTAATTCTCAGTGCTTTCTGGGAATAACAGCTAAATTATTTCTTATTTAACCATTAAGATTAAGTAGTTGAAATAATGTATTATTCGGAGATTCTCACAAATGAATAATGCATTAACTTTAACAACATTACAATCTGCTTCTGCGAATGTTATGAGACTTGTCCCATTTGAAGTATGTCTGACAGGCACTGAACAATTATTTATTAGAATCCGATTCTTTTTCTGAAAATAAGGAGATAATTTACCGTTCATTGCCTTATTTCGACAATCACGGCCTGGTCCAATCACTTCCCAATACCTATTCAATTTTTAGGAACATCTTTTTCGATACGAAGTGCATGAAAACCAGTGTTTTCTCGTGCAAGATTGGATGACTGTATTTCATCGGAAATACGCGTCAGGGATTTTTTTTTCTTTCATATCACTTTATATCTTTCTCAGAATAGGAGAGATGGATCGTTTTCTCTTAGGTTCAAAACCATTATACCTATTACAGTAATTGTAGAAGAGTTCATAATATTCTCAAACAAACAAGTTCTGTTGAAATGTGTGCAATTTTTGTGTTGACTAAAATTAGAATAATACTAAGGCTGATGTGTATTAACCCTATTGGATTCACTCTAGTGTTAACCTATGGAGAAAATGTGTCCAATGATTGCCGACTTGGAAAAAGATTTTTTTTAATTGTACTCCGTATTAGAGAAAGAAATTTGACATCTTGGAGCATTTTCGTATTTTTTTTATGCAAATAATATTTTTTAATCGAAATTATTCGCGGCAAAAAATCTTGTATGGTGTGTTTTAAATGCTCATAAATTCCTTTGATAGAATAAATTTATAAAATGAATCCTGTCACAAGATTCAGAAAAGTTCAGGCTACTTGAAAATACCATTTTTATTGGATTACCAGCATTTATGTAGCTGTAAATAGTAGACAAATTTTCTCCATAGGTAAACATTGAGGTGAGAGAATCCAATAGGGTTAGTACACAGCAGACTTCAGTGATAAAATTAATACCGAATAAATAATAAAAAAACTGTCACTAATATATTTCAATGAAAGGTCATTGGATTGTTTATAGCCTCTTATTAAATACATAAACTCGATAATCAAAAATTATGACATTTATTACGGAATAAAGTAGAGTTATTAGTACAAGTACCTTTGCAATATTCAGTATTTTATAAAACAAAATTAAATTGTGTTGGGGGGTTGATTATAAATATCAAAAAGTTATCGGGTAATTGTCAGGTTACCTATCCCGAAACAAAAATCTAAGTTTCATTCCGGAGCCAACCAAATTATTTTCTACTGAAAAAAAAGATTTTGAGTGAAAGTATAAAACAGAGTCTTTTTCCCCATTTATCGATTTTGATACTAAATTAAATTGCCTAAAAATCTAGTTCTGGAAGATTGGGCCTGAATTCTCTCTGATAAACAAAAAAGGTTTCTGTTAAAATCAAGATTGGGGGGGGGGAGATATTAAAATGCTTCAAAGGACTTTCAAATAATATGAATGTCAGTCTTCTTTAAGCTTTATTTCTGAATGTTTCAAAATTTCAAATTTTAGTTATGTATCATTAAAACAAATGAATTTTAAAAAAAATATTGACTGTTCATTAAAGCTTAAATAGAACCACTTTTAAGGAAAGTAATGATTTTCATCGGTCTAAAAGTTTATTATGTATGTCTCAAATTTTTTCTGATTTATTTATATGGTTTTGATTGGGGGACTTGTACATATATTCTATAAATATGAGAATCTCATGTGAGGAACATACACAGTGATTTCTTAAACCTTCAGAGATTTCTTTTTCTCTTGTCTGCTTTAGTATTTTATCGATGTTTAAGATAGCTGTGTCTGCTGAAATCAGTAAAGAATACCTGATTGATTTGGAATTTATTTTATACTCTTTTTTACCTTTTAACCTTTTCCTCACTGGTCAGAATAGCATGTATCCCAAGAATACGGGCTCAAGAATGGATATATATATATATATATATACATACACACACACACATATATATATATATATATATGTATATAACCCCCTTAATTACCGTTCTTACAAAGGGGGTGTGAAATTTCCTGTTCTAAAGAGGGAATCGGAAAAATGGGCCCCGTAAGCTAAAGGTCAACATCAGTTCATGAACTTTACCCACAAATTAATTTTATCCGCTGATAATTTGAATCATTTTCGAAAAGTATTTTTAATTTGCATGAAAACATATGGGTGAATACATCAGGGTTTCATTCAAAATTGCTCTAACAGAAAAATATTTATGTTAGAAAAATTTTACAGTTCATTATTGCTTAATAATGGCAACTTCTAAGTCGGTAAGGTTATCAAATAGCTCTAGCTAAACACAGTTTGATTATAGTAGCCATATGAGGAAAAGAAATTAAAAATGAATTCCTCCCATGACTAGAAAAGTTCAGGTAGTAAAATAAATGTCTAATATAAGTAAAATAAGTAAAACAGGTACAACTCCTGATCCATACTTGCGAACGTTACATTGAAAAGGAATCATTAAGAAGTTTATGAAAACACTGCTGGGAAAAATCCAGCACTCTCAGGGGAAAAAATATAAATTAAAGAAATATATATGCAAAAGCATTAATTCTGAGGACTGGCTTCAAAAAGAATGAAATTAAACAGTTGAGAATACAAGTATAGTACTGTCCCTGAAATCTGGCCTGTATTCTACTTGTATAGCTGAAATCTTGCCATCGATATCCACTTATGGCAAAGGGTTGGTACCAGAATTTATTTGGACTTACTTGAAAGAGCTTTTATGTAACAGTACAGTCCATGACACTTGTAATGATTTTCAAAATATTAAACCTCATAACATGCATATATACTCTTTTTTCTGAGATCCGTCTCTTTTCTTTTTGTTCATAGTTTGTCAGTACCCATCACTGGAATTTATCTCGTAACTTGACTCATTATGATGATTGCGGAAGTAGAATGGAATATGCGTAACAAAAGGAAAAATATAGCACTTGTCATCAGATGAGCTTAGCATTTACCATTAGTGATTTGATTATACTAACCACTGTGATTATGATTTGATTTTTTTAGGCCAAAATGTGTTTTTCCAAAAAGGAATTTTGGGGTTGGAAGAAAATCCAGAGCATCACTTCAATTAACTGAGAGCTAACTCAATCCCAACAGGTTATAATAGTGGTTCACTGACACCGCCCTAGCAACGGTCCTGGTGTAATCCCCCTAGAAAACAATCGGGGCTGATGACCGAGAAATTCCCCAAGGAATACTCCACAGCCGTTTTTAGAGCTCCGCTGGAAACAGCATAACACTGATCCATAAACTTTGCACTCACATTTTATTGAGCACATGCCGGCAATTACGGTGAAATCACTTAAGTCAGCGGCAGAAATTCTCCCCCGTCTGAGCTGGGCGTTGCTCGTTGTGTTGTTATCACCCGGTAACTAATGACCATCAAGAGTCAATGTTCAGAATACTCATAAAATTTCAGGTCTCGTTACTCAGACAAGAGACTATGTATTCCGTAGTTTATGGCCTTAAATTACGAGCATTAGTGTAATGACAGTTTTGTCGGACATTCGCAATGATAGAACTTGGAATCCATGCAAATAAAAGTGGTATTAAAAACGAAAAAATTAGACTTCAGAAGATTTTCATTTCCGCGTAAAGCTTACTTAAATTTGATCCATGTCGATGAGGTAATTTGAAAAAGGGGACTGACCTCTTGACGATAACGTTATAAACAAGGGAGAAATTTTTTTATGATCAAAATAATAACATAGCAGTAGATTTATTTTTAAAAGGGTTAAAAGCATATCTATAGAGATCCAAAGTAAAACACATTTTTGTCATTTGGAAAAAAAACTTAATTTTAGAAAAGGCAATAAAGATATATTTTTTAATTTCTGCACTTTCACAAAAGATTTGCCATGTAATTTTTATTTAGAAATTTCAGCAAAGTAGAGAAATGGTATAATCTGGAGAGCATTCTGTAGTAGAGAAAAAAAATTTAAGAATTAAAGGGGTCCAGGACACAAAATTCTTCAAATTTTCGAAAAAACATTTATTGCATTAAAAGAAATTTTGCTTTCTTTTCCGCTTAAAATGCCGTTAAAATCATGTGTCTATCTTAATTAGAACAGGATATACCAATTTTTCAATTTGCAACATTCTAATAGCAGTCAATCTTTGTTTAAACCTTTAAATGTGTTTTTCTTCATGATGAGTTTTTTCACCATTTCTCGTGTTTAAATTGTTATAAGTCAAGAACCGTTATAGATGAATGGCTCAAACTTGGAACATGTCTTTTTCAATTATTTTACTTTAATTTTAATTCAGAAAATTTGAAAAAATATTTGCTTTTGAAAGTATGATGTTTTAAAAATAAGTTACTTTTTTTAAAATTTTTACTCAAAACATTTTTAATTTTTTTAAAATTAATATTTAAAAAATGCGGAATCAAAATTAAAACATATATTTCTGTTTAATTAAACGAAAAAATTTTGAAATTCGACAAATAATATTTCGAGTTATAACGATTTTAAATTACCCTACTTTTTAAACAATTTTAAATTTAAAAAAATTTTTAAAAACTTTATTAGAAGTTTTATGATGTGATTTTGCTTACAAATTATATGGTTAACCATAAAAAAATTTTAACTCAATAAATAAAAAAAATTAAAATGTGTCCCGGACCCCCTTAAAGTACTATTGAGAGGCTTTGGGGTCTTATGACTGACAGCTCACATAAGGGTAACAGGGAGCAATTGAACCGGCAGTTTGAAGAAGGGAACAAATGCCAAAAGATTAGAATTCGTTTGTTTTTTTTCGCCATACAGTTATTTACATATAGACGCTCCTTGTAAACTGTAAAAGGCACTGAAATTTCGGGTGAATGTAAAGAATCTTATAAAATAATAAATAAGAAAGTTTTTTTTAAGTTTTTTCTAAATTTCCCACAAAATCAGTTTTGGGATTCGTTCCCTTCTTCAAACTGCAGATTCAATTAAACTCTATATCTAATCAACAGGATCCCTCAGCATTGCTGTTTGGGTTTTTTTTCTATAAATCTGTCAGTGTTCTCCTCTTAGGTGACAAATTAGAAGAATAAAAATCAAGTATTCTGCACTTCTTAATTTAAAACATAATGTTTACGGATGAAAAATTAGATATTCTGTCGATTCTGACACTCAGATAATTATCTATTCTAGTTGAGTGGTTAATTCCAGCAATCAGAAATAAAGCTAATTATTTATCAATCGAATTATCAAATATATTTTTTTCCTACGTCAAGCAGTGGCAACATCAGCCTTGAGCCCTCTGGCAGCCCAATAATATATTATCAAATATAAATAAATGCTATCAGACTAGCTAATGACTAATACCAACTAATGTAATAACAACTTTCAGTTTATATTTCTTTTACATTTATTGCACCAACATTTTCTCAATCTGTATCATTTTTTTCAAATCTATATACCCCATTTTTGAGACTTTACCTTAGATAACGTTACCTATGATTCACCTTATGACTTTACCTTTATCTCAGATACATATTTTATATGAGTTTCTTTTCATCTTTTATATCGAAATCATAGATAATCACTCAAGCAAATATTTCTGATATAAAACAGACTAAATATAAACTGTTTATTCAAAAGCAATTTTTTTTAATTGAATCGTTTACGAAAATTTTACATTAATATTATTCGAGGATTTCTGTACAAATGGTTTGTAATTAAATTTTTCCAGAAAAACCTCATAACAAGAAAACTTATTTATCACCAAAATAAAAATAAAATTGTTTGGCAAGCAAATACATACTACTGAAATAGAACCACTATCTGTCTACATGTAACACCTGAAAAAAAATTATTTATAGCGCAAAAAAAGAAAACCAACCAGAAAGAAAACTATGCCACTGACTAAATATTTACTCATCTTTTGCCGATGTGTTATTCAAAGCCATATCTATTGGAGAAAGTTTTGCAGTTTATAGTATCATCTCATCAAGTTTTTTATGGCTTCACTTTTAAATGTGCATTTATTTTCCTTTTATGTTATTTTCCTAATCAAGTTTGCAGAAAATAATTATTTTTACAACTATGGATTATTCAATATTTTTAAGAATAAGTGTATATATATATATATATATATATATATATATGTATGTATGTATGTATGTATGTATGCATGTATGTATGCATGTATGTATATATATATATATATATATATATATATATATGTATGTCCGTATTTATATATTGTATATATTGCCATTGTGTTATCCAAAGCCATATCTATTGGAGCAAGTTTTGCATTTTATAGTATCATCTCATCAAGTTTTTATGGCTTCATTTTGAAAGGTCCATTTATTTTCCTTTTCCTGTTATTTTCCTAATCAAGTTCACAGAAAATAATAATTTTTATAACTATGGATTATAGATTATTCGGTATTTTTAACAATAAACAATATTTAATAACAAAAATGTTGCTATATATAGAATACGTATTCATGACATTGAAGTATTTGTGTCGTAGAAGTTTGAATACATAATAAAAAATAGTTGGGTATGGCACGCATCAACTATGACCTTTTCGAAATGAATACTGAGTGTCAATGTCTGATGACTGACATGCAGATTTCGTTTGCTACTAGACTAAACCATTTCGTTTATTCGTGTTCATTTTGATAGAACTGAGTTTTATATAACTGAACTAGTAATATACTTTCGTGCATAACCAAGCCCCCGACGTAACTTGAGAAATTGGATATCCTCAAGTCATTGAATTCTCCAAAATATCCTTTGTTTAAAAGCGCACGCGATTTGTCACACCTCCTACAGCTTCGTGTGATGTGCGTAATGTTTTTCTTTCATCATTTAAAGTGCTATGAAGGAAGAAGTACTTTTACAGGATGAAAAAGCGCCTAAGAGCGTTTTCTTCAATTTTAAATACGCTTGATCTACCGGTTACATTTTCCTGAAGTGTATACATAAAACCCCTATATAAAGAGTGCTTCAATAACAGCACAGGATTTAATATTTGGATAAAACACATTATTTATTTTAAAAGTGATGATATTTTTATTTCATTGCAAAGTACAAATGTTCCAATTATGTATGGAATAAAATATCAGACAAATGACTGATTAGGACCATTTTTTTCGACCTAAAATTCCCCAAATTTTACGAACTGTTTTAGAAAATCTTTCTCCATTTTTATAATGAAATTTAACAATAATATCCAAATGATTAAATTTATAGACTTCTGTGAAGTGTGGTTCCTGCCAAAATCAGTAGCCAGAGTAGCCGCCATTGTTGGAGATCACCGCTGCCACACGCCTCGGCATTGATTCAAAGAGACTTCGAATGAGTTATTGGGGTACAGCAAACCAAGCAGCTTCCACACGTTGCCAAAGTTGATCTGCTGTGGCAGCTGGGGATGGAATCTGGGTCAATCGTAGAGCCACCATGGACCACGTGTTTTCTATAGGCGAAAGATCCGGAGAGCGAGGCGGCCAGGGAAGCAATACAATCTGGCGATTGACGAAGAACCGTTGGACAATGCGTGCCACGTGTGGTCGCGCATTATCCTGTTGAAATATGGCTGTGGGCAAGCCTTGAAGGTAAGGAAGGACAACTGGCTCCAACACCTCGGAGATGTAGCGCTGGCTGTTTAAAGTACCGGAAATGCGTACTAGAGGTGTGCGAGAGTGATATCCAATACCACCCCATACCATAATACCCGATGCAGGACCAGTGTGGCGGTACATAACGCAGCTGTTCAGCATCCTCTCTTCACGGTGTCTCCAGACTCGAATGCGACCATCGTGGTGTTGCAGACAGAAGCGTGACTCGTCAGTAAAGACAATTTCATTCGATTCTGCCGTCCACATCCTTCTGTCATCGCACCATTGGCGGCGGAGACGTCTGTGGTTCTGAGTCAAGGGTAGACAAAGCAATGGACGTCTTGCGGACAGACCACTCTGCTGTAAACGGCGTCGAATGGTACGCGCAGACACTGGATGATGCGTTACAGACTGCATGTGCTGTGCTATGGTTCGTGATGTGACTGAGCGATCCGTCACTGCCATGCGCCCAATTTGCCTGTCATCACGTGAAGTGGTGCGCTGAGGTGGATGCGATCGAACACGCCGGTCCGTCGTACCCTCCTGCATCCAACGATCACATATCCGCATTACAGTTGTTTGGTTTCGTCCAACACGACTACCGATTTCCCTGAAAGATAATCCACAATCTCGGTAGGCCACTATCCTTCCTCTGTCAAACTCGGATACTTGATCAAAAGATGATCGCTGTTTTCGACAAAGCATAATTGATCGTTTTTTTGAAAAAACCACAAGAAAAACAGAATTGCCGAACTTGAAATCGTCGAAATCTCCAAGCCTTAAATAGCGCTTTGAAGTGGCGCCACAGGCGCGCGTGATGTGCGTCTGAGCTGAAATTCTAATCATTTGCATATCTCACCTCCGCTAATGCATGTTGTAAATTTCATGTTATTTGCATGTTTCCTTCAGGGTGTTGCATTTACAGTGGCCAGCAGTGTATATATATATATATATATATATATATATATATATATATATATATATATATATATATATATAGGCGAGATCCGTGGCCGCCGTAGTCTTTACGAATTATTCCAGACATAATCGGAACATTTCTACTTTTCAATGAATTAAAAATATCATCATTTTTCAAATAAATAGTGTGTTTAATTCAAAAACTATAAAATTCGGTGCTCTTATTGGGACATATTTATAAATTGTGCGTGTATAATTTTACAGTTTGGGTATTACAGAAGCTTATTGACTTTTTACGCATAAACAGACATAAATACGAATACAGATATTTCTTTTACGCAGTGTTTTATGCACTTCATTAAATAATTTACCAGCTTATTAGACCCCTTTTAATGTAGGGCTATTAGAAGCGAGAATATAAATGTGAAGGATGTACAACCAATAATATATTGAAAATTTCTCTGATCATTTTTATAATTATAAGGTGCACGTTACAAAGTCTTATAATTTCTATTATGACAGCTGGATGGAAAACATTCAGGGAGAGTTAATGAGTTTTTTTGTGTGTGTTCGATGTTTGCGTGTTATCTATTCATATTATTAAGTATACATTTAAGCATTGTTTGCGTGAACCTATGACATCGCACTCTATATTATATTTAATATGAGTGTTATTTATTCTGTTTGCATAGCTAAACAGTGCATTTGTGTATACTTTTGTCTTTCTCTATATGCAACAACTTTCCTAAGGACAAATGAGTCTAAATATTCATTTATTTTTTCACAGTGTTACATCTACAGTGTTAAATTCGATAATTTTTCCTTACAACTGCTTAATTTTCATAATAAAAACTTTTTATTCATCTGAATGATTGAACTATATGTAAAGAACCTATTCCGTTATATTTCGAAAAAAAATATTCCAGGTAGTCTCCTCTAACGAAACTACCGCGGATTATTAACGTAGGATTTCTTATCGTTTGCTTACGTCTTTTTTTTTTTTTTTTCCTTGGCGCATTTTGGTGCTTTTCTGTTTAACTGTTTACTACTACTGGGTTTGGTGCGCTGCCAAAATTATAACTCGAGACGCAGGACAATTTTTTTCTTCCCGAAGGACAGTTATTGAGGAACGTAATCCTACGTTAAAACCTCTCAACTTGCTGTTAGATTTTGAAAGAAATTCACTGCAGTGCAGGTATAAAGCAACTTTTGGGTATGAAGAATGTGTTTTTATTTGATTATTGTCCCATTATTTGAAGACGTGCGGGTAGAAGAAAAGTAAATTAAATTTCATCGTGGAGTTCCTAGCATGCAGAATGCGAGGATCAGCTTTTAACTAATCTTAACATCAGTCGTGTGAGTTAATAGAATTGCAAGTTGTAAAATGTTTTTCGACTGATTTAATTTCACTTCAACATGTTCAGTTATAGAATACTTTAGCATCACATTTGGCACTACAATGCCCTCGTGGAATGATTAGTTCTTCATTTTTAGAGACCAACAAAAAAAAAGAAAATTGAAGGAAACCACGCTCACTTTATAATTTAGATAAATTCTCAATAAGACCATTACTTTCCTTTAAAAACATACATAAATAAAAATTTCAAGTCTGTACGTCTTTTTATTTGTAAGAAATTCCTCTATGATCTCATCCTTTCTGTTACGCTTACAATTTTTTAACGTTTTGCCTGCATGAAAAATGCAAAAGAAAAAAGAATGGTTTTTTCTAACTTTAGATATATTCAAAGAGGATTTCTCATCAAATGAATATTATAAAATTCATTTTTATGCTGAAAACGTTACGTAAAAAACTTGCATTATAGATTTCATGTTTATCACTAGATAAAAACGCTGAAAATTAAATAGTAAAGCTATGTTTGAAGAGATATTTTTTACACTTTTTAAAATACTTTTGAAAGAGTTGAAAATGATAATTTTTAGAACAATATTATGTTGGCTAAAGAAGAAAAAAAGAACTTAATATATATGCCTGCATGCTTACCATATTAATGCCTTATAAGTAATAGTTACATTTTTATTATGCATTTTTATGTTTTGCAAATTGAACCATTATGATAATTTTACTCTATGCTTAAGTGATATGAATAATTTTCTTTTATAACATTTTGAGTTCACATGAAATACCTGTATTACGTACTAAGTAAGGTTAATAACATCAAAATAATTGTTTAGGAAATGGCTTTTAATTATTTAAAGAACATAAAGCTGCTAACGTTTGTTCACGTTTATTTTGATGATTGTGTTTAAAGTAATAATATATAATCTTTTCGTTGTAAAACTGGAGAGCAAAAAAACATCTTCATAATCCGTACTTTCCGAAATATCTAATTATGTATGTCTTTCGGGTTGTTTACCGCTTATTAATGAATAAGTAAAATATGTTCCCATTAAACGTGTTTTTGACATAATTAACTCGTTAATCATTTTTTCATACTGGTGTGTGTTTAAAGAATGTGATCTATTTAGTGACTGCGTGAAATGCATTACTCATACAGGCTGCAAAACTTCGCAGAAAAACGTTCATGTGGGTTATTTCAGAAATGATGTCACGTTCCTTTCCACTGCGTCACGACATGTATCTTCTTGTACAATGGTTTAGTTGTCATTTTGAAAGCTTCTGTGCAAAAGCGGATCTTTGAATTTAAACGAGCTTTCGGGCTACAAGGCTTGAATTTCATGCTGTTAGGGTATTTGCGTCAGGTATTGTTTTGAAATTTATATAGAACGTATACTAGGCAACAAATATAATGACCCATAGACGTTGCAGCATAAAATATGTTCCCAGAAACCTATGTCATAATATATATATATATATTGCTTAAAGGTTCAAATTTCCTAGAGGAAAATGAGGTTCCATCATTGATTTTAATATATTTTTTAACAAAATTCTTAAACCTTCCGGGCAATTACCGATATTTTGTATAATTTACTGATGCTTAGTCCATATAAAATAATAACTGATATTTTTACAATGGTTATCCTCTTTCTCAGTGTTTAGTCGTTTAGTCACTAGTCTTTATTGCTCTAGTTATGTCTTTTTAGCAGAAACAAGAAAAAAACGTTGCTATTTAAGAAATATTACTTAATTTATTATATATATAACAAAATTGTGTTAATACCTCCAAAGCACAAGAACTTATCAAGCCCATAAATGGTACAAACGCTGCAAACTTGGGCACTTCCAAAATGGCATCTCTTCAAAAGGATAAATCGGTGTCTCATACGTTGAGAGAAAAGGGCACTCTAATTTTTAGATGTAGTATTTAAAACTAACTCATGGCACAACAGTCCGAATTGCTTTTCAGCACTGTGGACCAAGGCCTGCGGTGCCCATCTCCGCTTTCATGTACTTGGGGCTTGGGGTGCCATACAGCATATGTCTCGGTCAGGTGGTCAACCTGACGCGGAGCAATCTAAAAGCAAATATTCCATGTAAAATTTATTTCTTTTTAACAATGGGTATTGCAATAAAATGCACCGTAACTCATGCAGAGTGTAGTGCTCATCGAGAATGCAGAAAACAGGGAATTGTCCATAATGAAAGACCATTTATTGTTTCACTGACGAAATGGTTGGATTTATCAAAAGCATATCATTTTTTAACCAACATAAAACTCTTTCACTGTTTATTTTTTATTTGTGGACTTACCTCGTACGGAATTTCTATATTTTAAGAGGATTTATCTACATCTGAAAGCTGTCAGTTGTAACAGACTACATGTCGGGGTCACAGAATCTTTGATACAGTGCAGATTGTCTTATAGCTTTTGTTTCTAAATGCCTTCGGAGGGAAAATGTTGTACAATCAAAATCCACTGTATTAAGTTTATACCAAAATCAAACGGAATATATTACAACACTGTATATTGCATGCATTTGTAAAAAAGGTTATTAAAAGAAATTTAAAAAACTGTCAAAAGTATATTATAAACTTGCAGTACACTGAAATATGTCCAAATTTATGGACGGGATACCATAACCAGAAAACATGAATAATGCAAAATGTTTCTCTTTATATAATTAAAAATAACTAAATGAGATAAATAGGATTTTATAAAAATAATAAAAATTGCGTAGATTTTTATTTTTCTTCTAAAAGAGCATTATACTCCTTTATTTGTGAGTTACGTTGGCATTTCTTTGGACAATTTGTAACTTATTTCTAATATTTTTCATTTATGATGGTTAAACGACCCATGGTTCCCTATAGTTGAAATCTAAACTCCTATATGTATATTTTTGATGCATTTTATTCATATATCTTTATTTTAAAAATGCTCATGAATAAATGTTTCGCTTTTTGCTAAGGTTTAACTATCATAATTTATTCACTAAGCCGATTACTAAAAGAAGTGACCGCTTCCTAGAGTAACTAATTGATTTAAAAAACTTTTACCGTAGCAAATTGAGATAAGAGGATTACTAAGCACTAAATTATTCTATAAAACATCAAAGGTTTCAAATGACATATTATTCACTTACCAATGCATAGCTTCATTCCGGTTATAACCAGTAACTTTTTCTTACACAAAAGATGGTAAAGGAAAGGTGCAATTCATACAAATGTATATACATCTATACTCATCGACACATATAGGCTTTCTTTTTTTTTTGTTACAGCATTTATATGTTTAAACAAATTTTTCTACAGAAATGCATATTTGAGATATTTTTTATAGATCAAGATTGGTTGTGACTAGAGAATAATTCTAAAAAAATATAAAAATTTTCTTTCCATTCACACAAAGAACTATGCACTAACATAAACCCTTATGAAAGTTTAGAACAAGGTTGCCGGAGGAAAATTAATTTACTTCTGTGAGAGGAACCACTTCGCTTGATATCTTTTGTTTTTCTCTTTTGTCCGCTAGACAAAGCAAATGAATGAAGAAAATTCAAGGTATATTAAAAATCCAAAAATGATTAAATCCATAATTGCTAAACACACCTGGGAAAAGGGGCATAAATTTAAATTTCCTAACATGTAATGCACTCATGCTCCTAATTCCTTATCTGAATTGAATTTTCTAAGAAACTTTGAGGGCTATTTTATGTAATTTTTCCAGCCAATGACACGGAAGTTTACTCTACGTTAACTTTATCTGCTGCTTGAAAAAATATTTGAGTGTTGTAGGATAAAAACTAGCAAGCTCCATTTTTTTCAAAATTGAGTTAAGGACACTCTCTTATAACATTTCAATCAGTTAAAAACGAAATATTTTAGAAAATGGCCTTCGAATAAAAAAAAATAAATCAAGCAGGATTTTTAACCCTTTCACAAAGAAGGTTATGCATTAATCCCAATCGATTCAAAAAATCAACTGGTCTTCAACCACCGTAAAGCTTTAAAATATAAACAGTACCTATTTCACTTTGATATGTCGTTAAATTAAAATTGGAATACTCAATAACTGAAGCAATTCTCTCATTAGAGAAACTCGTTTGGTGTAGCAATGTTCTAGGTACCGGCAATTGTTCTGAAATGAAAGATATCTTTTTTAGGCGGCATGAGAATATTGCTTTTATCATTCGTTTCAAATGCCACTTGACATTGACGATAAATTTAACAGTTCCTGCTTTAAAATTTTCTGTATTTGAGAGGAAACCTTCAAATCGCATTTTAGGATTTGATATTTAAATTTTATTTTCAATTCATGCATGTACTTATGGAACACGGTGAAAACAAAAATTTGCTTCCTTGGAAGATATCTATACAGGGTTCACACCTATATCCGTTACACCCCCTTTAACTTCTAAACGGTGACAGCTTAGGGCCTAAGCTGTCACTATAATGTCACCGATTATTAATGTGCGCAAGGTGTCTTTTCTTACTAAATCGATGATGCTAAATAACTTTGTAATTCACTTTTTTCCCGTATCTCGTACCGTTTTTGAGATAAAAACGCTAATTCCAAAATTTGCCGATAGATGGCGTTGTAAGTTGTATCATCAAGTAGCGCATAGCCTTTTTACTATACCTAGACACAAACTTTATGGCCTACGCTGTCACCGTTTAGAAGTTAAGGGGGGTGTAACGGATATAGGTGGGAACCCTGTATTATGTCCTATGTAAGTAACATATAACATCTGAAGCTAATTTTCAGAGCCCCAAAGTTAAAAGTAGCTAACTAATTGATAAAAAGGAAGAAAAAGGGTGGATATGCCTATTCAAACGTCTGCTGATCTCTAGAAAAAAATCAGTATCAAACGAAAGGGGTGTTTTATCATGGATTTTTAGCAAGCAATGATTAAAAGTAATATTCCTTTTTAAAAATCTAAATAACCTAACTTCAGGAACTTTCTAAAAAATAGTCAATCTGATTATTTTTGATGAATCTACAATTAGAAAAAATTATTTGGATCCAATCTTTAGGAGCATTCTTAATAAAATCAAAATTGGTATCAGAGAAAATACCAACTGATCGAGTGCGTGTGAAACGACAGATAAATCCGGTTGACATGTCATGCATCTTGTACGTGGGAAAATGGGTGTAAAGCTCTCTTGTCCTTTAAAGCTCTCGAGACTGGATATCATTCTACAGCGGCAAAATTCATTAATGACTCTCTACGTTAACTTGTGTTTTATGGTGCATATAATCCGCTCTCTCGCGATAAGTAATGAAATTTTTTGCATATCACACCCTTTACAACCCGGATATGACGAAAAGGCGTGTTTCTCTCTCTCTCTCTCCTCTTAAACCAAACTCAGATACTCTCTCTCTACATTGATACGGAAGAAAAATGAAAATTACCTGTTAACTCTCGTCTGTATTTTTCCAATAATTGCTTTGTACATTGCACCGTCTCAGCGTAGTCACAATTAGAAGAAAATGAAATTCAAACTAGTGATAGAAATGGAAAAAAAAATTAGCTAATGGATGTTTTAGAGCTTATAACGTGCCAAATATAAATTATGGACACGAGATCGTAAGAGAAAGACTGAAAAAAAAATTACTAGATGATCTGGAAAGTAATTATCAGGAAGTGTCTTCGAAAGACTACTGGTTCAAATGAAGTCATTGGCATCTAACTTCGGTTTTTCCAGGATTCGAAATGCATTTATTATTTAGGTGAACTGTATAAATTTGAAATATCTTAAAAACTTGGCAAAAGAATACTTGTTAACTCAATATATTCAGATCAGTGACGATTTTATTTAAAGGTTTCGCTTGATCCCCTATAATTTGTTTTTCCTTTCAACCTATTCAGAGGTTATTACACTTTTATTTGGTAAAACTTTAAAAATAAGCAAAGAATGAATTCGTTCTTTTAGTTTAAGTTTTAATACATTTTTGGTCTGAACTCTAAATCCTAAAATACAATTCATCGTCTTCTGAAAACTTTTTTGACTACCTAATGCATTCACTCTACTTCCGTCGGACAACAATTTCGTCCATCATTTTTGAGAGGCCTCCATTGTGAGGGGCTTTTTGAAGTAAGCCTTTTTGCTCTTTTATAAATAGATTGTGAGTTCAAAATTTTCTTTCGAAAAGAAAATTAGATTGCAAATAAGGACAAACTTAAGAAATATTTCCTTCAAATTACGTTAAGTATTTTTTATATTTTATGCCATTTTTTTATAACTAAAAAACTTTTGAGGGGCGTTGTACATACTGTTATAGGCAGGCCAACAAAACAAAACCATACCGACATTGGATACCTTAGTAGCACAAATGCAAATAATTGATTAAAAGACTTCGTAAACTTGATTTGCCTTAAATCCTCAGTGATACCTATTTATTTGATGAGAACATGGCTACTAGTTTAGGGGATTTTGTCCTCTGGTCTTAGAAACTTGGTATAATATCTGGTGTCAAAGCTTTGGCGCATAATACAAACTGATATCGTAAGATTTCCTCCCTTTATCTAACTAGGTAATTCTTAATCTGTTATCCAAATTTTAAAACTTATTTTGATTTTATTTAAAAATACATTTGTGTTTTACTTTTTCAAAGTAAAATAATTTTTTACACAAACACAACTTTTTCTTACAACATATTGGTTATTTTCAAGTTAATTATTGCAAGAGATTGTGTGATTGCATAAAGATATTTATAAATCTGGAAGCCCTGCTGAAGAACCATTTAGCAATCAGGAAGAGAAACTATCTTCTAAGAGAAACTATCAATACCAGTTAAACTTTTATATTACCAGTATTAACTATATAAATTAAAATTATCCCAGTATTGCCTTAGGGTGTTATCACAAATATTTGTGATTAATACTGATATGAAAAAATTTAATTTTGTTACTTACATCTTAATCCTTGACATCTTAAGTCTTGTATTGCAATGTTACTTATTTCAAATAAGATGCGCTTTTCTTCTTCAAAACCTAGAATAATTCCTTAGAGTTCATTGATGTCATTTAAACTTTTATACCAATATTCCATTTTGATGCAAAAAAATCATGAAAATGGAGATTCGTAAAAAAATGACTGTAAAAATGTTGGTTTAAAATATTTTCATCATATTCGTATGACAGTCTCATACATATTTAAAATAAAATGGAAACCACATTAGCTCTCTAACCATTTGAATATTTTCAGAATATATCCCAGAAACACTAAAATACCTGAAGAATACATTGATTTTTTAACAGGGGCGATTTATTTCGCAGTCATGTTCGCAGTCACAATTACGTATTGTTTTTTTTTTAAAACGAAATATAAACCTAAAGCTTTTGAATTTTCTCTGTTAAAAATTCAGACATTCCCCTACTGAAAACTTTTATACAAAATGTTTCGTCCGATGCAGTACTTCCTTTTGACAAAGACCTTGGGAACATGCCAATATATTCCTTATTATGCATAAATGCGTATGTGATAAGTAAAAATTTTGTCAATTCTGATTCTACCTGTTTTTTGATTTCATAAAAATAACTTGTCTGTAAAATCTTGTATTATTTCAGTTGTGTGTCAAAGTCTTTTTCGTCAGTCAAAGTCTTTTTCGAATTTTTCTTGGTATTTTAACAAAAGTTGAATTGAGAATTTTTTTCCATGAGATTTTTAAAAACTTGTTGTGTACTGTAAACCTGTAAGTGTACTCGAATTTAGAGACAGTCAGATAGTCTTTGTCTGGCTGTTTTTTATGCTTCCATATTTTACGAGAAAATTAAGATTTCTCTGCTGAATAAGTAAATTTCACAGATAGAATATCTTAACAAATATAGTCGTGGCCTGTAGTTTTTATTTATTTATTTTTTTTTCACGGATAATAATTTGCAAGCCGCTAGGTTCTTAAATTTCAAAACAGATAAAAAGGTTTTAGTATTGCATCAATACTTCAATTTTCCCCCTTTACATGTACGCTGGTCATTACTTGTTTTTTAAATTATTTATTTTATTCTATGTGAATAATGAACTGATTTTTTCTATGTTCGTATTCAGTTTAAAATGCAAGGTAAAGGAAATGTACAAATGAAAACTTGTATTCAGAAAAATTTCATTGATCATTGAACTGATCAATGAAATGATTCAATTGTCCTTTTCTGAATGAAAAATTATTGATCATTTTTTATCATTTTGATCATTTTTATTACAAGTTATCAATTTTCAAATCTTTCATACTATATTGCTTAAAATAATTCTCAAAGGGAATTGCAAATTTTAGAAAGCATGTTTTGTAAACAAGAGATTTTCCCTCTTATATTCATTTGAGCTACCTAAGCTGCGTGAATGCTTCCTTCTTGTGGATAAGAATGACATATCACTGATTTCCTGAGTGTCTTCTGATTTCTTTATGCAGGTTATCATGCCTTCTTTTTTTCTCACAAATCTTTTTGAGATGTACTAGACAAGTTAAGAAATTCTTCCTCTCAATCGTGCAAACAATTTTCAACATCATTACTTAGCGCTGTAAGTTCTTTTATAATTTCTTTATCACTAGTAATTCTTTCACTTAAATCCATAATTTTAATCCATTTGTAATGAAAAGTATGAAAAACATATCGTCACTCTCATAAAAATTTTCTTCACAAGTGAGATAAATGTACGACAGAATACAACGGCACCCATAACAATTTTATTACCGATATTCATATACTATAATACAGAAAAGAACCTTAAATTACGAGAAAAAGACATTACTGAGACTGCAAGACATTTTCCAGTTACCAAACAAATCTAGGAAGTGTGCCTAGATGCTAAATATAAAAAGTGGGCATTAACGTAACGTAAGTCATAATAAAAATAATGTAAAGTCATTAAACTTGCAAACTTGATGCATAAGATTCGATGTTGGAATGCAAGGGATTTGAATATGTTTCCCACAACTGCTTTTCGGCAACTTCAAGGAAGTCATGGGCAGCATGGGTTTGAGCATTTGATTCGCTAGTCAATAGAAATCTTGTTGCCGAATTTCCAGGTTCGATTCCCACTTGTGATACATCTTTTGGATGTTGACAATCAGGGCTACAGAAAATTTTGATATATGGATATGAAATCTATCCTGAGAGTGCTAGAAGAAAAAGATAAAAGGTCCTTGGATCACTACATCCTAGACATAGCTGCCATGGATTAATAATACATTAAGAAAAAGACATTATTCGTTTGACAATCACATATAAAACAAGCTAATATATGGGTCCCCTTTCCTTTGGAAAATTCTGATGGTCCTGGTGGTATGATACAGATAAAATTTTAAACTCCAATAGCAAGCAACTGAGAAATAAATAAACTTGATATTTTTGAACGAATGTGGAAACTATTAAATCATTCATCTTTACTTAGAAAATTTTGACAAGACTTAATGATGGTACTTCTGTTTTTTAATGGATCTCTCGTGTCCTCTTTTGAGGCGAGAATTATTTCAAATGATCCTTAAAATAAACGTTATAATGACAAGGTGTTAAATGACCTGCGTTTTTAGCTAATGCTATGAAAAACCGTAGTCCTAGATCGTAGATCAGAAATTCACATGTGGTCATACACACACGAGGTGTTAAGACAGGAAATTGAATCTTTATACCATACTAGTTGGTACCTGTCAAAACATGAATGCTTGATAGTAAATAAATGTACTAATACACAAATTATACTCAACACACCATTGCCAAATGTTGAAAATCATAATATTAAGAATAGAGAAATACACTTTAAAAAATTACTATTGAACCCAATGAAAAGAAACAGGGTTACTCAACAGCGCGAAATAAACAATTTCCGTCAGGTTTAATTCTATAACTCACAATCATAATTAGAAACAGAAATGACAGAGAGAGAGCTGGAGCCATTCCTCGGAATAAACAAATTAACGTTTTTATAAGGCCTCGTGCTTAGTAAGTATCTAAAGCCAGATTCAAACATGTCATTGAGCATGAGCAGAAAGTATTTTTAATTGTAAACTATCGCTAATTTATAGAAATTGAGGTCACAAAAACCAAATTTGACTCATCTATAGATTAAAATCTTTCGCTTAAAACCAAAATGAAGTTTTCTCTCACGGACTGCCCAAAGAATCGGCTTAGCAACTTAAATATATAGATGTTAAGCAGAAAACTTACTGCAAAACAGCAGAATCATTGCTGCATGTTTTATTAACAGTATTATATGTTTTTTAAACGTTTTCTGGGTTTTTCTTGTCAAACTGTTACGGGAAACTAATTCAGAAAGTATAGGACGAGAAGTTCAAAAGAAAACCCAATAATAAATAATTTTTTTATAAAAAGTTGAAATTTCTTTCTCACATTCAACAGTATGCTGTTGAAAATTGATTGAAGTTACGATTTAAAAGTCATATAAAAATGTTAAAAGAGCAGAACGACTTATAAGTATAAAAACTAATCTTTTTTATATACAAAGGGGGCCAAGTTTATAACATTTTGATAATACGCAGGGATATCTAGTAATAAAATGTAACTTCATTTATTATATAAAGTAAAAATTTGTTTTTGACTGAAGAATGTTAAGTTTATTAGTATGTAGGTTAAGTGTAATCCGGACCCGGTATCCTTGAGAAATGCTGATTCTTTTTCTGCTCAAAGTTGAGATTTAGATGGGCTTATGGGCAAATAAAGAGGTTGAACTATTTTAGGAAATAGATTAAGATAGCGGCCTGATACATTGGCAACTTCAAAGAAGCCGTAGAAACTAACTTTCATACTTGGAAACTCTAAGGTAGAACGGTCAGATTTACAGAAGCTGGTCGTATTCAACTGATTTTTAAAAGATAATCTTATAATTTCAAGCATTAGAAAGCCACTCTGTTTTATAAAAGTACTTTAAATTTAACAGATAGTGTTATAAAGCTGTCGTCGTAATATGATAAAGTAATTTTTAGGACAATGACGATTTCATTAGATTTTGTTTTTAACTAAACATGCTGAATTTTTACATATGCAAAGTTCTATGTTTTGATGCAAAACTGTATACAAAAAGTTAACTAGCAGACTTGAAGCAACTGTAAACATTGTATTACATTTAATCCAAAATACTGTGTAACTGCTTGAGAAAAGGATACTTTAAAACATTTTGTTTTTGTTTTTAAGATTTTGACTAAAATTATTCTTTTTCGCATAAAAAGATATTTTTAATAAGATTTTGTGCGTAAGGCGAAGTTAATTTCATAAATACAGAATTTTAGTGAGTGAACTATATTATATGATAAAATTGGAAGTAGGAATATAAGGTAAAAAAAGGTTTTTTTTCACCTTTCTGCGCAGAATGTTAGAGAATAAAATATTTTTTTGAGTACCTGAAATTTAAACAAATGTAGTCAAGTTTCTACGCCCTCTCACCTGATTGAATATGACTCCCATTTTCCTATGTAACTGAAATTGGATTTAAAATTTTTAAATTAGACGTATAATAATCAGTTTGTTACCCTAAGAAGCATAATTCTATAATTTTCATACGGAGGGTAAAATTATATAAACGATATATATAAATTCCATTGTGTTAACCTCACAATAGCATTAAGATAATTTCATGATTGAAGGTATAGTAATTATCAGACATGTCTGGTAAGCTGGAGGTACGAGTTAGATTCCCTTGACAGCTTAGTTGTTTATGGTAAGAGAGAAGACGATAATGAGAATAGTTGCCTGAGTTATTGCTATTATACCATGAAAAGATTGAATGTGATGATACATAATATATGTGCTTACTGTATAAATTTAAGTAAACTCAAAAGAAGTAAATATGTTCGAGTAATTAGTAAATCAGAATGGCGAAGTCCTTTTTAAATTATACAGCATCTAACTGCCATTGTTAAATATATATTGATATTGTGTTGTTAATTTACGCTACAATTTATACCAAATCTGTATGACTGCTATGCTACAATAATGGCATTTTTAGAATCACATTTAATGATCCTAAAATTTTCATTGCCATTTCATAGAAGGCATAAATATTCAGTAAAAAAATTACAACGTAAATTAATAACATAAATATCCATATTTACAGAATTCCATTTTTAATCATCCAAGTTTATAACAATTCTATGACAATAAGACTAATTTTTTTTTACTTTTGAAATGAGTTTTCCCTCTTTATGAGAGTTGAGGCTAGAAAGACTGTAACCAAACTAAACTGTGCTTGCATATAGGGACAAAATATCAGTTCAGGTCGAGTGGGCATATCCAGAGTTCTTGGAACGGTAGGCGTGATAGATGTTGTAATATCGTACGTAAAACAAATTTTTTGTTCTGGACCATGAGAAAGATAGCAACTCTCGACATCAGTCGCACATGCGGACAATTTGATTGTTTGGCATCACCTTCAACCGTGATTTAAAATTTATATTTTTCTCATAAGTAATCTTTTTTTTCTCTTATACTAATACCTACAAAAGTTCTTTAAAGGGAGAAAATGTCAAACCACCTAAAAATAATAATGAATAAGTTCAGGCTGGAAACTTTCCACTTATGGTGTCTTATCAGGGTTAAAAAAAATTGTATTTTGTAATATTTAAGATTTCAGAAATTCTGATAAGGGAATATCCACCCGCATTAGAGATAATTAAGGATCTTAAAAAGAATTGTCTCCTGTACACCAATATAGAAATATATCAATGCACTAATTTTTAAGATATATATTTAACATGGTGGAAGAATCGCTTTTGCGTTGGTAGAAACATGCGTTACATCGATAAATATGCGATCGACAAAAAAAAAAATCTCTTTTAAGTCATTTGCATTCATTATGTTCATATATTCAGAAACCTTTCTTTCTTTAAGACTAACAATCTTTTAGATAAAATTCAGAATTTTGAACGTTTAAATTTTAATTTGTTGTTGTTGTTGCTCTATCTTAATTCAATCGAAAAGCATCATTTGTATTTCTTGCGATAGTTCCCCAGTTTCATGAAACACATGAGAGAGGAAATTTATTTTGAATAGACACGAAAGCAAAAGGACATCAGAATATGATGTTACCAATTGTTTGATACAACTCAAAACCACTGTGATTAATAACTTTTAGTTATCGAAGACTATTTGCGTGGATTCTAAGGTCACATTCTCTTAAACGGCCTGCTGATGCTAATTATAAAACGACCTCGTATTCAATATAAAACGATTTTCAGCAGCTTTTTTCCCTCGATTTCTTCCTATCATGTCAGCAAATCGTTAACTCTTTTTTTTTGCGTTCAAGTTCAAAGCCTATTCCCGTAATGCATAACATCGCCAGTTTTTGGAAATCAATACGCCAAAGCCATTGCGTGATTTTGGAGAGTTACCGTTCGTACTGTAATACCTTGAAACACGGATTCCCCCTCACCCGCTCCTCCTTTTCCTCCCTTGCCTTCCTAGGACCGCCCACCAAACCTTTGCGATTGCTACGGTGGCCGTCTAAAATAGGGGCGAGCGTTTTTAACCTTAGCTTCCACGTTCCGGCATATGAGTGAAGGTTAAGCGTCTGGGTCTTAGCCTGAAATGCAATACTTTGGGGCATCCGCCTTACAACAGTACACGCCCTTTACGCAGATTTGGTGCAGCCGAAAAGTCTTGGAAACTGGATGTCAACAGGACAATGCACCTGCAAGGGTGTAATAAATTCAATTTGAAAAGGCTTTATAATGAAGCATTAATTTTAATCACCGTTTTTATATGCACAGTAGGTTCTAACGAAGTGATGCTTTATCCGAGAACCATGAATAAATGAAGGATATTATTTATTAATAGATTGTATAGGGGAACGCTGTGAAAAAGCTTTGTTTGTGGCTTAAGCAGATGTTAGAAGGTGCATATTCACTCTGTTATCTATTCAATTTTTTATTTTGTTTTCTATTTTTTTTTTTACATTGCTTTGTGGTACGGTGTACAACATGAAGGAACACACGCTCTCCACACTGTAGACTGCATGTTAAATCAGTACTTGATATTCAACAAGGCTTAAATGACTCAGCGATGTTCATTATAAATTTTAATACTTATCTCTACATATAAATACCCCTCCCCCAAATGTTCAAACACTTAAATAATTTATGACCATATTTATTTTTCGTTGTTTGTATGGTAGTTATAAATTTGGTTCCTTGTTAGCTTTAAAATGACACCATACTTCTTTTTTTCTCCACGTTGATCTTCATAGTTATCTCAATTTAGATGTTATCATTTAAACTCATCTAAATTGCTTCTTATAAATACAGCAAGTATCTTCTTTAAAAATTGCGTTGTAAATTTATGTCACAGGCTAAACACTTATTTTTTTCTGATGCAAAAGACGAACGCTGCAATTTTTTAAAACCTGTATGTATTAAACTTTCAGGTTCTAACTACTAATTATATCAAGAGCTGAATGTATTATTTATCGGTCTTCCTGTGCAGTTAATCTTAGTGAAACATTTGTTCAGTTATAATCTCCTCATTACTATTTTATGAATCTAATTCATTAAAAATACACCTCTTTGTAGTCTGAATACGGAACGTGTAGTTATAAATTTTAATCAAAATTACATGTGTAGACAATGTTTTTAAATTTCCTCTATTGTATTCTCAAAATATCTTTTTTTAACTATTAACCCTAAACTTGTCCAAAATTAACAGCATAGCTATATCATCTGCATCAGACAGATGAACGTTTGAGTCATTTCGGCTTCACATAGTATAAAGGTGTCCAAAATGGAGACTTTAGGTTTTTTTCTGTAATGGTTTATTGGTTTGGATATGTAAATTTACACGAAGTTATAGTGATGCATAGTGATACATGACTACATAGGGATTACACGAAGTTATAGTGATGCATAGTGATGCATGACCAGATAACCCTATACATAGTCGCCTTGTCGGTTCAAGCAAAAGTCCTAGAGCTTCTCTAGAATTTGGATATATCCTGAGCGAAGAATTTCTTGGCATGCACCTATTCTCCCAGACTTCTCCTGGCTCCTCCTGGAGACGTTTGGGGACACAATGCGACCAAACCCTGTGTATTGCAATCATCCATGGATAAAGGTGTTCACAGTTCTCTTGGTTCCGGATGTTTCCCCAATCTCGCGATTACTGATTTGGCGATTTTCCCTCTCAAGCTTGGACACGGCAGCAATCGATTCCATGGTGATGGCAAAGTGTTCTTGACCAGGTCTCGGCAAGTCCTCCGTGCACATACGTCCTTTAAGACATTCACGAAAGCATGTGAACACTTTACACCATGACAGCCACTCATTCCCGTACTCATTCGTCATAAGACAATAAATTTTGCCACTACTAACACATCCTGTGGTCAAAAATTGAATGACCATTCAGTGGGCTTGTTTGGACGAATCCATATCATGATCATACGTAGACACTATGCTTAAGCCCGTTCAGACAACACACTGATACTCTCAGACGGTGACAGCTTTGCTTTGCTTCGTGACATACCACGCTGTCTACCGACGCAAAAGCAGAGCTCTATTTATTCAACAACTGCCAGTAATACAAAAGTTTCAGTTACATTTGGGCCACCCTTGTATTATCCCCTAATGCTTAAAATGTAATAACTTTGGCGAATTAGCTGCTCAGTCTTTAGTGCCCTCTCCTTCAAAATCAACTCTGTAAATTTCTTTAAATCCTTATGTAAAGAAGGCTGATAACAAAACTGAATGTTGTACATCTCTATTTTACTACTGCAGCCTAAACGTGTACGTTTGCTGTGCGAGCCGGTTAATATCCGCAACTCTTCAAAATCTCTCGTCGAGGATTTTCTGAACACTTAGGATTCATCCTTCTTACTAGATATGGACAAAGTTAACATAATGTATCATCACTCTACGGAAGCCAAAGAAAGGAAGATGAAGCTGTGCAGCAGAAATTTCTAAAGTGAACAATTGAAGTACTTTAAGGGCATTGCATCTTCATCAGTAGCAAAACTATCCTTAGAAGTAATTTAAACATATCGTAATTCAAATACATGTTCGTAGAACAGAAACACTTCGTAAACAGTCAACGGTGACTTTCTTTCCTGCCACGTGCATGAAAGCAAACACCTTTATTAGGCAGGACTATAACCGAATATGCCGGTTAGACACCAGCTCAGAGAGACCGATTAAATGACGAAAATTTAGCTCTCTTTATCGCTCATGCCAGTGACTTAAGGCTGCTTTGTACTAACCCTATTGGATTCGCTCACTTCATTGGTGACCTATGGAGAAAATTTGTCCAAGGATTGCGGATTTGGATTTAAAGATTATTTTAATGTGTCCTGTAATAGAAAAAGAAATTTTGTACCTTTGGGCATTTTTCGCTTAAAAAATGCAAAAAATATTTTTTAATTTGAATTATTCGGGGGGGGGGGGAATAACTGCTATAGTGTGTTTTGAACTCTCATAAATTCCTTTGGAAGACGAAATTTATAATATGAATCCTGTTGCAAGGTGCAGAAAATTTCGGGCAATCTGAAAATACCATTTTTATTGGATTATCGCCATTTTTGAAGCTGTAAATAATAAACAAATTTTCTCCAAAGATTGAGATGAACGAATCCAATAGGTTTAGTACACAGCAGCCTTAAATACTTGAATTCGTCGTGGTTTT
This sequence comes from Dolomedes plantarius, assembly GCA_907164885.2. Classification (NCBI taxonomy): domain Eukaryota; kingdom Metazoa; phylum Arthropoda; class Arachnida; order Araneae; family Dolomedidae; genus Dolomedes; species Dolomedes plantarius. Next base: position 96,110,968 of record OU015497.1, on the reverse strand, counting down.
AGATGCCCTGGAGCATAGAGAGCACAAAAGATCAGTGAAAAATTAACCTAAATTGGCATGGAAAGAAAAAAACACGAAAGAAAAAGACCGAAAGCTGGTTGGTGTCAAAACCTTTAACTGATTTACTACCATTTCATAAGCTCTTAGATCATTGTTGTCTCAGATAACAACTATATTTTAATACTGTTTTTAGGTACAAGAAATTGGCATTCTTAAAAGAGGAAAGTCAATACGCGATTTTTACTCTTTAATTTTTAAACATATTATAAAACGAAAATGGAAAAAAGAATTCTTAAATTTCACTTCTCGTTGCATGTCAGGATGTATTGTCAGAATAAATTATAAAAAGTAGAAGAAAATCAATCCTGATAAATGTTATATTTTATAGTAACGCATAAGTGAAGGTCACAAGATAACTATTCCTAATCAATATAGTTAATTATTAACCCTAATGCTTCTGTAAATTATACATGAAGCAGCTGGTTACTTTACTCTTACTCGAGTCAAAGCACATACATTTTTTAAAAAAGCATAATTTTCAGATTTGTTTAAGAAAAGATTAGCTTTCATTGGTCATGGACATCCACAAATCGAAAAGCTTGACTTTAGGTCTGAGGAAAATTGCACATCAAATGTTTGGATATTTTAACATCGCGTAAAGGATGTAGTGCTTACCTGTAACTTCAACGTTGGGGAAATTTTCTTTGATTGATTACATGATTCTCTGTACTTTGAAATTGAGAGACAAGTCTCATGTCTTGCTTTTATATCATATCATATAATATAATATATATATATATATATATATATATACATTTTATATAATACTATACGCGCTAGTACATACACATATACTAGAGCAACGGGAATTTTTTTCCTAGTGTATATATATAAATATATATATATATATATATATATATATATATATATATACATTTATATATATATGTGTGTGTGTGGGTGTGTGTGTGTATATACAAAAACATGTAATAAAAAATACAGTTTCGTGTATTAGCTGGATATTCCCCCGCATTGCATTATTTCCAAGAGGGGACTTGAAAGGAAAAGAAACTCAGTTGTGGAAGCATGTGTTATGTAACATTTCCCTAGTTACGGTATGACAAAAAACTAGTTGAGACATCAAAAATATTGAAATCTATGTACAAAATGTCCCAGATATGGCGGCGAGCTCCTGCCCTGTATTCCACCGATCTATAGCAATACTTTCAACAGCGGTCGCTAATATTATGAATTGAATTGGATCAACCCTTTAGGGACTGACGTCGCATAGACGTGACAGCAGCGATTCTCCTCCTTGGTTCAACGACGTACATTTCTGTGTAACAGAAGGTGTGAGTGAATATCGTTTCTTCCTGACTCACATGCATTACGTTGGGTGTAAAGGTCGCGACTGTCATATTTAGGCGACATTAGTTGGAAAATGTTAAATTAAAAATGGGGATGCTACGAGGGATACACAAAGACACACTACCGATACCCCTAAATATTGCGAGGAGCAACGCCATATTGCATCTTAATATGTATTGTTATAAGATACGAATTTATTGGATCCATTCGTCGTCAGTCAAAGCTGAATAGGTACAGTAGGAGTAAACTGGGTTAAGGCTGCTGTGAACTAACCCTATTCGATTCGCTCACCTCAGTGTTGACCTATGGAGAAAATTTGTTCAATAATTGCCGACTTAGATTTAAAGATTTTCTTTTTAAAAAAAATTGTACTCCGTAATACAGAAAGAAATTTTACACCTTGGGGTATTTTTCGCTTAGAAATAAATGCAAATAATATTTTAAAATTTAAAAAATTCGGAGGGAAATTTGGCATAGGGGGTTTTAAACGCTCCTAAATTCCTTTGGTGGACGAAATTTATAAAATTAATCCTGTTGCAAGGTACAGAAAAGTTCAGGCTATCTGAAAATATCATTTTTATTGGATTATCATCATTTATGAAGTTGTAAATAGTAGACAAATTTTCTCCATAGGTTAACACTGAGGTGAGTGAATCCAATAGGATTAGTACACAGCAGCTTTAAGTAATCGCAATCTCTTAGCCCCACCCTTTCAGATATTTTTGTTTCACACAGGAGAGGCAACTGGAATTACCCAAGAATAAGGCATAGGCCGCTGACGGTAGTAAAATACAAGTGACTAGATTCTACAGTCACCAGAAATTACGTGCATTTTCATTGAACAAAGGGCATTTTAAATTATATGCATGCCTTTTCTTTCTTTTCTGTGGATATTGTTCCTAATATTTGTGGGAAACACATTAAATTTATTATCAGTTGAAGATTAATGACTTTACGAGCAGATATTTTGGACCAAAAAAACTAACGAAGGAAATAATCATTTTTCTTGACTGCTTTACCGTCGTTTTTAATAGCCAATTAGAAAGCCAATTTTCAATGCTAAAGGTAAATTCTAACCACACATCCCTTCTTACCACCTTCAAGCACGTGCATACAATTTCTACAGCTCGTTTGTATATAGTTCTAACCATACTTTATTGACATTCAGCTTTCCAGCAGATATGCTAATCTGTACAAAGGGGGCACAAGACCTTGAAGCTCGACGAAATGACAATAAATATGGTCTAATTCTAACCACAAAACTCAAATAATATTAGAAAAAGTAATTTTCCTTCTTTATACACATAAAGTGCATATCTTTAAATATGTCATATATAAAAATGGAAATTATGAATCTATAAATAATTTTCAAATTAGCAATTTAGAATTTTATATGATTAACTGGTGATTAAAAATCAAAAAGTGTTGTTCGCATCATAAAATTGAGATATATGCTTACAGAAAATAATCAATGGTCAGAATACACTTTTAATATATTCACCTGTAATGTAAAACCAAATAAATTCTAATAAATATTATTTAAATTAAAAATTGAGCATAAAATTTGAAAACTTCAAAAGTTATCACAATTATTTGCATAATTTTTCCCACATAAAAAGAAGTACTCCAGAATCGCACATTTTTCTGGCTTTAAAATGTAGAGTACCATAAAATATGAGTGTAGTTTTATCAGTTTCCTATTGATGGTTTAAAATTAATGCTGCACTCAAACTCAAAATTAGGATTAATTTTATAAAATTCTAAACTTCTAATTTGAAAATTATTTATAGATTTATAATTTCCATTTTTATATATGACGTATTTAAAGATATGTGCTTTATATGTATAAAGAAAGAAAATTTATTTTTCTAATATTATTTGAGTTTTTGTGGTTAGAATTGGACCATATTTATTGTCATTTCGTCGAGCTTCAAGGTCCTGTGCCCCCTTAGACACAGCATAATCCTACTGACCTCGTGGTTTCCTTCCACCTGAATAAAGAGAGACCGGGGAGCCGGGGGGCATATTAACTACCTATATTCGAGTTCAAGCAATGGGGAAATTTCAAGCCCGCTGATTCGTTGGTTTCCTCCCGTCATCAATGACATCACTCAGCGCAACTTTCAAAGACTTGATATGGTGGCGCCATCTTTTCCTCTGAAACTGAATCGTTCCATTACAATATACTATTTTGATTAAAACTTTTTAGAGCGCATATGAATCAATCGTGAAATTACTCGAATATGATATTCTAAGTCGAGTTCCAAAAGTATATTTTTATTATGAAAAATACACTTAATTATTTAAAAGGAGATTTCTAACTTTGAACTTTTTATAACAAGTTAAAGGAAACTTTGATGAAAAAAAAACTTTAAAAAAAATTAAATATAATGTTAGCTTTGAAACTTTTATGAAATATGTAACATTTTTTTTGGGGGGGGAGGATTTATTTTACTAGAACTTGCATTGAAAGATATAAATTGGTATGGATATTGGTGTGGTATATTATATATAAAAAAATCCTCGGACAATTTGAGAGTAAGATACAGGGTGAATCTTATTAAACTTTAATTGGAATGAATAAATTTCTCAAACAGCTTAAAAATATTAGATCTTCTGGCAGCTGGGAAAGCTTTTTGCATACTACTGGTAGTAGCATACCTATTAGAAGAAGAAATAGTGCTGATATATATATATATATATATATATATATATATATATATATATATATATATATATATATATATATATATATATATATATATGTATATATAAGTTTAATAAAATTCACACAGTATCTTACTCTCAAATTGTCCAAGGATTTTTTTATATATAAAATCGTACACACAAAAGTAGCAATTTTTTATTCTATTCTATTTACATCACCACACATGGAAAAAATATTGTGTCTTCTGAAAAAAAATCCAATACAATTAAAAAGCGAATCAGTGAGACTTTAATGCATTCCGTTTTTGCCACTTAGTTTAATATGTTATACAAAGACAATTTTTTGTAGAATTTTTCATAAATTTAAGTTTGTATAATTCATTGGTTTTAAAGCGTCAGAAACAATGACATATAATGCAATATATTTTTCCAGTGGTCTCTTTTTCACACCATCATCTATGTGTGTGAGAGAGAGTCGCACTGATGGGGGAAAAACAGATCGGTAAATACATATAATGGCTAAAAAAATTGCATTAAGATTTCTTTAAGTAATCCATTAATAAAATTGAATATATCTTGAAAAGGCAAATTTAAGTTTATATAAAAAAAAATAAGTCAGTGGTAAAAATATTGTATTCTTGCAAAATAATACACACATATACCCATACCAATTTATATCTTTCAATGCAAGTTCTAGTAAAATAAATCCTCCCCCAAAAAAATGTTACATATTTCATAAAATTTTCAAAGCTACCATTATATTTTTAATTTTTTTTAAAGTTTTTTTCATCAAAGTTTCCTTTAACTTGTTATAAAAATTTCAGTGTTAGAAGTTTTCTTTTAAATAATTAAGTGTATTTTTCATAATAAAAATATACTTTTGGAACTCGACTTAGAATATCATATTCGAGTTATTTCACGATTGATTCATATACGCTCTAAAAAGTTTTAATCAAAATAGCATATTGTAATGGAATGATTCAGTTTCAGAGGAAACGATGGCGCCACCATATCAAGTCTTCGAAAGTTGCGCTAAGTGATGTCATAGATGACGGGAAGAAATCGACGAATCAGCGGGCTTGAAATTTCCCCATTGCTTGAACTCAAGTATAGGTAGTTAATATGCAGCCGGGGGATCAGAATCCCCTTTTTTTTGTCCCAACTGTAAGTGATGACGACCGTCCACAATCTCAATCACATTTTTTTTTCACTATTCAAAACAATTAGTCAAATTCGGAAACCAAACCTGGCTTCCTACTTTGCTCCCATGAAAGTGTTCTTTGGAAATGTTGTTCTTGTTGTTCCTAATGTCCCCTGGCCGGAATGTATTCCTGACCAGGTCCTTATAGGCCCTGGTCAGCCGCACTACTCAGCCCGAAAGAGTAGTGCGGCTCCAGTTTAAAATAGCACCACAAGGGTCGGAGTCCGACTTTTGGCTAGGTGCCACCACAATTTTGACCGAGCAACCCCCAGAGGCGACATCTAGGGGGATCATACCTTCCTCATCTACTGACCTCATACAAGGACTTTCCGGTCTACGGATTTAATGTGCCCATAGCCGGCCTAGACACGAAGGTATTTAATGGCGCTTATAGGGATTCGATCTGATTACCCTCGGTACCGAAAGCGGGCGCGCTACCGATTGACTACCTAGGGCCTGGTCTTTGGAAACAATTTTAGCTAACACACACGCTGCAACAGTTGATTTTCTGTAAAGAGTTTTATCCTTGGATTTAATTTCTTCAGTCTTATTATATGTAAGGCAGTCAAGTAAAATAGTCCCTCCATCATTCTCATGCGCAGATAGGTAAGGCTAAACTATTTATAGCAACTCAAGCGCCTAAAAAGTATCGCTCTGAGTTACGCGATGCTCAGTAAAGGAGAAAATCGACAGTTTTTTAATAATATGTGATCAATAGTCCCGAATGACTCAGAGCAATAACTCTGTGATGTTTATACTGAGACATTATTTGTGTTGCAATGCAAATACGGTAATCGATCTCTTCCATCAATAAGACTGACGTCAGTATTATCAGGAGAAATTTATACATAAATCGAAATGAGTATAATCCTATTTAGTTCTGCAATAAACACGTGGCCACTATGTATATTAAAAGTTACTATGAAATAAAGGGAAAATCAATGAGAATAAGTGAATATATCCCATGAGACATTAATATAAAGACCAAAAAGAAGTTGTAAGCTATTGTTTTATAGTAAATTGTTGGACATGCAGCAACAAACTTCAATCGATGATAACATTTAAAAACCAGGTCACATAACTTAAACAAAATTAATGAAGTGGACATTATGACAACGTTTTAAACAATATCCAATCAAAAATAAATTGCATATTTAGTTTGTTGATTTTTTTCTATTTTTTTTTCGAAATTTATTTAGTCTACCAAACACAAGCAATCACGTACAGAGATATGTAAGTATAGTGTAAACTTTGAAAGAAATATTAATTTTGGTTCCATCACATTTGATTAATAGAGGGTAAGAAATAGAGGAAAATTGAATTTATCGCAGTGGCTTTGTAGTATCGATCTATTTAAAAATAAGAAATTTTGTTCAAAAATGGGCACTTGTATTTGTCATGCTGAAATTTCTTTTATAATAATACAGAGTAGTTTCAAAATCCGTGCATAGTTTCATTAAATGCTTGGCATTACTTGTCTGCATGGACACTCGAATAAGTTTTAAATACAATGATTAAATTCCCTTTTAAAACATCAATCAAAATGACATCTCTCTACATTATCATGGCAATAAGTATCGAGTTTTCTACAGACTTTGTGCGAGTGATTACGCATCGTTGCAGACCGAAATGAAAGTCCTTTATTGACGAAGGATGAGACACGTCAGAATCATGCTCAGTTGCAGTGTGACATGTAATGATTCTGCGCACTGTGGAACTTGTCTGTGGAGACACTCGAATATGAATTCAAAGAAATGGACATGATATGTAGTAATCAGTCCTATTGGATGATGGATGCAATTACAACATTTCATTTGGAAATCAAATAAACTGACGGGGAAAATGGTCTTCTAGTTATTTTGCCTTCACTAGTAAAAGGAATAGGTAAAAAAATATACTATATCGAGCTAAGTTGAATTTGGATAGAATAGCCATATTTCACGTAAATCGAGACTTTTTACCCGAAGTAATATGTGTGCGTACATTAAAGTAGATGGGTAAATAATACGCGAATGTGTTCCATTTTAAGTTTTATATTTTCTGCTGAAGGCTTATTTTAAATACTGTTTTCAAGTATTTCATTTTGAAAGTAAATACAGTGGAACCCCGATTTTACGTTATCCCGCTTCCTACGTTATTTTCTGCTGGTCCGTGAAAATTGCGTATACCGATAATGTTAAAATATCCCAATATGTAAACCAAGAAGAAAATTTGCAAAAAATTGTTAGTATTGAACTTGCTGTAGTTGAAATAGTATCTAAAAGTAAAAAACAAGTAAAGATTACACATTTTTTCCAATAGTTCATCCGGTAAATATCAATTTTTGAATAATATGCTTAGATTTTTTTTAACTCCGATTTTACGTTTTCCCGTTTCGTACGTTTATTACCGCTGGTCCCAAGAAAAACGTAAAATCGGGGTTTCACTGTATATTATTTAGAAATGTATAATATAGGAGTATATAACGAGATATATAAAGTACATAAATTCTAATATGAAAAGGTGTTTATAGTTTAATAAAGAGTTATCATTCATGATAAAAACTCAATCGACTTACATTTATTCAATTTACTCTCGTAATCTATTCGTCCAAGAAACATTATCATGTTAGGCAGTACTGTAGCCAACAAAAAATTTCAGAGAAGTGATAAGAACGCAGTGGGACGAAAAACTAAGACCTTTTACTAAAGAATTGTAATAATAAATGGTTTGGTTTGGTTTGGAGCGCTACGGTCAACGGTTTTTGCTACACGAGGGCTAATTAGACCGGGGCCTACAGTTTAAAGCCGAATACGAACGGCTAAAAACAGCCATGCCAACAGTGGGACTCGAACCCACAGGATCTGAACAAAATGCCAGTGCCATTCGGCCATCACCTAGCTCTCAAAGCTTGGGAAAACAGATGCAAAGGATATTTTTAAATATCTGGACACACTTTACAACCTAATTGTCATGATGGTATAGGTGGAAAAGCAAAGTATTTTTCAAATCTTTCTTCTTGATTTTACACGCTAAATAATTTACAAATACCTCGAAAATATAAAAATAAAAAATAAATGGATAAATGCTTTTGGTTTTGCAGCGAAATAAAGCTTTAAACAGCTTTCCGACTATCATTAGAAACTGTTTGAGAAGATGGCAAAATGCAAACCATTAATTTAGACACTTTTAAAAGAAAAAGAGGGGTTATTTGTATTTGATTTAATAAGGTAATTCTTTAATAAAAAGACTATCAGATCCAGTTCTGGAATCTTACTAAATAGATAAAATTAAATGTACTTCTTAATTAGGGAGAAAGGAATTTTTTTAATAAGTCAAAAAGGATTTGCCACAGGAAGAGATAGCTACCATAGAAAGTGGGAGAGAGAGGATTCCTTCTTATATGAAAACTTTGTATTTACATGTCATCTTAAATCCAACATATCCAACAAAACATTTCGAATTCTGTCTGGAGCTATCACAATACCAAACATTTAGTGACAATATTGGCTGAAGGGTGCTCCGAAAGGGAAAAATAAATAAATGTCTCAATCTTTTGAGTAAGTATATATATAAATAGGATAATGTTAGGGCATTATCCGGCGAAAATACATTTCTCTGTATTAGGGTATTGAGATAAGTACAAAATGGCTGGCACCGATAGCTTATGTCCTAACCTTCCATTATGAAAATAACTACGAAGACACTATTTTACATTTTATATGTACATATGTCATTTATATATGTTCGCTGAGAAATGTGCAGACGGTTAAGGTGCTGGCATTTTGTCTGTGAATTCGAGTCCCTCAACTGACAGGTTTGAAGCATTTCGAAGCTTGTTTGGAATATTTTGGATCAACTTTAAACTGGAGATCCTGGTCTGTTAACCCCATTTGTAGCAAAAAGAAAGATGACCGTAGAAGCATCTTCCCCTCCTTCCCCCATCAAAAAAAAAAAAAAGCGTGTGTGTATATGTGTGCACACGCTAGGTTATCTTGAATGGTATCTCATTTTTACAGTTTTTGAGTCAGCCTGAACCAAATGAATGCTAAACGCAATAGTTCAACAGCAGTAAACATTAGCTATCTTCTTTAAACAGCAAACCTGCTGAAGAAAAGGTACCAAGCATCATATGCGTATAAGACATACCATGCTGTATCTGGTGATATTCCTCATTTGTGCAAGATTTTATGCATTAATGTTTGTGATATCTTCACACGAAGAACTTTGTAAAAATTCTGGAGAGACTATCTAGCTGAATGCAGCAATACATATTTTATTCCTATACAGTAAACGATCATTAAAAAAAGAAACCATTATAAGTATACAATAATTGGTTGTTAAGCGTTTTGGAGATACATTTGGAAACGAACTGAATATGTTTCATCTGATCACTTGTAACCTTGGATTAACTAATACGAAAGGAGTTGGAGGATTTTAAGCCAGGAAATGTTTTTTCTTTTAAACTTGTGTTCATAATTCTAACACTATAATTCGTGTTTTGACAGAACATTATTCTTTTCAAGGAATGTACTAAATACTGTAAAATCTCCACTATAATACTCACCGAGTATAATACGCATGCTTGATTTTGCTCGAATTTTTCGGAAAAAAATTAAAATTCGACTATAATACGCACCCATAACTTTTCAATATTTTATTTAAAAATTGCACAAATATTTATTAGCAGAAATAAAATTTGTAATAAAAAGAAAAGAAACCATTAAATTCGGTAGAAAAAAACTTAAATTTTTATTCAAAACAAACAATACTGTCATATTATCAGTCTTAATCACTTTTACTAGAATACAGCTTATCTATTGTTGTTGCGTCCATGTAATAAGTATTGGTGCCGACGTAATATATATCACCATCATCATCCTCATTTGATGATAGCTGCCCATCCTACCATAATACGAGGCATTTTCGGAAAGTAAAGATACTTCACCGATAGCAGCAAAGGAAAAGTTTCTGTGAGTCCGTTGGCAACACGGACTGTAACCTTGAACATTTCGCTTTCCCCTCGAGGTCATTTGTTATTTTTACGGTGAGTCTTGTTTGAGCAGCACGTCTTTATATTGTCTGCGTCAATTCAGAATCCCGCCAACAGTGAGATACAGGATCCTCGCCAAAGAAATCATGGCTTCTGTTTTCTGGGGCAGACAAGGCATTCTTCTGGTTGACTTCATGCCTCCCGGCACCACAATTAATTCTGATGCATATTGCGAAACTTTGAGACGTCTCAAACGGGCAATTCAAATTAATCGCATGGGCTTGCTGACAAGAGGAGTTTGTTTGCTGCATGACAACGCTCGTCCTCACACAGCGCTTCAAACCAAAGCACTTCTCAAAAGTTTCGAATGGAAATTTTTAGATCTTCCGCCATACAGCCCGGACCTTGCAACCAGGGACTTCCACTTATTCGTTTACCTGAAAGCACATCTTGCAGGGCAAAACTTTTACGACGATTATGAGATCAAAATTGAAGTTGAAATGTGGTTCCGACAACAGGCGGCAAAGTTTTATGACTGTGGAATACAAAAGCTTGTACCCAGACTTAACAAATGCTTTGACAATGATGACAACTATGTCGAAAAATAAGGCATGTACCACTAAGTAATTTGTTATGTACATTTAATCAATTAAAATTTTTTTGAGTAAGTATGCGGCATTGTATCTCACTCGAAATGCCTCGTATGTCGTTCTCACTGACGTCTCACGTTTAAAAATTGATAATTTTTCTGCTGTCGTATAGGAACGTCTTGAAGAAAATTTGAGGGAAATATATAAAATAAAATAACAATTTTTTGCACTTGCAACAACCGGGAACTATCACTTCAAGGGACCTGTTATTAAACGAACACGTGTGCGATACGAACTGTGAGTTCCGCTTGTTTACAAGGAATACCTTCTTAGTAAACGGGTGGATGAATCACGGAGTGCAGATCCACACGCACCCGTGTTACGACAATGTCTTACAGCTGCTGTACGTTCGTTTATTCGTAGTTTTAAACATATTCGTACGTACGTTCGTTTATGTTTAAAACTACTTTTTTTTTCCTACGCGAGTATAATACGCACCCTCATTTTTGCGGACTAAAATGTGAAAAAAAGTGCGTATTATATTCGAGATTTTACGGTTTACAGAATATATATATATTATATATATATATATAATGATAATCAATCGATATGTATCTCGGCTTCATATGTTTTAGTAGAATTTAAGACCTCTCCTATTCCCTAACACAAATTTGCTTCCTATGAAAATGTTCTGATAGAACATTAGCGAATTGATAACCTTTTACCTTGCTCTCAAATCCACCTTAATGGATTCTGATATTCCAGTAGACGTACGCGGCATTTTTTTCCAATAAAAAGAAAAGTTATTAATATCTGCTCGAAGTACTTCTGTCGTTTCATCGAATTTATGCTTTCACCTGAAAAAAAAACAACCTCTTCCGAAAATCCTCCGAGACCTTGTACATGATAGATAAACCTACCCTTTCCCATTTTTTATAGATTTTAATGATCACTAAGGACTAAATAAGTAATGGAGCAATTCATTTTAAATCATGCGCGTGTTGGCTAATGTCAATTGTTTCCTTCACGATAGAAACACATAACCTTTGTAATCCTATTTCTTCAAACTCTATCAAAATTTTCTAGTGTCTTTCATCTGTTTTTCAGACCACACAATGCATTAAAGATGGCAAGATGGCGAAGATTCGAAAGGGCAGGCCATTTCGCCAGCTTGGCTCAATGTGTAGGTGTTCCCTTGCCGTGCTTCTAAATAGGAAATGCCAGGAGATGGCCGAGTGGCTAGAACGCTGACATTCGGTTCAGAGCCTTATGGGTTCGAATCCCACTGTTGGCATGGATGTTTATAGCCGATCGGAGTCAGTTTTAAACTGTAGGTCCCGGTCTTAGTAGCCCTTGTGTAGCAAAAAAAAGTTGACCGTCGCGCTCCAAACTAAATGCGAAAGCTAAATTCGTTTTCCGAATTCGAATTGGGCTTTATTTGCAGTTATTTATTGTGAATATCTAACATTTTTTTCTATTATCTGTTAAAGTAGCATTTTACTATCTCGATTGGAATACTATTTACGTATTTACTTTTTCATATTTTTTTTTACAAATTCGCAATTTTTGTTAAAAAAGCAAAATACACGAATATGAGTTTTCAGCTAGGATAGCCCTCGCCGAGATGTTTATTTTCCTTTACATTTCCAGACAATTTTTCCCATTGCTCTTCCTGACACGTGATAGTGACATAGGCATAAAGAGTAGTCACTGATAAATACTTATAAATAACTTACTAATAAAAACTTGTAAGTTATTAGCATAGGTTTTGAGAGTCTAAGTAGTGTATCAAATCAAGGGTGAATCCTAAAGATTCTCAAGATACAGGATAAAACACAAAACAGTCGAATGCATTTTACAATAATATATAGAGGATAATAGGATATAAAAATGCATAATAGAATAACATAAAAAAGCGATTTAATAGAAACTAAAAATACCGATAGTGCTCGAGTAATGATTGCTCAGTAACTGAACGATGGGATCCAGCATATTTTGAGTTTGGTTTCTTGCTTTCATTTGTATGTGATCTGCCATAGATTGAATGTAAATAATATAAATTAAGAAAATATTAATTAAATGACTATGAGATATACGTGGCTTTATCTGCCGTTGACTTCTTATTTATGTTACCAATCAATTTATCAAACTCAGACACCTATTAATATTAAACATTCACCAAATTACAAAACGTACTCGTAATCCTTCTGCAATGTACAATACTTTATTAACTTAACTGACCTTCTCTTTTATCAAAATTAAAAGATAATATATACGATGCATACAGCCGTTGCCATTCCACAATAACAAATAAAATACGCATACACTGCAATTCTCGAAGTCAATCGTTCTTTCAAAATCCATACATTATAGTCCCTGTTTTATATTAACTAACAGATACTTAAGTGTAACTGCAAGTTGCACTTAAGTATCTGTTAGTTACATTAGTTGCACTTAAGTATCTGTTAGTTCTGCAAGTTGCATATATTGTTCTACTTCATAAATGTATTTTTTTAATATTATTAGTCCAAATTACGCCTTATGCTAATACATATTTCTACTTATTTTTAATCTGTCGATTTAATTTTTGACAGTCGAATTCTTCCTTAACAACAGTTCTCGTGCAGGAAATTAATAGTCTTTTTACAATCTTTCACTAATAAACAACTATAGTTTAACGTAACTTTAGAGAGTGGTTCTAATCAAAAATTAGTACGAAAGTTTTTAAGGAAATTTAAATGAAACAATGTTAAAAAGGGGGATAATGAGCAATGAAAAATCAAGAGTTTGATTTAAAAAATATACAATTGAACCATTTGATATCACTGAATCATTGCCTTTTTCTTAAAATCTGATAAATTAAAATTCATCTAGTACAATTTGTTTTAAAAATATTTTAACTAAACGAAGCACGGACTACCGTGGATTTTAGTGTAGCGTACTTTGTAATCATAGCTTGTAGTATGTGTACAATCAATAATTGAAGGAGATTTTTTTTTTAATTTTGAAGCCGACAGTTATTCTAATTCTTTCTTCTGTTGTATTGAATTACATTTTAAATGTGTTTGGCAAACGTTAATTCCTAACTTTATTTCTGCAGTATACAGGAATTGCATCATATGTACTAAACGTGAAGCGTATCGTCGATTTCTCATTCTGTGAGTGCATATTAGCCTGCATTATTGATGTTGTTATTGTAAATGAAAAAATACAATGTATTGGTTTATGTTTTGCAAGCGTGCGTTAAATATGATCAATAGAACTAAAAATAAAGTTGGCTGCTTCAGGGATATTTACGGATTTTTAAGTTTTAAGTCGGTCTTGCAGCCATGATCCTCGTGAAGAACGAGTGTAAAGTGCTCACTACACAAGATTATGAAAAAAATGTTAACAAACTCATAATAAGATTTATTTTCATAAGTTAACAGGTAACAAGAATTTAACTTACGATATATCGTTTGAAATTTGTGATACCAAACCAATATCATCACTAAATACGAGAATTAACACATTCTATATGCCCCTACATCGTATAGAGGTTTGTATCCTCACCTCCACTTCAGTGGGTTGGGGTTCTAATCTACTGAGGCTTGGACGTTCCTGTATTGTCCCCTCGTAGGGAGTGATATTGGCTTACGCAAATTATGCTCCCGTAATATGGTGACAAACACAATAAAATCGCAATGTATAAATGCGCGAATGTCTTCGGACAAGTGCCTACCGCTTTGGAAAAAAATTATCGTATATTTCAGTCATTTAACTTAAATTAAAAAAGTGATTAAACATTATCTGAAACAGTGCCAAGATGAAAATAAAGTCATGAATTTGTTACAAAGTTACAAATAAGTAAAATTTCTGAGCATTGTGACAGAGGATTGTACGAGAAAAATGGAAGTCCATCTCTAACAAATCAAACTACACTGCTGGCCACCCAAATTGCAACACCAAGAAAGACAAGAGATATCACAACAAAATTTATTTTGTAGATAACATGTTGACCAAGTATCAAATGATTAAATTTATAGACTTCTGGGAAGTGTGGTTCCTGCCAAAATCAGTAGCCAGAGTAGCCGCCATTGTTGGAGATCACCACTGCCACACGCCTCGGCATTGATTCAAAGAGACTTTGGATACAGCAGACCAAGCAGCTTCGCGCATTATCCTGTTGAAATATGGCTGTGGGCAAGCCCTGAAGGTAAGGAAGGACAACTGGCTCCAACACCTCGGAGATGTAGCGCTGGCTGTTTAAAGTACCGGCAATGCGTACTAGAGGTGTGCGAGAGTGATATCCAATACCGCCCCATACCATAATACCCGGTGCAGGACCAGTGTGGCGGTGCATAACGCAGTTGTTCAGCATCCTCTCTTCACGGCGTCTCCAGACTCGAATGCGACCATCGTGGTGTTGTAGACAGAAGCGTGACTCGTCAGTAAAGACAATTTCATTCCATTCTGCCGTCCACATCCTTCTGTCATCGCACCATTGGCGGCGGAGACGTCTGTGGTTCTGCGTCAAGGGTAGACAAAGCAATGGACGTCTTGCGGACAGACCAGTCTGCTGTAAACGGCGTCGAATGGTACCCGCAGACACTGGATGATGCGATACAGACTGCATGTGCTGTGCTATGGTTCGTGATGTGACTGAGCGATCCGTCACTGCCATGCGCACAATTTGCCTGTCATCACGTGAAGTGGTGCGCTGAGGTGGATGCGATCGAACACGCCGGTCCGTCGTACCCTCCTGCATCCAACGATCACATATCCGCATTACAGTTGTTTGGTTTCGTCCAACACGACTACTGATTTCCCTGAAGGATAATCCACAATCTCGGTAGGCTACTATCCTTCCTCTGTCGAACTCGGATACTTGATCAAAAGATGATCGCTGTTTTCGACGAGGCATAATTGATCGTTTTTTGAAAAAACCACAAGAAAAACACAATTGCCGAACTTGAAATCGTCGAAATCTCCAAGCCTTAAATAGCGCTTTGAAGTGGCGCCACAGGCGCGCGTGATGTGCGTCTGCGCTGAAATTCTAATCATTTGCATATCTCACCTCCACTAATGCATGTTGCAAATTTCATGTTATTTGCATGTTTCCTTCAGGGTGTTGCATTTACAGTGGCCAGCAGTGTATAAAACCAACAGGTTTCAAAATTACTGATAGAAAAATTGCTTATAATTAGAAATGTTTACTTTCCTTGGCAAAAGTAGACGTTGAATGGCTTATAAAATATAAAACAAACGTTAAATTGTTTTTACTGATAATTTTTGCCATCCTATTTTGTCTTGATATTTATTGTACTCACTATTTTCAATGATAGTAATTACATCATATGCAGCTGTACAACAATGAACGCTACATTTGCATTCACATTTCATGCATAAAAAAAAACATGTAAGATCTATATAAACATTCAACGTAATGATTTGCTAAATTATTTTACTTCTCAGATTTTTTACGGTCTAACATTAATTTAGACACATCTATATATACATCTAGATATTTATATAATTACTCTTATTTACTGTACCTATAGTTATTCTAGTTTTTTTTCATTTTTACGTATCTAGATGTTTAAATAATTATTCTAAAAGAAGAATTTTCAACAAGGGTGTAATAAGAATTTCAAAGGCCTTATCCGCTTTAAACTCGGAGAAAAATATTGTCTAGCAAAACATTTGTCGATGTTTCCAAATTTAAGATACACGCTTTATAAAAATATACTTTTCTTTGATAACAGCGAGAAATACCCTAACGCATCAATGAAATTTTAAAATTTTCCTTGTGAATATTATTTAGATGGAATATACAGAAGTGACGTTATCTGTCAGAGGATAATAATTTTTTTTCCTTAATTTCAATATTTGTAATTTCAAGTTTTTTACAATGATTATTAAATTATTAAAATTAAAAAATTTCCTTGCGAACATTATTTAAATGGAATATATAGAAGTGACGTTATCCATCAGAGGACAATAATTTTTTTGCTTTATTTTAATATTTGTAATTTCAAGTTTTTCGCAATGATTAATTATTAAATTATTAAAATTTAAAAATTTCCTTTTTGAACATTATTTAAATGGAATATATAGAAGTGAAGTTATCCATCAGAGGATAATAATTTTTTTGCTTAATTTTAGTATTTGTGATTTCAAGTTTTTCTCAATGATTATTTGTTTTTGACCATTATTAGTGTTTAGTTCTTCCTTCTTAAGCTTTCAATTTTCCATTTTACTAGTTTTTCCTATTTACTTGTATCTGATCTGTATTAATAACTTCCCAATATCATGAAAGTAATGATCTAGTATTTATTAAGGATTTCCAAAATTATACATTTATCTTGTGTGAAAGAATTTAAGAAAAAAATTTCACGATAATTTTAATAGGCAGATATCATTAATAGACAAATATTTTTAAATAAACGTGAAATTTTCGCGTACGTATAGGTTTTAATTTTTAAGCTACGACGTTTTTTTAAACTAGGTCGAACTTTCCGAGACTGATCCTGACACACCGCTACCTGTCTGAAAATGTGAGAAAATAAGACACGATCTGAGAAAAAATATCATATATTGTATACCGTATATATTTTGATACAGTGTATAATTCGCGCTATACATATTGTGATAAGAAAATATCTTCTCGGAACAAGAAAACTTCGCAGAAATGAGAGCAGTC
Organism: Dolomedes plantarius; assembly: GCA_907164885.2. Classification (NCBI taxonomy): domain Eukaryota; kingdom Metazoa; phylum Arthropoda; class Arachnida; order Araneae; family Dolomedidae; genus Dolomedes; species Dolomedes plantarius. The sequence goes on along the minus strand of OU015497.1, from coordinate 96,093,488 downwards.
CATCGTTGGAAAATGCCCATTTATTGAATTTTAAGCCAAAAAAGGTCTCTTAACACGAAACCATTTTATTTAAAAACACTTTACGCCCTACCAAATAAATAATCTATGGATTTGCAGTCTGCAGCTAACGTAAAAATGTAGCCTGCAAATGGTTAGTCAAACGAAGTTGAACATTGATAACACTCTCTGTTCTCTTACACACCTTTCGGAAACGACATTTTTTGTGGTTATCGAAAATTGGACGTAAGCTAGCTCTGGTGCACTGACAGCCTATTTCGGTTGCTAAGCATGCAAGAGAAACATAAACGTTAGTGGCCACAAGTCGATAAACAAGATGATTACTTTTTTTTGTTGTTTTTTCAAGAATGTTCAAAACTATATTTAAAAAGTCTAGATAACATATTAATGCGCAAACGACTTCTATCGATACTCTGACCCGCTTTTGGCAAATTTGGAATTGATGACTGATTCCAACAACAAAGAGGTACGAAGTGTTTTCGATTCGTTGCTAGGTTTCGTAAACACGTTACACGCGTAGAAGAAAAAAAATCTTTTATTTTTTTCACTCAGATTCGTGACCAAACTATGCTAATCGAATATATTCTTTTTGAAGGTGACCAAAACATCGTTGAACATTTGCTTCCTTCACATACGGAGCGAGTCAAACTCATGCCAAAACCAGTGCTTGTTTAAATACATATTAATCCCCCATCGTTAAGGTAGCAATGATTGTAAACAAGGCGCATCTCCTTGTCTACCTATATTTAATGATAACCATTCGTTCTTCGAAGAGATTAACCATTGTTTTTATTTTGTTTGCCAACCTTCTCATAATTGTGACCCAGTCATGATACAAGCTGCAACCTCATTGGCGTGATAGACTTTCGCAGAATACTGATAATGAAGATTTGAAGCTGGCATTTTCATACATTCTTCGGTCAAGCTTAAATATTTTCTCTTTTATTGTTTCTAATGCGTAGGTACTTCTGAGGCATTCAAACATAAAACCACGATACTTTGTTTACTACTTTTTATCTGGAAGCATCATACAGGTGTTTCGACATTTCTCTCTGGTGCCACCTCAATTTTGACCGAACATCCCCAGGTGTGAGATCTGGGGAAGGTTCGTACCTTCTCCAACCCACTCACCCCCTAGAAGGACTTTACAGATTTAACATGCCCATATCCTACCTACACACGAAGGAATTTAATAGCGTTAGCCAGGATTCAAGGACGAATCACAACGTTGTACCACTGGGCTAATTGGGTCCCAGCTTAAATACTATAAATTATAGGGGAGTGGTCACTTTTACGTACCTTTAAAAGTATCATTTTTAGACCTATGATCGATTGTATGTACTACTCCTGATTTTTGCTTGATTTACATGAAATTTTTTGAGTAACTGCCTATAATACTGTTTATTGTATATGCAATATTTCAAGGTAATTAAAAAAATTATTTTTTATGCATAAAAAGTGAATAATTTTTTTAAATCGAGCATTTTGAAGTCAACTACTGTGCGCATTTTGTCAAAATAAATTATTAAGGTACAGTAATATTTTTTTACTATATGGGATTACAATATTTCAGGCAACAAAATCCACCAATATTTTTGAACCTTCACATATTTAAATTTTTAAAGAATTTTTATAAGCACTCAGTCATTTTTGAAATTTCTAATTAAAAATAGCGAGTACTAAAATGTTTTAATATATTTTAGAATAATGTTGGAGGATATTGTTGCCTGAAGTATTGTAATCACATATAGTAAACAATTATTACTGTACCTTAATAATTTATTTTGACAGAATGCGCACAGTAGTTGACTTGAAAATGATCAATTTAAAAAAATTATTCACTTTTTATGCATAAAAAATAATTTTATTTTTTTAATTACCTTGAAATATTGCATATATAATAAACAGTATTATAGGCAGTTACTCGAAAAATTTCATGCAAATCAAGCAAAAATCATGAATAGTACATACAATCGAACATAGGTCTAAAAATGATACTTTTAAAGGTACGTAAAAGTGACCACTCCCCTTAAATACTATAAATGTATTTTTTTTATTTCAAAAAATTTTCTCAAAAATGTAAATAACTTAAGTATTTAGTATGTAACTTCGTTCATATTTTGTTTATTATTTATACATTAATATATTAGAATATGTTACTCTCATTGTAATTAACCATTAGAGATTAACCTTTAAAGACACTCTCTTTGTAATTAACCATTGAGATTTGTAAGCTCATAACAGCTTACAAATCTGAAAACAAGGCTCAGAACGAGGTCAGGCGGAATAACACATCATCATTTTAACTCTGGCATTACAATAAGTGGGTGAAATTTTTAGCCATCTCAAAGCAAGCTATTTTTGCTACAGTTTCTATTAATTTTCTACGTACCATTAGGATAGGAATTTTGGCCAACTTTTGCAAAAGGCAGCTATCCAGAGATAGTAGCATTTTTTCTGAACAAGCGTACCATTTCGGTATTATGACTTCTTGAGATAGGAATAAACTAAACGCTACCCGTTACTATGAAAACAAAATTTAAAGGAAAAGGTTCTAATACTACTATAATTTTTTTTAATATGTAGATATCTTTTAAATATTTCTCAACTTTTTGAGAAATTTATTTTAATATCTCTTTTTTTCTTTCCTATATTTCCGGTCCATGTACCATGTATAATTTTTATAAGCATGAATAACTGAATGATTGGCAAGTCTCATAGATTCTGAACTGCAGGTTTTTAATGCATATCAACAGACAAGAATAGCGTCTCTTGGGTTCATACGATGTGTTTGATCCACTGAAAGAATTTACTTGAGTTAAAGAATTTATCTTTGACATGCTTTTATATGCATTAGATTTTAAGGCAAGGGTACATAATATTGCTATAAATATAATTTTCAGGAACACTTTCTTATTTCTATTATGCGAATTTTCGCAGGAGTCAATGAGAAAAGGGTCAGTTTGAACAAGGTCACGCGACTGAAAGTCGATATACAACAATTGTCAATTGCACGAAATGAGGTCTTAAGTGCGCAGTATTTGCTTTACGCGCGCGCGTATCGGGGTAAAAATGTAGAGGGTTGGGCACCATTTACAAACGGAAAAGTCGATCTCATAACGTGTTATAACTCGTTTGCGTGAGGGATTCAAGTCAACAAAAACAAAAACAAAAAATGCTCAGAGATCACACAATGGTTTATGCCCAATCGTTAAACTGTTTGAGCTTTTTAAAGTTAAAAACAAGTATGCCATTATTTAGTACTGTTGATATTTGAAGCAAATTAAAATAGGGTTTGCTAGGATGATGGGAGATTGCGCTAAATGCGTCGAATCAGAAGATGGTGACATGTTCCTTTAGATTTTTGGGAGATATATGACACTGTGGTTTAAAAAAAAACTTTTTTTTTCAAAATCTTCAAGAAAAGAACTAGGGAACTATCCCTAGTTAAATAGTTCATGCGGACAAAAAAGAAAATTAAAAAGTATGTTCTTTCAATAGAGCAAACCTACCTTAATCACATTTGTTCTATTTTGTTAGCTACCTGTTCATTCAATAACTAAAAGTTAAAGCAGGGTTATCTACATTCACAGAAGACAATGTTTTGCCTAATTTTTCATAACTTTTGCAAATGTTTTCTGTTGTAAATAAGAATCTCCTAAATGCTTTTACTGTGTCGCTTTTACATGTTCTCTCAAGACAAATGCCAGTTTTCCTAATAATTTAATAATTTCAGTTTCATATTACAACAGCCTAAATATAATAGTTTAACTGCTGTAACTAGTTAATATTTTGATATAACTCAGTTATCTTTAGAAGTAACTTTATGCAATAATACAAATCGATGTAAAATGTTTAACAGTTTTCATTCAATCTAAAACAAAAATTAATAATTTTCTTTTTTTTTTCCTTCTAGGAAACTTTATTACCTGCGAATACTGAATTATGTGAATGACCCCGCATCACCGAAATGCTTCGCAATCAATGTTTACCATCAGATCTGAATGTTACTGTTCGCTGAAAGTTCTTTCGGATTACCTTTCGGGAAACAATGCACGAAGCTGGCGATGACAGTTTCATGGGAGCAGTCACATAAGATGATGATTGCGTTAATATTCTGGATTATGCTTTTAACACTACACTCAACAGATGCACAAATCAGTGGAGACTGGCCTTATAGGATAATTGAAGGAGCTAAAGAATTATCAAGTTTGTGATATTTCTATTATCTTATACAATAATAGTTAATTTTTATTTTTTTTTTTTATTTTAAATTTACTTGCTTTTAATGAGTAGAAAGGTAAACAATAATTATATTTCTTTTAAGATATTATAACATATATATATATATATATATATATATATATATATATATATATATATATATGTATATATATATATATGTATATATATATATATATATATATATATATTTATATATATATATATATATATATATATATATATATATATATATATATATATATATATATATATATGTGTGTGTATATGTATATATGTATATATATATGTATATATATATATATGTATATATATATATATATATATATATATATATATATATATATATATATATACAGGGTGGTCATAAAAAAACTTTTCCAATATATAGGCCTCTAGCGGCTGTTCCGTTCAACCGATTGAGATGAGATTTCAGATATAATTATTCAGAGGTATGAGCTCTGGATTCTTTGAACAGCAACAAAGTGGCGCTCACGGTTACGGTTATAGGTACAGAAACTCGAAATTTTCGAATGCCAACACCCCTTTTTACCATCGCAAAATGTTTAACGCATGCAAAAACCCTAACAAGCATTGGCATGGTACGTGTATCCCAAAAAACGGACACGTTATTCACGCACAAAAAACAGCTCTGCGAACGGTCTGGGATCGCACCCATGTGGAAAATATGTAATCCAAATAAAAGTTTTATTTTGTTCGATCTGTGTTGTCATCAGTCACTGGTGTCGTGCGTCTGTCATATGCAAATTTCCTCCGTGCGCCCCGATCGTGGTTTTGTTGGGCGTTCGCAGAGCTGTTTTTTGTGGTTGTATAACGCGTCCGTTTTTTTGTGATACACGTACCGTTCCAACGCTCTTTAGGGTTTTTGCACGCGTTGAGCATTTTGCGATGATAAAAAGTGGGCGTTGCCATTCGAAAATTTCGAGTTTTTGTACCTATAACCGTAACCGTGAGTGCCACTTTGTTGCCGTTCACAGAATCCTGAGCTCATACCTCTGAAGAACTATATCTGAAATCTCATCTCGATCGGTTGAACGGAACAGCCGCTAGAGGCCCATATATCGGCAAAGTTTTTTTTTATGACCTCCCGTATATATATATATATATATATATATATATATATATATATATATATATATATATATATATATATATATATATATATATATATATATATATTGTTTAAATTGAAAGTATTGGTAACTGACAAAATGCAAGGCAAACTTCCCACTGGAGACATACCCCAATTAATTGTAGATATTATAATAGACCTCTTATGGAGCAATATATGTATTGCTGAGGAGCATCTAGCAGGGGTAGGCAGCTAGGTACATTGGAAGACTACATATCAATATTTGCATTCGTCATCGACTGAGCCAAATTTAGGACGTTGCCATAAAATTGATTGAGGAATCATTGATTTTATATGCTATGGAAAACAAGAATTCCCCTATTTTACTAAACTGAAAACTTTAAATTCATTTATATTTGTACCATATACACACATATTAGGTATGTATTTATATTATGTACAAATGAATTTAATATTATAAAGTAAATGTATATAATACCTAATATGGATGATGATAATTCGAATTTTTTCAAGGTAAAGTGGCATAAGTCTTTTAGTTTGTATAAATAACACATATATACGCATGCACACGTACACATGTAAATATGATATGAGTGTTCAGAATTAAAACTAATATTATTGTATGCTGTCTAATAACTTCCACCATTCAGATTGGTATGATATCTATTCATTAATAATTAGTTTATTTGAAATATGGGTACTCAAAAGATGCTTATGGAGAACGAACAAATTAAAAATATAGCTTCCTAGATGCACAATTATTTTTAGGAGGGGTCGACATATTTTGAACAACAAGTGTAACCCTTCATCAGGCCTTCAAATCATGCGACAGAGTATTAGACATAAGACAGTCATATCTAATACTCTGTGACGTCTGACGAAATGTTAACATCTGGTGGACCGAAAATAGTTGCAGTCCTCTGAAACAGGAATTTAAGAATCCTTTATACCCACTTATTAAAACTATCTTCAGTATTTTTGTCACTAGTTGGGAAATATCAATTTCAAAAGTATCAAAAAAATTTATTTCTAATAGAAATCTTTGTATTCATTTTCTAAGTTGATTACATTTTTGTATCTCAAGTAACAGGTTACATTTTAATCTGATTTGAAGTCAAAACAATAAAATCTATGCAAAAATTTTGATAGATTATTTTTATCTTTTTCGCTAACATATAATGTACCTACAGTAGAATTACTGATATGAGAATACCTTATATAACTTGTAACTGTAAAATCATCTGAACTACCCATTTGTAAAATTACTGTTTACAAATTCTTTCAAGATGGAAAGAACTGACTGGTGATTTTGTGACAAAAATTTTATTTTAAAAATATTAGTATCTTGCGATTTTCCTTTTTGTATACACCCAAATTTACGCATTCAAATAAGCTTCCATCCCCTCACAAAATTAATAAATTTATTTTTGATCTACATGAAAGATTACTAATCTACATAAATGAAACTTTTAGTAGTTTTGCTCTAAATCTTGGGATTTTATACAAACACGAATTTAAAAAATCTTATGTTTTTACGTCTTTTAAGTAAATATCCCATTTCAAAAAATATTATCCGAACTAACATACCTTCACATACGGCTAATCAACGACGATCAAATTTTTGTCAGGTCGACTTATTTAATCAAGACAATTACACGATTTCTGAACGTCAACATCATAATCTGATGGTAGAAGAGTAGATGGCAAAATGGCTTCAAGTAAACTCTCTGACACTTAAATACTATTTACACATTCGCCACGGCTATTACAGTCAACACTGAAATAGTATAGCAGTTTTCTTTAGTATGCTTAAGCATAAAAAACAGGGAAAACGTTCTTGACAAACACCAAATTACACAGAAATGTTTTCTCCTTTTCAAGAATTTGGAAAGAGAAAAATTATGAGAAATTAATTCTGTCAAAGCTTATGCTGAAAATAGTCATGTTCTATCTAAAGCAGGCTATAGGTTGTAAAAGAACCTTAAAACAATGGATGCGCGCATGTGTTGGGGCAAGCAAGGAAACACAGAGAATTGGCCTTTATCATACATTTATTTGACAATGCTAAAAATTCTTTTAAAGTGAAATTAATAACAGAATAAGGTCCCCCTTCATATTATCATTTAATACAGGAAGAATCATTTAATACAGGAAGCAGAGACAAAATATTCGAACAAAGCAATTATTTCCAGGATATTTTGGGAGGCACTTACTACTGTTGAAGAATACAGCAATGAATGATTTCGTTAACAGGGGCCCACATCATGTCATATGCAACCTCATCTTGTCGGATTCCAGGACTTTCGGCTAGACTCCGAGACAGCTCAATCGGCCTTCTATAACGTGCGAGCTCCAGGGAGCCGCAAGCGAAATCTGTCAACCTTCTCTCGTTTTTTTTCTTTCTTGGAGGGGCTGTTGTCTATTTACCGGGACCATTTTTGCCCACCCCTTTTCTACCATAATTTTCGTTTGAAATACAACTTTGACCATTATCTGAAAGTTTTATTGTGGGCCATAAAATAACGTCACCGTCTATCTTTCAACATTTATAGTCTTTTGATCGCTATCAATGTTTCTTTTACACGCCACTTTAGTGTTCAAGTCTCTATTTATTTATTTTTTGCCTCTGAAGTTTTATAATGGTGCATACACATTGGACAGACTTCTCTCCCCGACTCCTGTCACATCACATTAGTGACGGTAACATTAGACACGGTATTTAGAACCACCCCCATTCCCGCCGCAAGATTTCTTTTGATGTGGTGTGTCCCCCGACCCCGCTCGACACCATTTGACCCGCTGACCCCACTCTCTTTCTTTGATGGACCGCCCGAGGAGGCGATCCAGCGCATAGTAGAGAGTACAGAGAGACATAAATCACTGGCAGATGCAGAGAACGCTGTACCAATCTGTACGCGCTATAAGAGTTTTATTTTTGACCGTCTATCGACCACACACCGCGGTGAATTATAACATTCAGCGCTTCTACACGGGCAGTTACGGCCGTTCGGGTGTTGTTATTCCTTCCACGGCCGGTGGAAGGAATAACAACACCCGAACATTACATGGCGGCCACACCATACATACAGAAAGAGCATTTCGGCGGATTTAGGATAAAGAGTGGAGAGATAAGAGCAACGCGCAGCTCGCGTTACAAAGAAACATGTAGTGCGATAGAAGAAGCAACGCTTTTACAAAGTGAGTGCTAAAGTTAAGAAAGCCTTCCCTTTTAGACGTATATAAAATAAACATTCCCCTGTTTGACCCCCAGGGGGTTAGAATTTTTTAATTGGTTAAAGTAATCACATGCTCTATATCAACGTGCTTTTAAGTGTTTACAACTTAGTGTGAACTAATCCAGATAAGGACTTGGGCGGGTTTCGGTGGTGAGTTTGTGGATAATTCTGTACCTTGGAACAAAAAGAGGCAAAGTCCCTTTAAATCAAAAGTCAGGAACTAACATTTTACAAATCTTACTAACGGTTTATGTATGAATATTTTGCCAAGTTTTATTTTTCCGTTTTAGTCATAGTTTTTGCCTAAATTCTAGTATTATATTTATTTCGATTTCTTTTTCATTTGTCACTCAAATTTCAAAGTTTTGGACATTTGCCCTTTTTGTTCCAAGTTACAGAGTTAGTTGTAAGAAAATCTTATTTTTTACTTCTTAATGGGATGCGAGCAGTAGAACGGTTTCTTGACTATATATGGTGATGTTATTGAATTTGATCACTGATTGCAAGATTGATGTACGTCTGGTGCCTGGAAAATTTTGTCGGCACGTGGCGTAAGGGCTAGTATAATTTATCAAATACGTTATTCGTAGGTTACATGGTAGAAAAGGTGATTACGTTTTTAGAAACGAGGAAATTTGGAATAAGTGATAGGTGAAATTTAGGAGAAAGCATTTTTCTTTGCATCTTTCTCTCTCTCTATTTATATATATATATATATATATATATATATATATATATATATATATATATATATATATATATATATATATATATATATATATATATATATATATATATATATATATATATATATATATATATATATATATATATATATATATATATATATATATATATATATATATATATATATATATATATATAAATATATATATATATATATATAAATATATATATATATATATATAAATATATATATATATAAATATATATATATATATATATAAATATATATGTATATATATACATATATATATGCATATATACATATATATATATACACATATATACATATATATATATATATACATATATACATATATATATATATATACATATATACATATATATATACATATATACACACATATATATATATATACATATATACATATATACACACATATATATATGAGATTTTTAATAAATACTCTTACATAAAATTCAATTAATAATTTTCGTTATGCCCAAAACCACATATCAGATTATCCTAGTTTTAATTTTTGGGTCCTCCTATCAGTAATTTAATTTAAAGGTAAATTGTAACATAGTTGAATAATGAACAATTAATTGTAGTCAGACAATTTATTCTTGAATTGCCTAATAACCTATTCATAGTACCACTTCTACTAAAAATTCATGAGAATAATATCGTTAACTTATCCTTTTGAGTGTTACTGGCAAATATTTCAATAAAATAAAATAATCAGACCTTTCGTAGACAAGTGTCCAATGAAAATAATTTAACTGAAATTTATTTTATTACTTCAGAATTCCGTTAAAAATGATATTATAAATTAATTTGGGTAAGTAAGTTACAAACTATCCATTTTCGTAATATCGCTTAATTAAACAGTGAAGTAAAATAAAAGTTTGAGAACGTAATGTTACTGAAGATTAAACTATGGATGTGAGCACGTAAAGGCTGAAAATATGAGATATTTTATAAGAAAAGGTCAAAGTAGCAAGCTGGCTGTTATTGGAACATGAATATAATATTTCACATCACATCAGACAAAAATTACTTTGACATAAAATATATTAAGCCCACAAAAACTGATATGAATCTGACGTATCACAACTTTTTTAACTCTATAGAACTTTATCTTGCAACTCATTTGGAATTTTATTTAACTTTTTCCTCGTGGGATGGTTTTCACTCAGATTGTTTCATTTAAAAATATTTTACAATTCGGGTTTTGATTTCAATAATTTACTTAACAGTATAAATTTGCATCCCTCAAAAATCTGTTCTTCACAACTATAAAATAATACTTTTCTAAAGAATATTCTAAGCTGAATAAAAGAACTTGATATGCAACTCATAATGTTAATAGTATATAGCAGGGGAGACCCAACAGCGGCTCTTCATAACTTTCTTAGCATCTCCTTTCACAAACTTGTGCCAGAATCAAAATATCCAAAATTAAAATAGCTTTAGGTACAACTTATTGCGGTGAATCCTTGTGTCCCACATTTAGGTTGATAAAAAACAAACAACGTCCAGTGTTGACAAACCGACATTTTACTGAATTGTTACGAACTGCTATAACTCAATATATGCCAGATTTTAATAACTTGACAAAACAGTTTTAAAAAATAATTATTAAAGGCATCAAAACTATTTATGAATTTAGTTATATAAATTATTCTAAGGATTGGAAAACGAAATTTTTAATAAAAAACGTTAGAAAAAAGTCGCTTCAAATTTCTTTCATATCAAATATAACCTTTTTAAAGTTTTTGCTCTTCTCAGGATGAAGACATTCCTAAATGGCTCTTAACACTGTTTATTTTAGCCACCCTTGGTATAGAGTTAAATAAAACATAATAACCTACAGAGTTGGTCTGCGGTTATTATTTATCTGTGGACTTCCGGTCTGGGGACTTTTTATGCTACATAAGAAGTCCACAATTAAAAAAAGAAGAGCTGTATATGCAACACTCATTATGCTTTACAGAGCTCAATCACTTTTTTCCCTTTCCACGTTATGTAGATATATACTGAAAAATTACGAAGTCACGTCAGGGCGAACATATGACCGATTTATCACAATTTTAGCACATTTTTTTAAAATGTGTTAAATCTACCTTAATAAGAGCTTTTCTACAAATAAGTACATAAATGTTAAGGCTGCTGTGTACTAACCCTATTGGATTCACTCACTTCAATGTTAACCTATGTAGAAAATGTGTCTACTATTTACAGCTACATAAATGTCTATAATCAAGAAAAATGGTATTTTCGGATAGCCTGAACTTTTCTGCACCTTGCAACAGGATTCATTTTATAAATTTCATCTACCAAACGAATTTGTGAGCGTTTAAAGCAAACTATACCAGATTTTTCCCCGCATAATTCAAATTTTAAAATATTATTTGCATTTTTTTAAAAAGCGAAAAATGCACCAAGGTGTAAAATTTCTTTCTCTATTACGGAGTACAATTTTTTAAAAGAATCTTTAAATCCAAGTTGGCAATCCTTAGACACATTTTCTCCATAGGTTAACATTGAGGTGAACGAATCCAATATGGTTAGTACACAGCAGCTTTAACGTGATTCTCCCAAGTATCTTCAAATTTACAGCGGTGCAATGAATGAATGGTCAGGGCACGTGACTCTATTAGTCGTAAGGAGTCTTCCTAATCTGGACCCAGGTTTGATACACTTTTGTATCGAGATCCACCCAAAAAATTTGACACATTTAATCTCAGAAGGATCTGTCAAATCTCGGAGGTGAAAAATTTTCTATGATATGATGCTGAAGGTATGGAATAGGGTGTTCTATAGGGACTTTTCCTTCCACAGAACAGTGAAACCACATTAAGTGGTCTTCATCATGGGCAGCATTAAAATGGAAACTAATCTAGAACAAATCTATAAATAACTATTTGACGATCACTTGATTTAGAACAGAAGCTCTCCAAGAAATTTCTATATCTATAATTAAACCTATCCATAATTTCTATATCCATAATTCTATATTTTAATTTCCATAATTAAAATCTCCTTTATTTTATGAATCAGTCTATTAATGTCAATAAATGTGTTCATGAAATTGAATTGTTTCGCAAGTTTAGCCTAATTACTTTTCGCATTGTAGAACTAACTGGATACCATATATATGGAGTCAAACTGATATAAAACTCCAATTTCTGAAAAAAAAAAATTTTTATTTCCTCAAGCTGAACAAAATTCTCGGATAATTACAATTCTGACAAGACATCATTTCAAAATCCTTTTCTTCAAATTAATGTGGTTATACCCTATGAATATCAAGAAGACCTGATATACAGTTGTTACACATTAAAATGAATTTCCCCTTTTATGAAGAATTCATGTTGTCTAGGTAGAGTGTCCTAATTTCAATGCAAAAATAAAATAAGTCGAGATGAAAATCTAAGCAAAACATTCTGTTATCGTTACTTTCAACCCCTAAACACAATATTTGAAAGTACTGAATAATCATGCTTCATTATATCTTTTCGCTTGGGACAATTAAAATCAAACCTGAAGATAACAGGACTTTCTTTTCAATGCAAAATAGAATAACCAAAGTTTGAGGAAACCGAATTTACAGCTAAATTTTCTTATCGTATCCTATGCTGCGAGGGTGCGGTTCTTATATCTAAAATTAAGAAAAATAATTAACCTCTATGAATATTAAAATTTTCAGTTTAAATCACATGCACACCTCTCATCCATAATTATCAGATTTCTAGATCTATTGTTTCGAAATATACACTAATTTATGTCAAGACTATGCCAGTATTGTAAACTTAAAAATTCTTATTCTTGAAGAAAGTGCAAGATTAACACGATTCGTAACAAAATTAATATCAGCTCATATTTCGCATCATGCATTAAAATTATCACATGCTAAATTACAACCGTTCATGAATTTTAAGAAACATATTGCTTTTTCAAAAGAAATTTTTGTTTCTTAGCGTAAAAATTATCTTATTTTCAACTATTCTGATGAACACCATAGTAAATGTCTTATAAAATTAAATCTTGATGCAAATAACTAAAAGATTTAAGAGCGAATTTTTGGATTTTTTTATTAACTACACAGAAAAATTTAACAATGTACCTAAAATATGTTTTATTCTACGCTGTTAATGCTTTCCTATTTTTAAGATGTAACTCGTAAGCACGCGCGCTGAATGTCGAACACGAAGATGCATTAGTGTATTTTCTACCATAGAATTGTTCGTTTTCATTTTCATAGTATGTTTTCACTGAATTATAAAATTTGAAGACCAAAAAAAAACGCTTACATTTTTATAAAAAAATTCATGTTTTTTAATAGGCAAAAATAATTAAATGAAATCAATTTTTTACTTTCGAAAGCCATTTACGATTGCTTAGGGTACTAAGATACTCTTTGCGCGTCTTCTCGAGTTAATCCCGAATGCCTTGCCCTACAGTTATTGAAGATCAATTACACAGAAATATTACATGAAAAATTTCTATCGATTAGCACAATTTATTTGTTAATTTGTTGGCTTGGGAAACTCTACGGTTCTTGTTTGGCTAAACAAACATTTACATGCGGATTGACAGATATAGTAAAAAAACTAGTCAATAGAATAGTGCTCATGCTGCTTTTCTGCTAGTATCAAACTCGTTTTTGAATTTTCTCAGGATCAAAAAACTTTGAAAATTACCAAATATAAATGTTATGTAGGATTTTCTCATTTATATATAAGAATTTTAAGTTTTTTTTAATTAGTATTTTGAATTTTTTAAAGTTTTTATTGCCTCGAATAAGTTTTTAAATATACTTTTATTTTCGTTACTCTTCCTTTAATAAAGGAATTTTTAGAGCAAATTTTGGACTTTAATGACAGTGAATATTTTTTTCTGTTCAAGTCACTTTTTTTATAATCAAGGTTTTTTAAACACAACTCTTATTTTTCTTACACATAATAATGCTTTCAGTTAATGCACATCAGACAAAGAGTCAGTCATCTATAATGGCCTTTGGGGTTAACATTAACTATCAAGCTTAATTAAATTTGAATAATTCTTCCTTGATGTTGCTGCAGTTATGCTTGTAAAATTCGGATTTTGAGCCAAACAATTCAAAAGAGTTTTAAAATTTCGTGTGAAATATGACAGATGCAATTATTTTTCTTTTATACTTACGTCTCATTACGCGAAATTAGATACGCTTTCTCAAAATTCCTCAACAAATAAGGTTTTAGATAATTTTAATCGTGTTACCAATAAGAAAATAGTTATGGTGCATCTGATGAAAAGAAAACTGTTATGATGTAGCTGAGGAAATAGGCATTTTTTTTAAATCATTTTGGAAATTATTTTTGGAGACTTATTTTAGTCTCAGGGACTTGTAAGGTATACATAAGATTCGATTCACAAGAATCGAACTTTTGAGTGAATGAATTAAAGAAGCTGCTTGAGATATGCAAATTTCGGCATACGCGCTTGGTATAAATACCAAGCAGCTTGATTAATACAGAGTTTGAAAGAGGTTGTTAAAGTTGATAGATAAGCGAGTTAAGGGAGCTACGAGGAAAGCAGCTCCAGGTGCTATCCTGCGCTAGTGCTTAGGGGGCCCAAAGTTTACGTGGCAGTACTGCTGGTTTGACTCTCTGCTGGTTTGTGAGTATGGCAAAGAGTATTTTTATTGAATGCTAATATATATATTCCGTACAAGTAGTACTTACGCTTATTGCTGTAAAAGCAAATTCTATATGTGCAACGAATTCAATAAACATTGTTTCATGTATAAACTGTGTTAGTATCAAATTCATTTAGAGTGCCACTTCAAATTATATACACCCAAGTCTGGGTAGAAGTGAGCTATTCTCTATAGACTTTCATCGCAGTCTTTGAGGAGTAATTTCACATTATAAACGTTATCTTTCTTCTCTTAAATATCTGTCGCGTTTTGATATTACAGTTAACCATTAGATAACTTATTTGAAGTTTAAAGCTTATTTTTTTTTACTACATATCTGTTCTGTACAAATTTATAATGCTGGATTAAAAAGTACCTAATTTTTGTAACATGTAACGGACTGAAAGCAAAACAAAACTTCAACCGAACTTAATTTGTTTTTTTTTACTATTATATCTGTTCTGTATGAATTTATAATGCTGGATTAAAAAAATACCTATTTTTTGTAACATGTAACGGACTGGAATCGAAACAAAACTTCAACCGAACTTAGTTGAGGTAAATTTTAAATCATGAGCATATTCTCTGTCTTGCGAACACCGCTACCAAAAAAATGACAGTACATCAACGAAAAATCTGTACACCTTAACGGCGAACTCTTTTAATAGAAATTGAGATAGTCTCGATCCGGAGTCTGAAATGCTCACAGATAAATCAATTGTTATTTTACGATTTTAATTTAAGCTTCTCGTTTTCGACCAATCAGGAAATAAGTAACAGAATTATAGGACATAAATATTAAAGATATGTACTTTTAAGGTCTAGAATATAATTATAATTCCTTACAAATATTTACCTCTTTTGTGATTTTTATACGCGCCTTAGCTTGAGTAAAACTGCTGATATTTGAACAAGCAATTTTGTTGAGATTAATTAATTCAATAATAAACAAGAAACAACTTCTAGGATAATCCAAAAATAATTGGATTAGGTATGAAGTTCTGTTATTATGCAGCAAGAGTAACGAGACTTTTTCTGTCCGCATACAAAAATTTAAAATCGATTCTCCTTGGAGTCTTAGTGTTATTTTATTCACAAGAAAAGACAAATTTCGATCTAGATCAATATTACTTATGACAAAATTTTAACTAATAATAAGAGAAGAAACCTAACTCATATACCAAAAAACGTAAATTACACAAAGTCAGGATTAAAAAATTAATGTTAATCTTTCATGCAATTTTCGCTTTTGAATATTGGATGTCAATAATTTTATATCACGCTCATGCTTAATCACTTTGAGCAAGACCCATATCGAAATAAATTCATCTGCAATTCTTTTTCTCGCATCGTTAAAAAAAGCTCAAGTCTAAAATTTAAGATTCCCAAGCATGTGTGCAATGCACGATTAATTAAACAGTCTTGACTAGTGAAGCTTTCAATTATGGCATTTCAAGTATTGATTGTTTCCTTTTCCGTACTTTTATATATAAATTTCCAATGCTCAGTTGAGTTCAATTCTTTCCATTTCATTCCTCAAAATGACAAACTTTATTATTTTTGAAAATCAGTTAATTGCATTTCAAGATCCCCCCCCCCCAATCAACTACTCAAAAATCCCGAAATTTAGTTTAGCTACCAATGATACATCTACAAATTTTTTTGGGGGTGTAAGATCATTTTTTTTTTGAGTTTCTGCAAATTACCTGCATTGTGTAAATTTACTGATCGTCTAATTAACAGCCACTGAAATCTCTTGAGTCAATTTGACTTGATCCACGTTTTTCTTCGACATTCCAAATCTAAAGGAGGTAACGAAGAATTTTGTCAAGTTTGAATAATATCTTAAAGCTTCCAAAAGGATGTCGGGATGAAAGCTTTGCAATTTTGCTTTAAATGCTTGATTTAAATTATACATGAAAAGTCTTATTAATTGCTAATTTGTTCAACTATTAGAATTGTGTGCTATAAAATGTTTTTTTTTTTCCGATTGATGTCTGTACTATTTATGAGAAAGATGTGTGTATTTTCTTTTACCGTTTTTTTCTTTAATGAAAGGGTTCACATATCTAAATATGTTCATATGATATTAAAAATTATTTAGTTGTGCGAGAATCATTAGTATATATTGATTAATAATTCCTAAAATATTCGTTGGATATTGCTTGTTATTATTAATAAGTTGATTGAATCGCAATTTACATTTCACTCAGCTCAAAATTGTTAAATATCTTAGTATGTGGAAAAAGTGATAAAAGGGAGAAGTGAGACTATAAGAAATTTTAATAACAGAGATACGTGTCTTTATGCCATTCATTTTTCCCTGCCATGTATACATTAGTCAGTTTCAACATTTACTTCATCCACTTGTACTGCAAATTATAAATGCTTCAGCTAGATTATATCCATAGCATGAATATTTGATAACTTTAGTATTTGCTTATCCGTGTACTCTTCCAATTTTCTTCGTAAAACAGAACGTCTGGAGCTATAAAGCAGCCAAAAATATTACGCTTGTCATAAGAAACTCACGCGAACGGTCATAAATCTTTGGAGACTTAACCAGATTAACATAATTACGAGAAGAAAGAGAGAAAAGCTCCTTCGTAATTGCTCTAACACCGAAAAGTTATTTTGAAGGCCAGGTCCTTTTTGATACAGACCTTTGCAGGATTTGGGGAACACGCGTTTCTGTTATTAAACGGAAGCATCAATGAACATTTCTTGAAACGCTGTATATATATTTTTTTCTCTCTCTTTTCTTTCTAGAATGCGAAGGTCTTGGTTTCCCGGACGCTACCCTGAACGAGTGCGGATTCTGCACGCAAGGTAGCACGGGGCTCTACTCCAATTTCTCCATGGACTGCTTGGGCTCGTGCGGTGGGGAGGCTGTCGAAGACTGCGCTGGAGTGTGCGGCGGGCAGGCCTTCATTGACGAGTGCTCCGGTCAATGCATAGGTCAGTAGTTCTGATTAGAGGTTGGTTGCTTCTGTATTCGTGATGCATGCGAAGTTAGTTTTCATTTTCGAGACGTGATAATGTGTTTTCTTTCAAAGCAATATGTATATTATAGAGAGGAGGCTGCTGATATCATTTTGGAGAGGAAAGACTGCGAACAAACAGTTTTAACAATAAAATACGAAACAAAAGGCAGACAGATGTAAACGTTTCTATGACTATTTCCGCGAAAAAGTACCATTGCATCTCCTCTTTGGTGCTAATATTTCTATGGCCCCGGGGTAGCCTATTGCTTTAGTTTAATCACAGCGCAAATTAAGTTAATATGTTTTTATGCAATTACTTTTTCTTAAACACCTCTAAGAGTGTTTTCATCTATAAACCTAATTGGAATAATGATTATAGTAAATATTGTTGAATAAGTATTATATGTAAGCTTTAACAATCTTAATTTTTATTCCCCCCAATTTAAAAAGCAACGTAAAACATATATATACATACACACATACAGACACATACACACAAATATATATATATATATATATATATATATATATATATATATATATATATATATATATATATATATATATATATATATATATATATATAACCTACAGATATTTTATAATTGAAGCACATTTAATGGATATTAAATTTTGAGTAACGAATTATGGTAGAGCATTGAGCTTCGGACTAGGGGTGCTCGGTTCGAATTCCGACGAGTACCATTAAATGTCTTCGTGTCTAGGCCGGATATAAGCACGTTAAATCTATAGACCGGAAAGTCCTTCTTTTATCTTAGAGAAAGCGGGAGAAGGTACGAGCCCCCCACCCCCCGATGTTGATCATGGGGTGCTCTGTCAAAATCGTGGTGGCACCTGACCAAGTCAGACTCCGACCCTTGTGGTGTTGATGTAAACCGGAGCCGCATTCCTCTGCTCGCTGCGATCTATGGATCTTGTCTGTAGTTGTTCCGGACAGGGGACATAATAATTTTTTTAATTTTATTTCCACGATATTAATATAATTATTTTCTATGTTAATATAACTGCCTCCGCCATAAAGAATAACCGCATATAAGGCTGTGGTACCGTAGCGACGGTCGCGCTTACATTGGTGGATGCTATGTCGGCAGTTCTGTAAGAGGCTGGTTATCTTCTGCTTTCGGGATGCTTCCGAAGTTGGTGTGTTCTTCCGCAGAGACCGTGTATTACCTTTCAGAGTAACATATTTAAGCGGATGCTGCTAATGGTGCTAGGAAAGCATGAAAAAAACATAAAAATAAAATGCACAACGAAAAGGAGAAATGAAATTTAATATAACTATTTCCGTGGTAAAACACGACCGCATAACCACTGTAATATTACTATAACTATTTCTGCAATATTACTATAACTATTTCCCAAGTTAATATAACTATTTTCCAGATAAACCATAATCGCATATTAGGCCGAAAAGAGGGTGTAGCGGTCAGACTGACATTGACGAGTTCTCCGGTCAAATCGGTCACTAGTCAATAGTCCTTCTTTGGTTAATGATATTTCAGACCAATGCTTATGCATAGAAGAGTTTGGTAACATTACTCGGAAAGGAAAAAATGTGAAACATCAATTTTAACAATAAAATTCAAAACAAAAAGCAGATAGAAATAAATTATAATACAACTATTTACGCCATAATGTGCGATTGCATAATTACTATACTGTGAATATAACTATTCCTTATTTTAATATAACGACAAAGCCCATTCGGTTAATTATTATAATGTCAATATAAATATTTCCATGATATTAATAAAGGCATTTCGTATATTTATATAAAAATAAATTACAACGCCTACGTCATATAATGTTAATTTTACTACCTCGGGTTGCGCGGGCACATGAGAGAATATTGGCAAAATGACAAAAAATCAATCAGATCCTGGTGAACCAATTAGTAATTTGATCTTGGGGTTACATTAGATTTAATTCATGACCAACGGGAAGAAGAATATCTACTATAGGAACCCCTGCTCCAAGAAATTCACCTAGGAACTAATAAGAATTAATCTCTCAGTTTTAGCCCAAGGGTATAAATTTATTTCACTTAAAACATTTTCACACGAAATCTATTTTATAACAGTTGTATGAATTACTTTCAGAGGAAATATAAAATGATTTGGTAGACACTGAAAGATAGTTTAAGGTATAGACACATCAAGGTATACATTAAGGTGCAGATACATTAAGATATTAAGAATAAAAAGATTAACAATGAGAATTTAATTTTTAGAAATTAGCCTGTACTACAATTTCTGACACTATAGCAACAAATTAGGCTAGGAATTTATATAAAGAAAAATGGATAAGCGAATGCTGAAATATCTCTATAAGGTGGAAACTGTGCGACGTTGAAAAAGAAAGAATTTCAGTTTGGTTTAAATTTAATCTTACCAACGCAACAATGAACGCAAAATATTCCGTGGTTGCAATGTCGTGGTTTTCATAACTATAGAGAAAAATGCAGGTAGAATATCTATTATAAAATGTTCGAAAATACCTAAATAAACTTAGAGGTACTCTAAGGTATAACTTTAAACAAACCTTAGAGATATTCTGCGGTTTTATTTGCCAAAATTAGGCAGTACATTTATTTTGTGCGGGGGAGCAAACCATATAAAATTAATTACACTAATGTTTTCATCGATAGGAATCTTAACGACTTGAAATAGCTTCTTTTCCTAATCTTTTCCTCGTGCTCAATACCTCAGACTTCGAATAGAGTTGAGAAATTGTGATAGAAAGTAGTATACTAACAATAACAAAAGAATTCCAAAATTCAGGAATTTCCAACTTGTGTTCTGCGAAAGCCAAATCTTGAGCTTCTCCAATAAATATTCGGGGTTCCGTTGAAAGTTTTAGGACTTGATTATAACTTATTGTTACATATATCCATGAAAAACTTATTGAAATAAAGTTCCAAAAATTATTAATACTCTAACAGACTTTCGCAAAGACTCATCGCAGCTCGCATTTGTTAAAATTAGAAATAAAATCCGTAGAGGCTTTAAAAACATTCCATGGTTGAGTCAAATTTTTTATCGGAAAGATAAATTCACAAAAATGGTGTATCTTTCTCCTTTTAAAGAAAATATGTAAATATTTTTAACTCAAATAATAAATAACGATTTTTTTTTACAAAAGTTACAATGTAAAATCACTGACATCAAGAAAAAAATAAATAAATCCCTTTCCTTCTATAAACAATTCTTTCTATAATCAAACTTCAAAACTGGCGGGAAAATTCGAAATGAAATCATTCCTTCTTAAATTGATTTCGTAGCAGTAAATGAATATTTAACTAAACTAAAAAAAATGACATAATATACTACACTAAAAAATTATGAAAACTATCATGGGTTTTTAATTTTTTTCAGTTTGAAAGATAAAACAGAGGAGCTAGCTACTTCAAAATATGAAAATCTCATCAACCTGCCATCAAGCAGCAAAATAAAAGTTAAACCTTATGCTATCGCGCTAAACGACTTTTGAAGTGAAAAGAGTAGCCAAATTTATTCAAAGTGGCATTTCATAGCTGACTGCTTTTTAAATCCATACATTTCTTTTAATGCTAGTCTCCACTTTACACTGCAACAAAAAATGTAACTCAAAGGTCACTCTTTATATCAGAATTCAAAATACCACAAGTTAAACAAATTCTGAAAGAACATTCAAAGAAAAGAAATTGAATCCTTGACATTAATTACCAGATTGCTTTAATAATTTATGCTTTTCCATTTCTTTCTAATCTTACATTTCTCGAAATTTCAAAAGATTATTTTTTGTTTCTTTTAATCTGATGTATTTATAATCAGTAAAAACTGTCAGGTTTCCAAAAAAATTTATCAATAGGAAAAGGGCTCCTCGATTAAAGTAAGTTGAAAACCGCTACCGTAATTTTTTATCGTATTCCTTTTATATAGTTAATAAATAGATTGAAATTCATTTTGAGCGTGAAAATTCTAAATAGATCTTAGTTAACTCGAAACAGTTCAGATATAAAGTAAGCTCAAAGCTTTGGAGTAGTAAATATTTTAAAATACTAATCACTAAGATGTAGATTACTCTATTCTTTTTAGCCAACGATAGACTGATTGATTATTGACCTTCCTGAATACCCTTCTAGAACTGCTACACGGCTATGCGTTATGCGCTTTCCTTTAACCTATAACTCAATCTCCCTTTTGAAATTTACTTTGCTTTCAAAATATTCCTTTAGTTGGAAATTTCCAGAACTTACATACTTTTTTAAGGGATATTTAATTGTCTGACAGTATGGAAGTCAAAAGTTCTCTATAAAACAAAAGCAGTTACTATCAAACAACACTTGTTTATTACAGATGCTTCAAAGCTTAATAAACGTGCAGAAACATATATTTTAATTTCCAAGAATCTTTTTATAAAGCATTAAAATGTATGGAACCAACAATCTTATATCAGAATTCATAATATTAATTTGTTTTCCGACCTGAGAGTCAAAAATTATGAATATTTAATTTATTCTCGCAAACAAATATCAAATAACGCTTTTCTGAATTACAGATGCTTTAAGCTCAATATATGTACAAATACATATTTTATTTTATTTTTTAAAAAAAGCTTTATGACACCTACAACCAAAAATCTTAAATCATGGTTTTTATACCAATTTTGTTTCCCAACGTGAGAGTCAAGTACAAAGAAATATTTTACCTATTTTCACTTACAAAAGGCTGAGATGTGATTGATGATGTTTATTTTAGTGAGTACTATTTGCATAAGTCAAATAGTTTTTTTTTCTGTAGCTTCTAATTTCATTATAACAGGTTTGACGGTAAAATGTCTGATAAGTCAATGACTTTATTAACCGAGTGTTAAAATTGTTAAATGAAAGAAAAAAAGCAAGATAAAAAATGTAATGTATAAAAAAAAAGTAGAATGAATTACAGATATTTCTGAAACTAATTTTCCTAAGCTGAGGGCAAGAAATTATTTATCGGATCATTAATCACTTTACAAAAAGTTAATGTAAATCATTTTTAGGGTTCAATCAAAAATAATAAATATGAATATATGATATATGAGGATGAATTATATTTTTTATACATAAAATCAACCTTTTTTATCCAGATGTTCAAAGATAAATTTATCAAGAAGAACATTGCATTTCCTGAAGCAGCGTAACATATGGTTTTTATAAATGATTTTCAATATACTCATTTCATTGTTTTGAAAAGCTAAATCTAGACTTTTTCATTATTAGAAAACTTTGACAAGAATGTGAAGAATATTATGTTTCAAAACACATGCGTATAGTACATGTTATACAGCCCTTTTTCTTACTTTTTGAGGGGGTCCCGAGACATAAAGGATCATAGTGCGGAATTCTATAGAATTCCGCACTAGGATAACCACATAGCCAGATACAACATTTCTATGTGTCCCCTGCTGTACATGTACTTTAAGTCTATTTAGTACATGGTATTAGTTTCTCTTAGTATTAGTTCCTCTTGCCATCTGTTGAAATAATATATCTAAAATCCCTGTGACATATATCTATGTAACTTTGTACGGCATTAACTTTGATATGTTTTTCTTGAACTGTCGTCCGGATGTTTGATTTACTAGAATAAAAATTCCCAAAATATCTTTACTTCAGTGCTGTGCAAAGGGTGTTAAGTCCAAAATGATCTAAAATGAGTTAACAAACCAGGCATGTTTGAAAAATCAAGGGCTATTGCAGGGTACAGAAATCTAAGTCCAATTTCACTCCTAAATGTTTCCTAATTATTCATCAGTGAAAATTGGGGATATGTGAAACAAAACACAAACATGTTAAAGGGGTTATGTCCCTATTAAGGACTTAACACTCTTTACTGAACAAAAATAAAATTAGAAAAATTTACGTAAAAAAAATTTTTAATTAAACTTTAAAAAAACTGACTTTGCAAAAGCTGTTTCAATTTCAATCCCGTTTTTCTCAAAACTACGATTTTGGACTTGATACTCTTTGCACTGCAAACACAGATATATCAAAAACTAAATATGCTTTAAATTTTCAATTCTCAATTTTGTAAAGGGAAAATTTCAAACTGGTCAAGTATTTGTTATATGTGTAATTATCTTTATATAAAGATACATTTGAAGGGAAAATATCCTTACGAAAGAAAAAAATATTCAAATATTT
This sequence comes from Dolomedes plantarius, assembly GCA_907164885.2. Taxonomy (NCBI): domain Eukaryota; kingdom Metazoa; phylum Arthropoda; class Arachnida; order Araneae; family Dolomedidae; genus Dolomedes; species Dolomedes plantarius. The sequence goes on along the minus strand of OU015497.1, from coordinate 96,069,321 downwards.
AAAAAATATATTTAAATACATCTTCAAACGATTTCTGATTTTAAGAAGGGAAGCAATATTTTTTTAACTTATTTGATCGCAGCGTATAATTATGGATTGGTGTTTTTCTCTGGTATAAGGGAACGATGGACGTTAAAATTTTTTTCTTTTTTTTCTTTTTCATCATAGAGATACGAAATTTTGTACATATATACAATTCACTATAAATATGTAGTATACCTTAAAAGAAATTTCCAATCTTATTATAATTTTAAGATTTTTTTAAAAATTTGAAATTTATAAACAAAATTTTAAAATGCTCCTTGCGTCCTAATGTGAAATATATTTCCTCGTGTTTACACTTTAATCACTTTAAACTGTATAACAAACAAATCTGGGTATCAATTATTTAATCCCTTGAACAATTAGTTTTTGAGAGATGTTTTCTGAATTCCATTCCATTTTCATCCAAATTTTGCCTTTTAATATGTTATAAATCAAATTTAATTACCTTAATAAAGTCGAATTGTAAAATGCATAACCAGTTTCCTTGTAAACAGTACCAGGGTTTTTTCATATCAATTTCATGAATTTTGACCAAAAATTAAGTTAAGGCGTCTTTAAAATATCTAAAAACCTTGAAAAATCTATTTTGAGAAAAACAGATTTAAAGTTTATTACTACACTTACCTTTATTAATTACTTCGTAGAAGATTCATAAAGGATTTTTTACTTGGAAAAAACTATTTTTGTACTATTAACCTATAGTAATATATATTTTTTTTACAATAACACAATCAATATTACAATGAAAAGATTTTCTCAAATAAAGGTCCACCGATCCCTTAATTAGAAATCTTGATTTGCCTGAAGTACGTGATATATCCTACTCTAGTCCTTAAGTTCATTTAATTATGTTTCATGAATTCTCCTACAGTGATTTTACTGCATCGTAATAATTTTATGTATATTGCATTAGGTGGTTCCACGGGCCTGACTGAGGCCAGCGTGAAATCGTTCCGTGACTGTCGTGGATACTGTACTTCATCAGGAGGCCAGTTCTACACTGACGACTGTGGTGTGTGTCATACCGGAACGTCACCTTTTCAAGACTGCACTAATACATGCCACTTACCTGGTTAGTTCATTTTATATCGCTTCTATATCCAAGTTGGCAAAAGCTAATTTGCACTAGAATCTCCATTAAATCTTTTAAGTTTTTAGTACATAAACACGTGTCCGTAACAACGTGAAGGTTGACCACCGAAAAGTAAATAAACATATTTTAGTTGAACTAAAACTTTTAGAAACGGCGCGTATAAGAGAACTCGAAGCAAGGTTCATGATACGTCCTCTTACATGAATGTAAGCGTGGCCCCCTAGTAAAATAATTTGACATGTCTAATGTATAATCGCTAGAGGGAAAAGAATTCCAAAAGCGGAGTAACTCTAAATTTTATATTGTCACTTACAATTTGTGTTTAATACAGCCCATACAGGAAGCAGCAAACGACTTTTATGAGTTATGGTGCCCAATTTAGATAACTTAAATGCATGAAAATTTTTCATGCAACGTATTGTTATGAGATATGCCACTTATGTAAAGACAAACTGCATAATTTAGTCCTCTAATCATGGTGTTGTGCAGTACGAGTTTTTCATAGATTAAGTTTATATGAAAAACCGTGTTTTGATATTTTTTTCCTTATGCGGAAGCACTTGTCGTGAGACATTCACCTTTTGTTATTCACTGCAAAATCTTTCTGGCTACTTTATTATGGGAGCACCATTTAGGTGAGATAGCATTGCTCCCTATGAGGGGAACGACACGGCAACGACCAAGCCTTATTTGGGACTTGAACCCAAGCCCACTGCATGGAAGCGTCGTGTTTTGATATAAATGTTGGTCTAAATTTTTGTTAAATATTGTAAACAATTTTTACTTTTCGCTACTCGAAGGAACTGCTGCCTTTTTTTTCCTATCTTGTTTTCTCCCTTCAGTAAAAATTATATTTACACCCTCCTCACTCTGGTTGGTATATTTGGAGATACAGTGATTTCCGCTTATAAGAATCACGTTTGTTATTACTGTTTTTGATTCTTATAAGCGGTTGATTCTTATAGCCGAAATTTAGGTTTTTGGACAGGTACACACACACCTATATATACATATATTAGATAATTTACCATAAAATACTCTTTAATTTAGTTAATTATCTTTTATTAAAATTATTTTTTATAATTTTTAAAATACAACTTAATTTTTAGACCTATAAGTAGATACACATCATTATAGTAAGAGAAGAAAAAATCCAATATTTGTTACAACATACCTGCTTAACAGTTTTAACATTTCAACTACAGGAAGGGAGTAAGAAAAAGTTTTCTATGGTAGTTTGACGTGATGAATTTTTCAGGAGGTATAAACAGTGCTTATACCTCTTTCAATACTAATAGTCTCAGACGAAGATTCACCATCTAGCTTACGTTTCACGGTTTGATAACGTGCTGAATCTACTAATGTCACGTTTGCCTAAGTGATAGTTTACACTTCGCCGAAGATTTATGTTTTTCAGGGTCCAGGAAGCCGTAACCAGGATGTGGGAGGTGGGAAAAAAGAGTCCCTATTTTTGTTTGTCAATGGAGAAAAGTGAAATCGGACCCGGGAACGTAAAAATGCCCCCGGGTCCAGCTAATAGGACAGTGTTGTGCTAAAGAGTTTAAGGGGAAACTATTATGTTATGTCTAACAAAGAAAGGGATGAATTTTATGACTATATTCCATCCCATCTTATCAATCTTATTTTTTTAAAAAAAAGAAAGAACTTCGTGCCTTCTGAGGGTTTAAGTGGCTTTTTCGGAAAAATGAAAGGAAAGTGAAGAGTGTAAACTGATTCTTAAAACCGGTGGATTGATTCTTTAAAGCGAAAATTTTAACATGGAAATAATACATTTGTTTTTGTTTTCGTGATATTGATTCTTATAAACGGTTGATTCGTATAACCACTGAACACTATAAGCGGTGGTTACTGTATTTGCATATTCTTCATAAGTAAAAAGGTTGATAGCAGTGGCGCACCCAGGATTTAATGTTGGGGGGGGGGGGGCGAGTTGAACGAGTTGGAACTAAAAAAATTTCTGATATGGTAAATTAATTATTACTTATTAAAAGCCAGAATTAATTAATTAAATTTAATACTTAAAGTTAAGCTAACTCTTTGCAATCATTATCAATCATCAATTCACAATTAATACTAAGGTTCAAACAAATTTAAAAACAATATTAGCAATAGTGGTTAGTACAATTTAAGGAAATTAAGATTGAGGTGCGTTGTGAAAACCTCAATTAGTAGGAATATTAAATTTTTATTAAACCGCAATAACACAACACATATAATTAACTTTACACCAGGTTCTTTTACTGTTTACTCCACAGTGGTGGATATGAGCAAAGATAAAAATTAAATTAAATCAAAAGTATAGAAAAATTAAAGAAAACTACTTCCCTATTATTGAAGCATACCTAAAACAAAAATTATTTCTCCTAAAAGAAAAACTTAACTCATATCTGCTGAAATAAAAATATTTAAATCCGCTGAATTAAAAAAATAATTTAAACTCAGCACTGGCAAAAACGACAGACGTCTGATAAAGTTTGAAGTAACAATTTATTTAGACATAAGTTGATTCACACATACAATACTTATAAAAAAATTTAGCAATCATCCCTATATATTCAAATTCTTTTCTAAATTAATCCGACAATCAAAATTTTAATCAATACAACACTATTCCGGTTAACTCAATTCTAATATCGATTCGACACAATTAATTACACAAAAATCAATGACATAAAAAGTTAAATTAAGTGGCTGGTGAATAAATTTTAAAAAAAAACCTTTGCAACTCTAATCGTAATTGCTAGCATTAATAATAAAATAAAATAAAATAAAATGAGTCTTAAGGACCCTGCTGCAGCTTTGAAAATAGAGAGAAATTAAGGATAGAAAAAAAGGTTTCACCCATTGCGAAAACGTGGTTCTCCTGGATCAGGCTGCATCTCCTTTCCTGGAAGCATCAAGACCGAAGTCTTTGGCCCCCAGCGTTCTCGAACCGAATTCCAGCTTCAAAATTGCCGCTCTCCCAGGTCCGCCGCTGTACTCCTTGTGGTCGTGCGCCGTAAGGTGGAAAGTAGTTCGATCGCGCGACTTCGATTTTGGACATAAACTTCCAGGAAAAAAGGATGCAGGCCACAAATTTCACCTTTTAGATCTGTAGTACAATTTTATTTTCGATTTTCCACTCCATTTCTTTTTTCCATAAAAATTCATCCCCCGACGACGCCATCTACATGAAAATGTATTCTTGCGAGCCGCTCTCCACCACTTTGAGCAGGGCCGGGTCGATGTCCACTAATCCCCTCGCATTCCAAAAACCTGCAAAATCGCTCACAAGCCTGGGTTTCCGAGAGATTTCAAAACAAAAATGGCAAAATCCGAAGTTTCGTATTACTGGGCAGAAACCAGTAACAGATAAGAGATAGGATAGACGCTTTCAAGAGAAAAACTTTTAAGCAAATTTCACCAGCCAACAAAGAATAACTTCACCCCAGCCACTTTATAATAATATTTAAAACATTAAATCACTTTAAATTTAGTAGAGGATTAAAACATTCTTTAATTAAATCTTTTATTCAGAGTTACTATATTAAAAATCGCACTTGTAAACGTTACTAAAATTAATAATTATTTTTACAATAATATCAGCACAACAAACGGATGAAAATATTTATAATGCAAATTCAGTATTCATAATGCAATTTCTATTTCATTGGGGGGGGGGGGGCAGGGTCCCTTGGCCCACCCCTTGGGTGCGCCACTGGGTGATAGTAATTATCAAACTAAGTGTATGCAGCATAAGCGTGTTATTGAAGAACCCTGCAACAGAACAAATACAGTCAGTTTACGAAGAAGTTAACTATATTTAATTTAAATCTCAAAACTGGGCGCGGTTGGCAAGGGCAGCGAGCCAGTAATCTGAACGTCTCTGGTTCGATGTCCGTCCCTGACAAAACCACCGACGTGTACACTAACGGCGGCTGGTGCGCGGAAAAAATCTGCCGTAGCTGCAATGTCCTCCAAGTTCCCAAAATACTTCTGGAGGTGCGGAGTCAAGTGTTCCGTTCTCGTCACTTGACTCGGATCAGAATTACGGGACCGATGTTCTTCAAGGTCAAGTCAGTCTTCAGCCCTAGTGGTACCTCGCCTTAGTGAAGCTGCATACTACCCTTCGCCAAGGACCAAGGTCCTTTAGACTTAGTGTAGGCTTTCCTACAACAAGGGGCTTGTAAACAACAACAACAAATCTCAAAACTAAATTTAAAACGTTCTTTAAAAAAATTCATTAGGGGACCAAAAAATTAAGAACGAAATCTTCCTTTTATAGAAGATTTTAAGACCATTTGGTTTTAATTCCTGCAGAAAATACGCAGTCAAACCCATAAAATGTAGGGCTTATATTGACTGACTACGTCGGTATTATTTAGAACACTTACTTTTTTTACATTATGAAGAAAACGTGTTAAGCAGTGAACGTGTTGAGGGAGTAAATAGCAATCACACTTGCATTAGTAATTTTTCTCGGAACCGAAATGTTTCCCCAAGGATTCATTACACGGGAAAGCAAAGAAAATTATCCTCATAGGAATAACTCGTTGATTTGGCCTTTAATTTTTCTTTCTCGGGAAGTTTATTTTCTTATGGTTAAACGACCTATTACTTTTTTTTACTTATATTGACTTTGACAACATAAAGGATAAGCAAAAGTCATTCTATATATGGCGTAATTTAGAAGCGAAAAAGTTATCGATTAGCATCCCAGTTTTCACAGAAAGCAAATAAACTAGCTTTAACGATATGGTCATTTAAGATGCTTAAAAATGTATACAGCATAAAAAAATAAAAGAGTTTTCGAACCCACGTTATGACATGACAAAAAAGTTACAACTAAATATTACATCCTTTCAGTGCATTTATATTCAGAGATTAAAATCCATAAAACAAGATTGAAGAAAAACATTATTTTACCGGGAACACTCTTATAGAAACAATTTGATTTTCTAAACATTTATGTTCATTTCGCACCCCGAAAAAAAAAGTGACACAATGCCGCATTTGAGAAAAATCAGCTTAAAGAATATTACACTCGAACCCCGTTATAACGAACTTCAAGGTACCAAAGGTTTTGTTCGCTATATCCGGTGGTTCGCTATATCCGAACCGTTAAGAAAAATGTTAGAGTTCACAAAATGTATAACTCATTAATTGCTATGTGTATTTAATAATGATGTATTGAAAAATTGATTAAATCTATTAAAAATGATCATTAATGATTCACTGTTTTGATGCAAAAATAATCGGTTATCTTCTGCTAACGTGATGCTGATTTCAAAAACATTTTATGAATTTCTTTGTCCAATACATCGAATGACTCAAACACTCTTTCTTCCACTGTTTGTGTAGACAAAAACTTATTAATGACACGCATCGCTGCTGTAGCATCTGAGATGGTGGGAATTTCGTCATTTATGTGCTCCTCTTCATCAGCGTCAGAATCTTCGATTTCAGAATGATTCATTTTAATTTCTTCCACAATGTCTTCATCAGTCGGATTTTCACATGTACTGACTTTATCATCACACGTTTCGAACAATTGCATGTCACAATCTGAGAAGGACGAAATTTTGTGCTTTTCTATCCACATCGCGATAGGTAAATCCTTATAATCTTCTGCTTCAACATTCTTTGCTTCTTCAACATTCGTTGTATCTTCAACATTCTTAAAAAGTTTTTTTAAAAAAATTCAGTAGTCGACTAAAAAAAAAGGTTCGTTATAGCCGATTCTTAACATTTCGGAGGTTCGCTATAAAAGGATAAATTAGCATTAAATAGAACGGCAGGACCAAATTAATAGGAAAACGGCAGGACCAAAATTTTCGTTCGTTATATACGGGGTTCGCTATAACGGGGTTCGACTGTATAAAGCTTGAACTAGCATTACAATAAAATTGATACAACTACCCTCAGGTGGAAAAAATTGCGAGATAGAGATGTGTCGCTTTTCTTGTGTGATGGGGCACTTCATACATATTTTTCAATGTCACAACCTCAAAATTGCCATTTTTTGACTTGTGTCACTTTTCTTGCCCGGTTGCGATTTGATAAACGCCTTCGAATAATTTGAAACCTGATTTTTAGCAAGGAGAAAGAGGACAACGGTAGTACTTAGTCTGTGGAGATCAAAATTCAAAAATGAATGTTCCTCAGAACTGGCGTGACTTAGAAAAATACTGACCAAGAGGTTGATAGCCTTGGTATTAGGGTTAGATTCCTGGTCCAGAGAAGCTGTAGTTGCAGAGACCTCCGACCGTTCTAAGAAAAGATTACGGACCGTTAGTCAAAACATGGCGGAATTCTTGGTGATCAAGAAGTTTCAACTTGCTCAAAAGTATTGATTAAAAAAAACATACTCAGAGCAGCATCTTGTAACTTTTAAAAAGGAAGTAGAATATGTGAGGAATAGAATTAAAAATGAGAGTTTCTCACACTCCTGAAAGGCTCAGTTTCTGAGACCTTGGGGTTAAGTGATCTTAACTATATCCTCGTTTCAGGTATACATACAGTCATTAAAAGGTACGAAACCATTCTGGAGAACCACATCAGAAATAGTCCATGTTTCCATAATTTTGATAACTCGCAATATATATGGCCTTCGTGTTTCCAAAATTAAACTAAGACCTTATAAATTTTAGGAAGTTTCTATCTTATTATCAACTTTTCATTTCTTCAATAAATCTGAAAGCTCTTGTTCAGAGTTGCTGAGTACTTTAGGCGTAATAAAATGAAATTTTTACGAAAATTAATTCCATTTTTTTTAATTATTGAAATTTCTCGAAATATTTCATTTTTTTTCAAACGTACTAATTTTTCTCTATTTCCATAAACAGCATTCAGAATTCTGTCAAGGTCTAAAATTGATATGGTCTCTTTTCTTTTCATTAGAATAAAAGTTTTTTACATTAAATCTGACTTGAAAAATAATCTCTGACTTGAAAAATTGTCTAGTCATGGCTATAAGGCTTATGTTCCGTCTGAAACACGCATCGAATTTCATGTACGCAATTTGGATATTTCCGCAGTTCTCCAAATATATTTGCAAACAAGCATGTGAACGAACTGTGAATTGGTTACCCATACCTATAAATAGTTTTCTTCAGTTATTTTTTTTTTTAATGTCATGACATAACTGAGACGTTTTCTGCTACAATCTTCAGAGAAATCTGTCGTTGAAATGAGATTTAAAGACACTGAACTCGAGATTAATAGTGCATCGTGGAAAAAATATTACTAGCAATAAAATGCAAATTATCCGAAAGAATGCCTAAATGGGTCTTTAAAGAAAACTACCGGAGTTTTATTCCAAATTAAGGGGGTCCGGGACACATTTAAAATTTTTTTTTTATTTATTGAGTTAAAATTTTGAATTTTTTTGTGATGGTTAACCATATAATATGTAAACAAAATCACATCATAAAACTTCTCAAAAAGTTTTTAAAAATTTTTTTAATTTAAAATTTTTAAAAAATGGCGTAATTTAAAATCGTTATAACTCGAAATATTATTTAACGAATTTCAAAATTTTTTCATTTGATTAAACAGAAATATATAAGTTTTAATTTTGATTCAGTATTTTTTTAAATATTAATTTTTTTAAAAATTTAAAATATTTAGAGTAATTTTTTTTTTAAATATGTAACTTATTTTTAAAAAATCATATTTTCAAAAGCAAACATTTTTCAAATTTTCTGAATCAAAATTAAAGTAAAATAACTGAAAAAGACATGTTCCAAGTTTGAACCCTTTATCTTTAACGGTTCTTGACTTACAACAATTTAAAGACGAGAAATGGGGAAAAACGCACTTACGGGTTTAAACAACGATTGGTTACTATTAGAATGTTGCAAAAAAAAAAAAAAAAAAGATTAATTTCTCCTGTTATAATTAAGGTAGAAACATGATTCGAACGTCATTTTAAGCGCAAAAGGATACAGAAATTTTTAATACAATAAAAAAAATTTCGAAAATTTGAAGAATTTTGTATCCTGGACCCCTTTTAAAATCCAAAACTTGTGCTAGTTTTATTGTTATTTTCTTAAGTCCCAATTTGAATCACTATATTTTATTCATTTGATACCTCCGAATAATTCATTTTATACTGTAAAGAGGGCCATTTTTTTGCTTTCTAAGTTTTCCGGTTTTCCGTGCACACTCGCTCTGGAATTAGCACGGGTAACTGGAAGTTCAAAGTACGCTGAATTCGAATTCAGTGCACGCACAAACGGAAATCTAAGTATTTTTTTGCTTTCTAAATAAGTTTGTGAACATACGGTTGTTTTTTTCCTTGAAAATATGTCAGTCGTTTCTTTCTCTCACATTACTCTAATTATGTACCAAAAATAAGAAAAAAATCAAAAAATATTCTCTCATAAGAATTTATAATCGTATATATTGCCTTATTACATTTAATTATATTTAAATACAAAAAGCATGTTAACATGTAACCTAAATACCTTTCAAAATAAACCAATATTCAGAAACCATATTAATAAGCTGATGTGTTGAATCAATAATTAATTAAAAACCAATTTATAAATCATCAGTTAATAATTATAATTGAGGATCATCTGTCACTTATATATATTGATTCATTAATAACATAATATGTTTATTATTAATTAATAATTCAATAATTAATATTCAAAATTAAGGGCCCCAAGTAACCTTGTGGTAGCGCGTTGGGCTTGGAGCTAGGGTTGCTCAGTTCGAATCCCGACGAACGCCCTTAAATACCTTCGTGTCTAGGTCAGATATGGGCACATTAAATCTGTAGACCGGAAAGTACTTCTATGAGGTCAAAGAAGATGGGAGAAGGTACGATCCCTCCCCAGATGTCACCCCTGGGGTGCTCTGTCAAAATTCAGGGGGCACCAGTGGATGGTGTTGGTTCACATGTACGGTGCCCCCGTTGAAAGCAACTAACGATTTTCGTCACTAAAGTGCCACTGTCTTCACTGATAGCTGTCTCGCATTGGCAAACAACATATTATTCAATATTAATTTTTTATAAATAATTATCTATAATGAGATTTAAATGCATTAATGGGCAAAAAATGTTCTAATGTGTAATACAGTTTCATCTCACCTTTTTTAGGTTACGAATACTTAATGGCCAAACTGGTGTGCGGAAGATGTGTCGGGAGTAATACAGGTGTGGCAGAATCTGAGGTTTTAGACGCTTGTGGAAACTGCCGCAGCGAAACAGTGGATTGCCCGTGCAATGGGTAAGACAATGAACTATTGTATGCGGTGTACTTTCTTTTCAAAAGATGTTCCTAAGTGGGTCTATTAAATGTCACTGTGAAGTATAATCCATCTAGCAGTGACGTAGCGAGCATAAATAGCGCCCGGAGCACGATACCTTTTTGGCGCCCCCTCCCCGAAAAACATATAGTAATATATGTTAACATATAGTAATATATAGTAATATATAGTAGTAACATATAGTAATATATGTTAAACATATAGTTATATAGAATTAGTGAAAAGGACCATTTGGTGCCCCTCTGAGAGTGGCTCCCGGGGCATGATAGACCCCCTTGCCCCCCTCTCGCTACGCCACTGCTATCTAGTGTCAACAACCCCTCACCGGTATTACTTTGAGTAGTCGTAACGAGAGAAAAAAAAAACTTATTGACGTCAAAATAATGCGTTTCTGCTTTAAACCCCAAGGTAAAGCTTTATACGTAGTAGGATTCAAAAATTCCCGGACTAAGTCTATAACTTAAAAAGTATTATCAATGAAATTGTTGAAACACATCCTACTTCGAAAAAACATCCTTGCGCAACAACACACTTTTGCCATCGCTTGTAAAGGTCATTGAGACATTTCTGGAATCCATTTTTAGCCATGTCCTTTCATTCAGCCTGCGATGCACTTTTAACTTCATCTGCAGATTGAAATCGACGACCCTGCAAGCGACTTGCCAGTTCAGGAAATAGTCTGAAGTCGCAGGGGGCGAGATCAGAGGAGTAAGGAGAATGTGGCAAAACAGTTGTTTTCGTTTTCGCAAGAAAGTCAGCGACGAGGAGGGATCGGTGTGCAGGAGAGTTGTCATGCAAAAGCACCCATGACTGCTCAGCCCACAATTTTGGTCTCTTCTTCCGGATCGACTTACGCAAACGACGCAAGATGTCTACATAGAGTTCTTTGTTCACAGTGCGTCCTTCAGGGATAAATTCCAGATGCACGATGCCCTGGATATCGAAGAACACCTTTTCGAGGTTTTCAGCGGTGCGAGAAGACTGCGGACGGCCAACGCATTCGTCGTCGGCACTTTCCCTGCCTTCTCTGAAACGTTGATACCTCTCAAAAGCTTGCGTTCGCGATAATGTATCACTGCCGTACACATGCTTCAACATTTCGTAAGTCTCCGTAGCACTCTTTCCCAAACGAACAAAAAATTTGATGTTAATTCTCTGCTCAACAAACGCCATTTCTTTCAATCGCCGGTTACTAAATGCACCCACCTACAAAATACGCCGCCGTGGTGAGCCACCGACCACGAGATTTGTGTCAAACCAGTTTTGGAAGAGGGGGAGAATGTAGTAACACAGAAACGTTATCGTAGTCGCTCTACTGCAAAAATATTTTTAGTTATAGGCTCAGTCCGGGAACTTTTGAATCCTACCTCGTATTATCAATAGCTTTGGTTATAAGTACCTTGTTTTACGACACAACCCTAATGAATGTGAACACAAGTCCAGAAAGGAGTAGAGCATTCTTCCTTCCACGTACGAGTGGGATAAAATAACGAGCAACGAACCTGGAATGATCCAACTAACCCAGGCCTGCCCAGAAGACAGACCGCGGGCCGGCCGTTAGCACTTTTCTGAAGACGCATAATATTATAAATCTAAAAAATAAGGAATATTATATTTAGAATTATAATATTAGGAATTTATAAATATGAGGAATTTATAAGCAATAAGTAACAATATTTGTTTAATTTTTTTTTTAAATATGCAAAAATTTATCTTTTGTTAGATAAAATATTTTTCGCTTTTCCCATCTTCCCTATTCGCTTGCGCTCCGCAGCAGCTATCTCTAAAGCAATATAGCCTTCATCACATTTCGAGTTGTGCAGGCCTGACCTAAAACATTAAATGGTAAATCAGATACAACTAAAAATAAATAATTCAACAAAGCAAGAAAATTATTAGCAGGAAGAATTTTCTTGCTTTGTTGAATTATTTATTTTTAGTTGTATTTGTCCGTTTTCAGTATGACGATTTGTTACAACAGCGCAATCTTTTATTGAAAAATTAAAATTTCCATCGCTAGGGTAGGTTTTCTGTTAGTTTGTTCCGCAGTCTATGCCCTCTTTATACGTTTTATTTCGTGTTGAATTATTTACATTATTTGTGTTATGGTAAATCAGAGTGACAGGTAAGGTTTTCGAAAACCCTGTGCTCATCTTCTCTAAAATCCGCTATTTAAATACTCTAACAGTATGTGACGCCTAAGTTCAGAAAACATGAAAACAGAAGTTCAGAAAAGATATACCTAATTTGAGAAAAGTAACATAAAATGCAAGTACCATTGACGTAACATTTTTTTTTTCAAGAACATTAGGTTTGTTATAAAGGAAAGAAAAAAGTAATACTTACATGGAACTTTGGAAAGACAAAATATTACTGAATTTCAACTATTGAAATTCACAATAAAGTGCAAAAATAACTTCTAGTTTGGGACCATTTGTGATTTATCCGTTTCTCATTTGTGATTTATCCGTTGAGAAAATAGCATCAAATGCTTTGCGGTCGTAAAAAAGACCTGTTAGTCCGAAATTCGTAGCCATTTTTACATTCTGTTTTTTATTTGCAAACACAATGAAGGCGTAGCCAACGAGGAAAACGGATATTTTGTACAAAGCGTGCAACTGTCAAAAAAAAATTTTTTTTCAAGAAAAAGAAATTTTTATTTTTTCTGAGTCAATTAAAACAAAATTCAAGAAAAGATTCAAGCTAGAAGTTCAAAATAGAAAAATATATTTTATGAGGAATAAATAAAGTTTTACAGCTTAATCAATGCTTTTTTCTTTTGTTTTTACGTTTTTGTAAAATTGTGGTGTGCATTTGCTAGGTTCTGGAAGAGTAGGCCACATCATAAGAAATACACGTCAGATCAGTCCTTACTGAGTTCAGAAAGGAAGAGGTTAACAAATATACAGCAATGTATAAGTTTAATTGACAGATAGCATGAACTGTACTAAGGCCTGCACCATCTTAATGTTCTCCGTATGCATACGGCCGGACGATGACCGAATGACTAGGGCACTGGCTTTCGGTGCCATAGGCTGTGGATTCGAATCCCACTATTGGCATGGATGCTTGTAGCCGGAATCGACTTTAAGTTGTAGGTCCCGGTCTTAAAATGACCGTAACCGTTCTCAACTAAGCCAAACCGCATGCATACGTTTGAAATCGAATGTATTTACATCACGTCACTATTCTATCGTCCTGAATGGGTGTTATTCTTTGAAAAACGCCTTTGAAATTTAATTAGTTAGTTATAAAACTAACTGATATAACCTCTTTTTCGTCTACAGCACTGGTATGCCAGATGTTTGCGGAGTTTGCAAAGGAGGTGGAACCTCATGCATGAGAGTTGTAAGTTTCCATCCGAAAGCTCTTCCAGCCAAAACGAATGCAAATGTAAGTACTTTTTCATCTGTATGAAGGTCAAATAAATGCGATGTGTTGAAATCAGTAATTTTTTTTAACACCAACCAAAAATAAATTAATTAATTAATTAAAATTTAAAAAAAGAATTAAATAAATACAACTACTGTTTCGGGAATAGAAATAACCTTAAAATTCACTATTCATGTAAGGAAAAAGGGTCTCTATTCAAATTTCGAGAGCAAAACCGTCTTTAATCACCACGAGAAACTAGAACAGTAACTAGGAGTTAGCCTAGGTGGGCAAATGCCGTCCAAGGAGAGTTGGAAGTCCACATCAGCGAACTATTATCGTTACCAAGTTTTCAATGCCACCGATAAGGAAGAAATTTTCATAATAATCCAGTTCAGAAATCTAACTAGAAGAGCAAAGGATACGCACCTCGGGAAAACTACACTTATAACCTAAATCCAAGAAATGGAGAGGATGGAAGGCTTGATATTTTTCTTTATATCACAATTAGCTCTTGTGGTTTTTGAGTCCTAACTTAAGATCCCTTATAGCAAATCCCTTCTATACTAATGCAGCCCTATTTGCACTGACGCAGAATATAATAAATACCTTAATGATTATTAAGAGTGATAGAATCTTTACAAATTTAAATTATAGCTCATTAAGAGGTTTCAAAATAACCTTGAAATTGGAACGGGGCAGCAAATTAAAAAATTTCTAACAAAGAGAGGATATAAAGAACAGAACAGTATTATTATGAGAAGAAAAATACTTGGTTAAACAGAACACTCTAACTTTCTTAAACTTAAAGAGCCTTTTCTACAATTGAAGAGTTATAACCCCTAGTCAGAGTAAAGGATTTTAAGTATATCGAAAGTAACTGATAAAACATCAGAGAAAGCCTGTAGAGCACGTTTACGCGCACGTCTAAAACTTCCTGCTATTCCTTTTCCTGTGTTTTCTTTGATTTATGATGTTGATATTCTTTCTTTACTGCTGTTTTCCAATCCACCCTTCACAGTTTCACTGTTGTGAAACGGCGACTCTCCTTGTGCGTCATTTGCCTATCTTGGCTTACTGTGTAAGCGTTCTCTTCTCATGACGACGAAAACAGTTTTTGCTTTCGAAATTCGAACCGAGATTCTTTTTACTCTCATTAATAGGGAAAAATTAAGGTTATTTCTACCCCCGGATAATTTTCACTTGTGAAGTTTATTTTCTTATAAATTACGGCTGGTCTTAAAATAAGATTATGACATCAGCCGTGACCCGTGCAGTCGCCAACTAATCATAAATTGCAAAGAATTTCAGCTAATTAAAATATCTCACAGAAATGAGGATTCGTATTGAGATATTTATATATTTCTCTCTATCCATTAGTGTTATTAATAATATGAGAATTGGAAATAATTATTTCTCATTATCTTGAAAAGTACTTTTATTCTCGTTCTAATAAAATTGGGTTTCATATTTTTAATTTCAAGTTTTAACTACCTAAAAATGCTTAGTTATTACCACGGGGTGGGGAAGAAAAAGAAAAAAAAACAGATTTTCTTAAACAAAAGATTTATCTTCTGCCAACAGATGGCAGCACTGAAACTCAAAGCAATTGCCTAATTTCGTTCAAATTCAACTCGTGGTAGAATTTTGGAAAATTCAGTGACAGGAGCAAAGTATCATTTACGCTGAAATTTTTCCACAACTAGAAACTATCATGCAAAAATGGCATCACGTCTGAAATGTACACAAGGATCCATTTAATGATGATCATTATATAAAACATTGTAAAATAAAATACTGTCGAATAGGTTTCAGTTTAAATACACTTCTGTTTCGAAAAATCAATTTTTTCGGCTTCCATTCAAATGAAGAGGACCATGTTATTGCGTGTACGGTACTTTTTCCATCAGGCTTTTTACTTTATTAAATTATCAGTAAACTTTGAGTTTTATTGGGAGAAATCTAATTTCAAAGAATTTCACAAATGTTTGTCCGAATAGATTATTCTTCTTAAAGGATGGCCTCTTAAAAAATTGTGCTTTTTAAATAAATGTGATGGTCTGAAAGAAAATCATTTCTCTTAGAAATGCATGCTACATTCTGTTTTCTACAAAGGAATAGAATCAAAATGTGCACATAACTGATAAAATTATTTCAGTGTCCGTATCTATATTATACTCGATATTTATCAGGTATGTGCCAAAAACATCGATTGTAGAAATGGTTAAGTGTGTATGTATGATATTAATGTTGATAACACAAGCCGCCAATCACCAGCTATTGTATTTTAAAGCTTTACGATTCGATTTCTTAAGGCAGTATCGATAACGATTTATTAGGACTGCTATTAATGATTATTAGGACTACTTTTTAACGATTTATTAGGACTCTTTTTTATATTGCTAATACTATTTTAAAAGTTTCAGTGATGCTATAATTTTCGTTAATAATTCATTTTTAGGTACGAATGCTTATTAAGTGGTTTTTATTTATTCAGAGGCGGAGCGGTGTGAGCATAGGTTTAAATTAGTTTCTCTATAAGGCGGAACAAACCAACATACTTCTTCCTTTCACGGAAAGCATCCTTCCCGTCACTAACATATATGTATCGTCTTTATAACGTACATGTACATTTGCTTAAAATCTGTGCACATTAGTCAACATTAATTTTTGTTTTTCTTCAGTATAAATCCATTCTTTACACTACAGAATTTTGCATTTTCGATGTGATGACGTGCGTTCGAATATTCAAGCAAAATTAGTTGTTAGTTTGTTTAAAGAATTTCAGAGTTACAAATTTTTGAATTGGGCCTTATTCTGTCCCTTCGTCCTCATTTAGAAAAGGTCTGATCGGGATACCAACAGGTAAATTAAATTTTTATCTTTCTTTCCTGTCCAGGAAAATGACTGATCTATATGAACGAACTACTTCTGACACAAAGCCAAAATTAATCTAGCACAATAATTCATTCCCCTAGTGTTCAGTCTGCTTAACAATTTTTTACTGAAACTATAAAGGATTTCCCACGATCAACCAGATTAAAAAAATGAATTTCTTTGGTTCTAGCCTTTTACTAAACTCAATAAGATAGATCTGAGGCGATGGTAGGATCTGTATCTTAGATCACAGGCGTAGCGTAGGGGAGGGGGAACATGCCCCCCCCCCCAACTTAACTTGAAATAAATTAAAACATTAATAGAAGTTAAGTTAAAATCGGAAAATTGTAGAAAACTTTAAGAAAGTTGGTTTTTCCCACTTTTTCAAACTGTGAAACTGAAGATTCCATTTATGTCTTTAGCCTTAACATAGTTTTTAACAATGATATGATCCATAACAAAAATTCGATGCTATGTTTTTTTTTCTCATTTTATTTATATTATATTTATTTTTCTCATTGTATAACTTTTGAATGCTACTCAAAAATCAATTCTATTGTTATTCAATTTAAAAATAATAATATTTCATATTTTAAGGACCGCCCGTCAGTCAATGAGCTTAGGAGAGCCCTAACTGAATTCAATTCATGCCCCCCCCCCCCAAAAAAAAAAAAAAAAAAAAAAGTTAGAAGCACGCTACGCCTATGTCTTAGATCGCTAGCCTTTTGTGGCTGCTCTTCTGGGAGCATTTATAAATTCGTCCACATCTTGCAAAAACAGCCACAGAACTATCCATATTTTTCCTTTTTAGTCTTCTTGGGGCTAGTCACATTAGTCAACGTCAAAATAACCAGCATCAAAAATTTTTAACGGGTCACAGAGCACAAATTTGTGGCTAATTATGTTGAGCTGTATGATCAATATAAAATTTTTCAACGCCAATACCATTGACGTTTATAGATTAAGCAATACTATAACTTAAGATACTATAACGCAATACTAGAACTTAAGCAATACTATAAGTTCAAACCCGGATGCGAAATGAGAACAGCCCTTTTGACAGCTTCAACTTAAATTGTCTATAAATCGGGAAAATTAATATATAATACTTCGACAAATAATCCACCAGTTCCTTTAATATAATACTCATGCCGTTAGTAAAAAGCATTTGAAAGGGACAATAAAAATGCACTCAACTAATCAGTGCATTTTTATTGTCCCTTTCAATATGGTCATAAAATCTTGAAATTTACATTTCAAGATTTATAATGGTATATAAATCTTGAAATGTAAATTTCTAGACTGTTTTTCAAGAAGCGTTCAAGACATCGGTTGTTGTTTCTCTCCAGCCTTACATAACTGATGAACACACTTTTGAGGGTAAAAATTTTTACTATTAGTTATTTAAAAGTATCATTTTTCGTGATACTCTGAAGGTTTATTCTTTTGAAATATCTTTTTTAACATGATATTTTAAAAAGAAGTCTAGATCGAGGACACGTGTTTTCAGAAGTCCAGAAGTTGAAATTTAGTGAGACATAAAAAAATTATAACTGTACCACTGTGATTTTAGTAAAGTTTATTTCTGTACCCCTACGTTATAAATGTACCTAAACTAGCTGAATACCCGTGCTTCGCTACGGAGTACATTCAAATTAAATACAACGGTCAATGTATGCAATTAATGCCAAATATATATATTTATAACAAATGCAACGATCAATGTATGCAATTGATGTTTAAAAAACAAAAATATATATTTATAAAAAAAATCGTAACGGATATTTTTATAGACAAAATAATGTAGAAGAAAATATTCAAATTAAATCTAATAGAACATACTAAAGAATACAGTGCAGTAAATATACAGATGGAGTACAAAATAATGCGAACACCTGTGAAAAAGTATGACGTATTTCACACCTGCAGTACAGCCGCGCCACCTGCAACAGAAGTCTGCCACCTAGTGAGCGTGAAGAGGAAGGTATCGGTGTCTCAACAGCAGTCACCTACATTGCATGCTTCTATCGAACTGTCTGTGATAAGTTGAAATGTCAGACCTGTCAGAGTTCCAAAGAGGAATGATAGTTGGAGCGCGTTTAAGTGGAGTATTGGTTACGGAAACAGCAAACCTTTAGGGAATTGCAGGGAGTATGGTATCAGCCGTTATGACAGCATACACAAAAGAGGGTAAGACGACGTCTTCAAAGCACAACAGTGGCCGAAAGTCCAAGCTTGCTGATAGGGATAGACGGGTCTTGAAGCGCATAGTAGCCCGAAAGCACAAGCAATCGTTATCCGAGATAACATCCGTAATGAACAGTCATCTCCAGGACCCCGTTTCAACAAAAACTGTCAAAAGGGAACTTCATGCTGCGAACATTTATGGCAGAGTGGCAATTCGTACATCCTTGGTGACAGCAACTAATGCTTTCAAGCGACGCCAGTGGTGCAGAGATCACAAAGGCTGGTCCCCACAGCAGTGGCAACAGGTAATATGGTCAGATGAATCGTCATTCACCCTATTTCAGACGCTTGGACGCGTTTATGTCTGGAAAACGCACAAAGAAGCGTTTCATCCTGAATGCCTCTTGCCGACTGTAAAGCATGGGGGTGGCTCCATTATGGTATGGGGTGCGATATCTTGGCGCGGTCTTGGGCCACTTGTTATTCTGCATGGGAGGATCAAATCGAATCACTATCTAAGCGTTCTAGGAGATCATGTCCATCCTTTTGTCCAGACTGTATTCCCTGGAGAGCGACCTCTTTTTCAAGACGACAACGCCCCTATCCACACTGCTAGGTGTGTTCAAGAATGGTTCGAAGAGCATGACGATACAGTTGAACATCTCGCCTGGCACCCTCAGTCTCCGGACTTGAATATTATTGAACATTTATGTCAATATTTGGAGTCTAAACTTCGTTCCCGATTTCCACCTCCAACCGGACTTTCGGAATTAGAGACCGCTCTGCAGGAGGAATGGCTTAATATTCCTCTAAATATTGTCCATGACCTTTATGCATCTATCCCACGTCGCATTAAATCTGTACTTCAGTCAAAGGGTGGTCCAACCCCCTATTAAAGATTTTCCATTATTTCACAGGTGTTCGTATTATTTTGTCCACCATCTGTAGTACAGTTTGAGGAACATATCTTGTACTGTATTTTAATATTTTTTTGGATAATGTCCAATCGTCTGCCGCATTAGCAAGAAAAAAAAAATATTTTTTGTCTATTTCGTTGTTATGCACGTGACGCAAAATTAGTTTAAAATATCACAAAAAGAAAGGAAACCACGTGATCAGCATTTAATAAATTAAATTATAAAATTTAATATTTGAAAATTCACCAAAAATTAGAAAATGGAGGTAAAGAATCTAAAAAGATTTCATTTTAAAGGAATTTTTATGATCTTTCTCGTGATATAAATTTTATAACCCTCAGATTATTATTTTAAATGAAAACTTTTAAAAAGTTACAAAAACAGCTTAAAATTTAATTTTAAAAATATAAGAAGAATTTTTCAACAATCTTTCTTAGTGCACCCCTACACTATAAGAAGAATCACCATGCAAAGTTTCAGCCCTTTAGTTCCAGCGGTTTGGTCTGTGCATTATATGTCAGTCAGTCAGTCAGTTACGGAACTTTTATATATATATATATATAGATAGATAACAGTTATTTATTTAAGATGAATTCCATGCTGATTAGAAATTTGCGCAAATTATCATCCCCTGCAGTGGTCGCGTAGTGAATGATGACCGAAGAACTCCGAAATTACTGAGCAACGTTATCATTCGGCTACCAGAATTAAATTTTTGTAAAAAAAAAAATGAGTGAAACGGATGGTTATTTAAAAGGTTGTGGCTGACAGAAAATAATGTATACTAATAGTTGTATATATCAAAGACTTTTATATTTCAAGAATTAGGATGAAGATATAATTTTGTGTTAAGGTGCAAATAAGTAAGGGCCTGTTCACATAGGAGCCCGTTGCGTTGCGTTAAGGAAGAGATGACGTTGAGACGAAAATAAACCAATGATAGGCGTTAAAAATTTCATTGCTAATCGTTTGGAGGCATATGATTGGTTTATTTTCGTCTCAACGTCGTATTTTCCTTAACGCAACGCAACGGACTCCTATGTGAACAGGCCCTAAGAGTCTAGCGTAATACGCCATCGGAGTGAGGCGGCCATCTTGAAGACCTTTGGAGAACAAAACCAGGAAACCCTATGGAGATTAGCATTGCCTCTTTTTTGCGGAGACTCTTGCTCGAAACCTATCCATACTTAAAGAAATTCCTACTATGTAAACCTTAGTTTATTTAAAATATGCGATTTTTGATAAAAATTACTCCTGGACACGTTGTTTTTAATGAGAAAAACAATAAATATTATTCACTTTCGAATTTTACATTGCCAAACACTGCCTACTAGGCGATAAGCGTATTGAAATTAGAAAATTATGATAACCCTTGTATGGTAACCTTCTAAATCAGAGATGCCAAATCATTTTGGGATTGTTTAGATTAATTCATTTCCAATGTCTCTTAGCCGTGTGCAATGACGACAACTTACGAAATTGTTCTTTTTTCAGCGGGAATTTAAATTTAATATAACGAGGGTAATATGCTTTGAAGCCTTCCCACTTACAGTCGTTTTATTACGACCCGTGTGGGATTATACGTGCATGTGTTCATGCAGCAATGAAAAATAAAACTTACGATGTTGAAATAAGTTTAATTTGTGTTTTTTTTTCTCTCAAATCTCCTTCTGCCTATTTAAAAAAATATTTGCTCTTCTGATTAACTAGTATTTATCTAGTACTTCAGTTATAAATCTGACTTTTTATAATTGCAACATATCAAATTCCTACACTTATGATTACTTCTGAATTCTTATTTCCTGCTGGCTTTCGAAGTAGATAATGATAGTTTATTTTAGTGTGAAAATTGAAGCTTGGACACTATAAAACATGATTAAAACATTTTAAACTCACTATCGCCAATATGTCTCTTTTCGGAGTACCTGGGCTTATCCAATGGATTAATTTGAGTAAGGGTACTCGTGAAATTGGTCAGTAGAGGTTTTTAAGCTATAATTATTGCTGAGTAAAGAGAATTTAAATTTAAATTTTTGTTTTTAATTAAATAAAAAGACATTTAATAACATCATTACGTATTTTTTTCATGTTGTATGAAAATCCCTTTTTTTTTTTTTAATAATTGAAGTAAGAGGAATAGGTGTGCTTTAAATTCCTATGACTGCAGTCAACAGCAAAACACAGCATATTTAAATAAGGAGGGATAAAACAGATCTGTACTACACCAAAAATAATATGTAAAATTGTATTCAGCGTTTGGTATACTGCAAAATACTTTTATATTAAATACGTCTGTTGTAAGATGAGAAAATAATAATTGTTGATGAAGAAAAATAATAAGTAAAATTTTAAAACGAAATGTTTTCATCAAAGTCAAAATCAGAATATTTCAACTAACATCTGGCGTCTACCCGTCACCTCAACATAGTATTTATTGCCCTGGTGAGATATTTTTCGCCAAACCAGAGATAAATCTGAAATGTACAAAATCTTTCGCACTTGGCGAAACTCAGCCAACTCTGTGCCTAATGTTTGCGCACAAAGCGTAAAACAACCGATTTCCAAAGAAACCTTTCAATTTCCTTTAAATATTGCGTTTGGAACACTGTGAAAAGTATTTTTAAAATTAAGTCGACGTTCCTCATTTCAATAGGTTTTAAGAATTAAAAAGTATTAGCTTTGAAGTAAAAAATCCTCGAAATTTTCCTCTACGGACGTTAACATGGGAGCGATTAGTTCTGGTCTCAAAGCTGAAAATGGCGTCGCACTCTGATGGCGTATACGTATTTTATCGCAATTTCCATGACAACTGCTGCAGCTGAAGCCTGAACGTAGCGCCGCTTATGGTGAACTACATATGTTATGAAGAATGTTGCATAAAATCGATTGGCGTCGTCATCGCGTATATTATCTTTGTTTTGGTTTACTCCGTGTGTCGATTGTGCGGTAAATAAAAGAGGTTTAAAAGCAGTTTTGTGATATCAGGAAAAGTTATTTCAGTCTGCTTTCTTTTGATTCCTGTTCTTCTGAGATGTTACCACCTAGTATGTCCGGTGGTCCCCATAACTTGGGTGATCCAGATGATAAAACTCTTAGAAAAGTAGAAAAAGAGATAATGATTCCAGTAAAAATTAGAGATAGAACAAAAATTGAAAAATGCAAGAAAGAAGGTGAAGCTTTTTCAAAATGCTGCAAAGATGCCGGCTTTTGGATGGTGTGGAAATGTAAAACGGAAACTAAGGCTTTAAATACGTGTTTGGATCGCTGGTATCATGATGAACAATTTAAACAGGAGTGTACTGAAGAATATTTAGCTGAAAGATCTGAATACCGAAGGACTGGTGTGAAGCAAAAAGAGAAAAAGAAAGAATCGGTGATACTTTAATGCGACTTGAAGTGTCAATGGTCCTTCATAGCTTAGCAACATGTGTTATATGAAAACAGAGTGCTGATTTATATCCCTTATTGAAGTATAATTATGTACAAAAGATTTCAAACATGAATAAATCTGTATATTTAAATTTTATATTGTGTTTGACTTTCTGTGTAATTCAAAATATTTAATATCATATGTCTCAAAGTAGGTAATAACAGTAAATTTGAAAGATTTAAAAACATTTATAATGTAGGTTTTATATATATGTGTGTGTGTGTGTGCACTGTTTTAAAAATTTTCTTTGTGAGATTCTATGCTAAGAGCTATTGGAAAAAATTGAATCTGCCGTTTACCGACGCTTTGAATTTACTTAATGTAAATAGTTCTTGATATTTTTTGCGATTCTTAAATAAATTGTTCATGTTGTGTCAACACATTGGGTTGTGACTCAGCTAGTAGCTTATAAATGTTGTATTTGATTAATTCATAAAAAAAATAAGCAGTAATATAAAGTATATATTTTATGATGTATCATTTATGCCGATTTTTAACTATTAAATATAGGGTAATTACTTATAATATTTTGCTTTCAGTGCTTTATTGCAAAAATATATCCTTCAGATAAGACAGGAAAGTTAAATAAATGTTGAAAAAACATATGCAATCATAATTATTATTTGAATTAATGGTCCTACTGAAAAAGCTTTAAGTATTGCCATTATTTATGAAAATTTTAGATTAATACAACCTTAATTGTGAAGATATCTCTGTCTCGCTCACACTCTCATTTTGTATTTTAGATACTATCAAGTTTACTCTTAGCTCTGATTACAAACCAGTTATTTATTCCTTTTGTCTAATTTTCTATCTAAACAAAAATTTAGACTAAAAATTAATATTCTTATACATCAAAACTTCTGAGTACTAATGTAAAAGGTAAAATACAGAATCTTTTTAGAAAAATATGCATGTTTTTTATTATTCAATCTAATTTTTTATTTTTTAGTCCAAACTGGTGATTTTTTTAGATAATTTCTGTTATATAAGAATTTTATTTTAAATAGCTTTAATGGTGTAATAAATAACTTTATAAGAGTGAAACAATTATATTTTCTTTTCATCTAAATCTTAGAATCAGGGTTTATAGAGAAATTTTCTTTATCCCTGAAAAGATATTAAGCTTTCATTTATTACCATTAGTCACATATATGTGTGTGTGTGTCAATATCAGCATCTGAATGGATATAAGTCACACAATTCTAGCTCTGCCAGATGTATTTTCAGCTAAAACAAAATAAAAAATGTATGAATGCCTCTAAAAAATATCACTATTATAGAATATATATATATAAATTCAAATGGTAGTACTGTTAGTCTAAGATTTCAAAGGCACAGATACAGTATTTAGTTCTTTAAATAGGGGACCAGGTAAGTTTTAAGTTTGCTTCTTGATTTTCTTGAGTGTAACAAGAGGAAAAGATATATTGATATCCATATTGGGAATATAAATATTGAGTGCTTTCATATGCATACATAAGGAACATGTTTGTCAAATTTTTATTGAAGTCTCAGATCAATTTCACTTTTGTGTAAGCTGTTTTGCATGATATAAGCAAATTAATATACCATGATTCTTCTCTACATGAAGCCATTATTCTGCTTTCAGAACCTTTTTTCTTTTTTAGTTTTCACATTTAAAATCAATATAGTATGGTAGTTATAGAAAGCTAGGATCACTTTGGCCCAGTTTTGAATCATAGTACGACATGAATGTTCCTGTGCTGTCTTCTTTTACGGAAGAACATTGTTTCATCTAATGTGTATGTATATAATCATAACCTTTGAAAATCAACAGAGGGTATGGATGTATATACCTATAGAATAAGGCTTGCCACATTAGATGAAAAAAAGTTGACAATTTTGGATTCTTCTTCTTGCATCTAGAAGCCATTTTAAATTTTTGAAGATGCAGCACAGAAAGTAAATATCCCTACAGCATTGGCAACAATCGAGCATTGATCATTTAATGAAACACTAAAAACTAATACAAAGTCAATACACTGTATGATTTTCACTTTCTCATTATTTAAATGCACACTTCTTGTTTGCAGTTCTCTGTAGAACTTACCTATATAAATTGTTTATCTCATTTAATCTTAATCATTGATTAAGAAAGAAGTTTCATAAATTCTCTATCTAATAAAGTAAAGGATTGAACCAAGATAGAATAAATATTTTCATTTTTTCATTACATTTTTATGTTTTAAGGCAAGTTCTGCCTATCAAGAAAAGCATTACACCTTTACATCTATGAGAAACAAAACTGACATTAGCTTACACATCATGGAGGAAATTATTGAAAGTAAGCTAGGTATGACTACAGATACCATAGGCTTAACCAGTATCCTTGTCTTTGGGGATCCATATCTAGGGAAAGGATTTTCAATTCACTGGTCAAATATGATTCCTGCCTTTTTCTTCCACTTCTGAGAGTTGACCTCAAAAGGCCCCTGTGGTTAAGCAATTGCTACATATTTGCTTCAAAAGTTTTTAAGGTTTCTGTTACCTCTGTTTAAAAAGATGTTACCCTTAGCATACAGGCAAATAAATATACCCTTCCCCCCCCCCCCCAAAAAAAAAAAAAAAATTATTTTTTTATGATTAAAGAAAACTTTTCAATTTCTATCTATATCAGCAAGTTATTTTTAATTCTTCAAAATAAAAAACATGCTTGATGTATGTTATATTTTGAAGCCAGGCATATATATATACAAAAATAAGTACTATTCATGACTTAAAGCATTTGTGTTTCAGCAAGTGTAATCAGTTTTCTTCCCTTTATAGGCTTTTATGCATTATATATAATCCCGAGAACAAATGATTCTGTTAGAAAAATAGTATTGACTTTTGGATGTGAATAAAGGTAAAAACTATTTAAGCTGCATGCAAAAGTACTGAGATTATACTTTTGAAAGCATGAAAAATATTTTACAGTTATCTTTTACAATGGTCTGTTAAAATATAATTTTTCATCAAATTGACATATGTGCAATAAATTTATGTTTTGTTATAAAAAGTAAGTATGAAATTGTTTTGCTACTGTGATTCATAAGTAGGGTTCAGATGATAAAAATAATTTGTTTTCATCTAATAAAATAATATTTTCCTTTTTAGAAAATTCATCTAGTACTGATATTCAGACTCTAATTTAAGAATATTTTGCAGTGAGATCTTTTTGCAGAAAGATTTGCAGTGTCATTTGGGACATTTTCCTTTAGACAGAGTTAATCCTCAAATGTACCTTTTATTAGTAATGAATGTTCTTATAATCTGCTTTATTTAAATATATAATTTTATAGTAAAAGAATTTTATTTAATCATGTTTCTCATTCATTTAAGTATTTTAATTTTATAACATTTGAAGAAATGTTCTTGAGATACCATGATGATTAAAAACCATATTAGGAGTTTTTTTCATCCTAATCTATTTTTATCCTGAAATTAGTAAAATTCTTTTTCATTTTTATGCTCTACAGATTATAGTTGAAGGAGCATTCCAAGGAAGAACAAAAAATTTTAAATGTATTTTAGTGCAAGATGGAAGTGGAAATGTGACTGAAATCAATGGTTCTGGCAATGGTACTCGAGTTAGTTGCCCTGTGAGGTTGAAAGTTGGTAAGATTTATTTCTTCTCATTTATTTTCTAAGATTATGTGTGAATAATTTTTACTAAAACTATTACTTTTTCTTGTTGGAGACTAATGTATGAGAGAAAATATTTTACTACTTGAAATTATTTCATTCATCCATATTAATTAAAGGATTTCATCTACTACTCTTATCTAAACTTTCCAGTAATGTAGCAAAGAGAGGTCTGTTGAAATACTTTTTATTTCATGTCATTTACTATCACTGATTTTTCGTAGCTGTTCATATGCATTTGATCTTATAAATCTGAACTCTAGAGAAGCATCTTATAGACAGTGTGAGTTTTGTATCACATTATATCTAACTATTAATATAAGGTGTCCATAAATTATTGTTGGGGTTTCCTTACCGCATAACTTGATTAAAGAACATGACAAAACACATTACCACATATTCGTTAAGTATAAGTCAAAAAGTTTTTTTAATAGTGCAAACAAAGTTATGAATACACAAATTAATGAATTATGAGCACAAAGTTAGATAGTTTCCACATGAAAGGAATCTAATATTATTATGTATAGTAATCTAATATTATTAATTTGAGTCCAGTTATTAAGTTTTTTTTTCTGCATCATTTTCAATACCTGAAAAAGCAACTTACTTTAATCATTTCAAATAACTAGTATACAAAGTACAAAATAACATTTCTTACTGTCCCATAGTATAAATAAAATATCTTAACTGTATTTTTGTAGAATACTAAGAATTTTTATTTCAGTTTATATTACTCTTTATATAAATTTTGACTCTAATTAGATTGCTATGGAAGCTATCACGTAGGCATTAGGGTATTGACTGCTTTGTTTATTTAGAATCACATTTAAGCCAAAATATATTGAACTCAGCATTTTACTTTTAAGTTAAAGATTAAAATATATATCTACCAAATTCAATACTTTTTAATTATATTATGTAATTTTTTTATAGGAACATACCGTGTTGGGATTAAGATAGATGTAGATGATTCTCAAACTGATTATGTTGAAGAATCTGAGCTTCTTGTTTATGAAAATGGTGAATTTTTTTTTTTTAATATTCCTTTTTGGATATAAAATTTAGTTATTGACTTTGTCAGTACAGTGAAATCTCGATCTATCATTTTTCAAGGGATCGACTGAACTGAACAATAAATGCGGGAAAACGATAGATCCAGGAACATAACAAAGCAATATGATCATCGGGACTGAGTGAAATAAACGACACATATGGGAAAACGATCGATCAAGATTCCACTGTATTCTATTTATTATTGAGTTAGTTTTTCAGATTAATAAGATTTATTATTGTTTATCATAAATCAGTATTTCCAATCTTACCCTAAATCACTATGGCTAAATAATGTTAGACAACATTCTATGTTCTTTCTAAATTAGAAATAGATTTATCACAATAACTTTTATGATCAAAACTTGCATTCAAAGAAGACAAAAAACTCTTCTTCCGTTTGCTCTATAATCTTGAAAATGACAGAAAGCAATCTCATACATTGACAACTTCTTACTGATATATTTTCTTCAAGTTTTTGGTTTGTATATGACGTGTATTCAGTAACACTTTAATTGTTGTTGTCCTCTTAGTAAAGTTTTAATGGTTTGTGTTTTGTTTTATGAATTTTAATTTTCTCACAAGATTTTAAAACATGTATCCATTTAATGAAACAATTTTTATATTTATATATAAATGTATTTTGTTTGTAATAGTTTAAATCCAAACTATAGTCTATTTCTCTCTCTCTCTCTCTCTTTATATATATGTATATAAAATTTGAGTATTTTAAACATTAAAACACTTTTCTATTGTATTTTTTAACTTTATAATTATTTTTTATGTAGCTGAATTTACCAACATGACACCATCAAAGGCAGTCTTTGATAGAGAGGGATCTCAACCATTAGTTGTCACATTTTCTGGTGGAAGAGTTCCTAAGTTACCCTTAATTTGTATTATTTCTGGTGAAGGTATTTTTAATATTTTTATATTTATTTATACAAAAATCCTTGTTCTTTTCCATTGTATGCATATAGATAATTTTTGGTGTTTTTCATGGTCATTAGGGTCTGATGGTAGCATAAAACACCTTTTGTACTCTTTATACCTCCTAACACTACATGCTAAGGCCCCCAATTAGCTAGATTAGGAATTTGGAAGCTAACTAGAATATAAATATAAATTTGTTAACCAATTATTTGAGTGATTGACAAATCTATAATGTTTTGTTTTTATGTACAGAAATGATTGCTGTTGGTAAGAACTACTGAAGATAACTGTGAACTAACTTGATATAATACAATGTCATTTAACCATTACAAACTCATGTTTTTCATCACCCTAAAAGTAATATTATGCATATAGAGAGTAACAATGAGAAAGGGACATTAGTCCTTAATTAGGACAACCACTGATCTAGTGTTCAGGTTAACCCAATGGCCATCCAAGTCTATCTAATTATTAGCCAACAGTCTTGCTTCCAAAGTTTATCCCTTGATTATTTTTTTTTTAATTTATTAATTATATATATATATATATATATATATGTATATATTTGGTGGTGGGAAGGGAGGGGGATATTTGAGGGAGACAGTGAAAATAATGACTGTGACTGCTATTTGAATTTACAAGGCAAGTTCCGATTCATTTGGCCCTATGAGCGTTTTTTTTTTTTTTTTTAATTATTAATGCATAACTTTGGTTAAATATTAGAGGGTTATAACTGCTCAGGTATACCTGATTTACATATTCAATTAGCAATCATGGACATGAGTTTTCCCCTTGTTAATGGGATCGTGTTTTGAACTTGATGTGGGGGAATTTGCAGTATTATAGCATGTATGAGTGTTCTAAATAATCTGTTATTCTTTTAACAAGTAACATTTTTAATTACTTAAAATCTAAAGCTATAATACCATTCTGTAATACTTTCAGGCCTATTCATATTTTTAATTTTAAGTTAATGCTTGTATATAGTTTAAAATTTCCTTGTGGTATCACTAGAAAGTGATATAGATTTTGGTTCTTAATAAAAGCTTATGAACACATGCCCTATCAGATTGCTTTGATTGTTTTCATTCAGTTAAAAATTCTGATTTTAATCCTTATCATAACATTAAGTAATTTTTAAGGATTTTGATGATTTATATGTTGTTTTTAAAATACTGGGTTTTTATTTTTTTTGTTGTTGTTTGGGTTGTTTGTTTCATTTTGAATTATTACTAATTAGATTTTTATTTCTATGAAAAGGTTAGCATATTTAAAAAGTGAATATATTTTAGCAAAATAAAGTTTTTTTCATTTACTTAATAATTTTTAGTGAGTTGTTATTCCTTTTAATGTATTTTTTTCTTTGTTTAACAAAGAAAATAATCTGTTATAATAATCTGTTATTCTGTTACAATAACAATGTGACTATTATCATCTTCACAATGTCATCTTTCATTTTGCCATGTCTAATGAAATAGTTCCATATTGTTAAGTCTTTAAACATGTTGTGCTCTTTTCAGGGTGGCCTACTTCTCAGAAGCATTCTCTCAGTGAAACTAATACTTTAGATTCATGTATTATACCTTATCCCAAAACATCAATGAAACTGAATGTTGCTCCATCATTTAATGGAATACATCCCTTCAAGAAATCTTTTCAGCTCAAATTTTATGCATCTCCTCCGGGAATGGTGGAAAATTATATTGCAGAAGATGGTGAGTGTACAGATGTAATACTTTGTTATAACAGCTCTTTTTATGAACAGGATGTCTGTTAAATTCCAAATGGTCTCTTCAGTGAGTTCAAAAGTAACCCAACCACAGCTATAAGCTTATAAGGGTAAGTTAACTACTGAAATCCCAATCGCCACGACTACGACCCACTTGACCTCGATTCCACAGGACCAGAGGCCCTGGGACTGTGCTCGGCCCCCTGTCACCAGCTGGGCCAAGACCTTCAGCCCCATGATAGTCATATACAACGACACGTCTCGCTACCACCCGCAACCTGAATGAGCAACAAAAGTAACAAAAAATGAACCGCCAAAGGCACCAAAGTAATCCAATTTAACCAAAATAAACAAATTTAGGCCTGAATTTTTGGTGGCAATAACCTGGTTGCAAAAGCATTCCTGTATTCAAATGAACTTTTTTTTTCTCTTTCTTATCTTTTTTTTTCTTGTATAGTACACTGTACAATACATAACAACATCAATTAAACAATATAATAACATAAGTAATACAATGAAACATATATAACACATCTTACATATCTTACAATATATTAGAATGCAAATCAAATAGATCAGAAGAGGAAATTTGCTGGTGGATAATTGCATTTCTAAATACACAATTCAAAACCCAGATTGTATACTAATCCAACTAATACATTACCAGTACATAAAGAATTTACAAGTAACATTTCATTAAAGCTATTACAGCATAAAATCCTTTCTTAACCATGTTTGAAAGTCATAATAATTCTATTAGAAATCAGTTATTTTAAGTCCTTATTTATATAATATTTACTACAATTTACCAGTGAATTTTCACTAATATATTTTATTTTTGAACTCAATTTATTACCAAATAATCTTAGCTAAGCACTTAATTACTGCCATTTCAACTCTGCACCACCCGGGTATGAACTTAGGAACTGCTGCTTGACGATCCAACGTGTTTCTTTCAAGCCACCACTTCATGTTTACTTTTAATTTTATTTCCAGTTTGTCTGTACTAGATTTTTAAATTACACCTATGAAATCATTTAGTTTAAAAACTTAATAATCAAACTGTATTACTATTTATGCTTTATTAATTATCCTAACTAAATTTAGCTTTTATGCATTAAGAAAACAATATTTCATTATAATTAATTAATTGAGTTATACATCATGAGCATATATAACGGTACGATTACATTTCAGAGTTCTTGATAACATTACAAGCAATTTATAATAAATAATTCAATAGAGTAAATTTCCTATGCATTTATCACAGTGCAAATTCAATTTCAATTATGATTTACTAAGTCTACGCATACAATCCCATATACATTAACACTTATAAAGAAAACATAACATACAACTATTGCGATATAATGCATTTCAAAAATACATATATTAATATTGCATCTGTATTAAATACAAAAAAACTTATTAATGGTAGTAATACAATTTAAATCACACTGTATAATAACTATTCTCAATACAAGTACAAGGTACTTCAAATACATAGTGCACTATAGAATTTTTTTTTTTCACAACACTTGTAAATAATATTGCACAACTGCCAAAACAGTTAATTATATACCAAACAATTTTTCTTTCTTTCTTTCTTTAACTTAATTAATGCAAACCTATAATTACCCGGTGGTCTCTTCAGTAATGGAGATATTGAATTGCTTGTCAGAAAATTTTCTTTTTCATCTTTAGTATTTTCTGCTGTTAGTGAAAATCATTATTTGTCCAGAGAAAGAGATTACTTAAGTCTGTGCTACTGAAAATATCAGGTGTGTTAAGTTATTCATTTATAGGTAATTTAGTTAACTGTTGAAATTTTATAATAAACAACATACTGTTAATAATATTTTGGCATAGCATATAAACAAAGATATTAAATTTTAGACATCATTAGTTATATAGGGTTTTTTTTATGATTATTTTGTGTCAAAGAATTGGTTAATATTCAAATTGAAATCCTATGGTGGGCTACCATAGGCTTATTACAAACTAAAAGGATATTTGAAAGAGACGTTGTGTTAAAGACCATTGTGTTATAGATATCTTTACATTTAGTTTTTTATTGACCAGTGAAAAATTATTTAATATATCTAGTTTTGCTATAAGTCAATCTTCTCTTAAGATTTAGTTCCAAACTGTGCATGCAAAAATTAAAAAAAGATGATGGAAAAAAGTTTAACATTTGAGTTAAATCTGTAACTCTTATATTCCAAATTAACAGGGACATTATTAAGAAGCAAGAGACAGTTTCGTAATTTTAGGCACATTATATGTATTTTTTGTTTATTTTTATGTAGAAAAATTGTTTTTAGATTATTTGTATTTGTACAAATTGCTAAGAAAAGCATATAAGAAATGCCTCAGGTATTAAATATTTGATATATTTATTCTGTTTATCTATTTAACTAGGCCATGCTGCTGTTATAACTTTTGACAGACCAGTAAATTTATGTGGTTTGAAACAATGTACTGACATTTTAAGTAATGAAACATTAGAGCTAGTGGGAGAAGGTGCTACCTGTGAATGGGCTACAAAACAACAACTCATAATCACTGTTCAAAATCCTATCACCCGTAAGTTGACACTATTCTTTTTTATTGCAAATTAGTGTCTGTTGATATCTGTATGTCTCCATATTTGGATTGATTTTAATCTTTTCTTTTTTTTAATGCAGCAAATCATTTGAGAGTGACTTTTCTTAAAGGTGTCTTAAAACAAGATGGGCAAAGATATCCTCTTTCTAAAGACGAAAGCCGAGTAAGTTTGCAAAAATATTTCCTAATGAGTGTTAGAGATCATTTTTTGTTCAGCACTGCCATTTCTTTAATTTCTCTTACTTATTTTAGAGACTTAGATATATATTTTTTAATATTTCGTTTAGAGGTAATGTCAGTTTATCCCTTGCATTGTGCTGAATTATTCCATCACTTTAAACTAACCAACCATGAATAAAATGGAGTAACATTTCATAATAATACTGATTTG
Source organism: Dolomedes plantarius (assembly GCA_907164885.2). NCBI lineage: Eukaryota > Metazoa > Arthropoda > Arachnida > Araneae > Dolomedidae > Dolomedes > Dolomedes plantarius. The sequence goes on along the minus strand of OU015497.1, from coordinate 96,035,763 downwards.
ATATCTTTCTGATGTAGGCTATTTGATGGGGTTTATCATTTATAATATTGTTCTGAAGAATTTTTCTGTTCCTTAATTTAATATAAAACTAAAATTAGGTTCTATTCAGTATTCAGTCTCATTTTTAAACATTTTTTGTCTTTAAAAAGAAAAAAAAATGTTGTTGTTGTTGTGAAATGGGCTTTTATGCTGGTGTTAATATGCAGTGTATAATGAGACATAAAACTTCCGTACATTTCAAATTACCTAATTTACTAGCAATTATTAATTTATTAGAATGGAATTCTTTTGTATCTAGGGATAAACAGTATTTTCTTGTACAGATGTGTTTTATTCAAGAAAGAAGCAAACATGTCTGTGAAATATCATAAGTTATAATGACAAAATAAACTGTGGACATTGCAATGAAAGTTTAAACAGAAAGTTAAATGGGAAAGTAATTTCAGTTATGTGATATTTCTTTTCATAAACTGTTTTTTTATGAAAGATATTGCAATAGGGACTAAAGATTTTCAGTAATACTTGAAAATTTCATATCTGCATTTCAACTAAATTTTCATCTCGGATTCACTAAGCAATGGTCATATGCCCAGAGCACTGGCTTTCGATCTAGAGCCTGTAGGTTTGAGTCCAGCTGTTGGCATGGATGTTTGTAATCATTCGGAATCAGCTTTAAACTATTGGTCCCAATCTAATTAGCCCTTTTGTAGCAAAATTTGACTGTAGAAGAACTCCAAACAACCATCATTTAGGATTCTTTACAGATAAACAGTAGATTATTTAATGAGAAAAAAATTTGTGACTATTATTTGGAACAGTAGTCTTTGAATGTATTTTCTCTGCTTTACATTCAGTACTTGCTTTCATTTCAACCATATAAGGTTAAACAGTTATTTTCTATTTAAATACTTTAATTTTTCTCTCACATTTTCTTTATGTTTGTAAGAGTGGTGTTTAAGAAATCTAGTTTTGTATATTATAATAAATCATGTATTTAAGTTATTAAACTATTATAACCAGACTTAAACTCTATTAAACAAATCAGCGTCAATGAGTTTCATATTATGGGGATCAGTGACTGTATGAAATTTAAACTATTTTTATTTATTATTTATTACTTCTCTTTAACAGACTGTTGATGTCTACTATCCTAGACCAATAAGCAATGCCCAGCTTGCTATTAGTGGACCTTCTACAATACCATACTGTGGTACATTTACCTTAGTTGGCCATTTTAGCTCCCCTAAAGGAGATGCTCAATATTTTTGGACTGTGTACAGGGGAGATCAACGGCCTTTAGAACCTACCATTGCAAATGCTCTATTAGGTAATTAAAGTGCTCTGAAATAACATTTGCTCTATATTTTACCATATTTTTCCATATTTATTACTCAAAGGTCATTTACTTATTTAACTCAAAATTTAGACAGTGGATCTGTCTAGTTTGAGATGTATACTTGATAAATTAATACATATGCATGCATCAGTAGTATACTGCATGAATTAACTTTATCTCTTAAACAGATAACTTACCAGTTTTGTTAAAAGCTGATAATTTGTTCAAAATCAATCTGTAGATGCAATTTAAGCCTTTGTTATTTTATTTTTTACTGTTAAAATGTTTTAGAAATTAAAGATTTGAAGTGTAAAAATATATTATTCAGAAAAAAGAATGTGTTGTTTATTGTTGCTATTGCTGTTGTTTAACTTATAGATTTTTTTAAAATTCATAACTTCACAAATGTTACCTGTACCATTATCTTTCATCTATTTTTTATTTTCAGAGATCAGAACTACATCTTTGTCCTTAAATGCATCTCTCTTAGAAGTTGACATGAATTATACTTTTGTCCTAACTGCTGAACATCCAGTCAATGAAAAATATGAAGCTAGACATCTTATTAGTCGTAGATCACATATAGGCCCTCTTGTAACTGCATATTCTGATGTCATGTCTCAACCATCTGTTACAGTTGATCAAAGGCAAATTATTTTATATACTTAATGAAAAAGTTGTGCGTCTTATAATATATCCCATTCTTTGTTGTTTCTGTAGTTAAAAAAAAAACAAAAAAAAACCTATGTAGAATGAAATTGACTAATATAAAGTGACTAAATTGACAATAATGTCCCGTTTTCTTGACATATTTGAATGCTAGAAATCTGCATAAACTAAGAGTAAACCATCCCACAAAAGTGTTTTAATAACAATGAATTCATAATATAAATCACTATAACATCATCTATATATATAAATCAGTTCCATAACTGACTGACTGACTGACATATAACGCACAGACCAAACCATTGGACTTAAAGGGCTGAAATTTTGCATGGCGATTCTTCTTATAGTGTAGGGATGCACTAAGAGAGATTTTTGAAAAATTCCTCTTAGATTTTTTTAGATTAAATTTTTAAGCTGTTTTTGTAACTTTTTTCAAGTTTGCATTTAAAATAATAATCTGAGGGTTATAAAATTTATATCACAAGAAAGATCATAAAAATTCCTTTAAAATGAAATCTTTTTCGAATCTTTTCCTCCATTTTCTGATTTTTAGTGAATTTTTAAAGATTAAATTTTTAGAATTTAATTTATTAAATGCTGATCACGTGGTTTCTTTTCTTTTTGTGATACTTTAAACTAATTTTGTGTCATGTGCATAACAACGAAATAGACAAAAAAATATTTTTGGTTTCTTGCTAATGCGGCAGACGATTGGACATTATCCAAAAAAAATTAAAATACAGTAAAAGATATATTCCTCAAACTGTACTATAATAACTGTACTATATTCTTTAATATGTTCTATTAGATTTAATTTGAATATTTTCTTCTACATTATTTTGTCTATAAAAATATCTGTTACAATTTTTTTATAAATATATTTTTGTTTTTTTACACCAATTGCATACATTTATCATTGTATTTATTATATATATATATATATATATATATATATATATATATATATTTATAGCATTAATTGCATACATTGACCAATTGTATTTAATTTGAATGTACTCCATAGCGAAGTATGGGTATTCAACTAGTAAAGTATAAATTTTGAAAGTCACTTTAGAAGATTAAAGGTTCAGAAAGATAACTATATTTCTTTCAGAACAAGAATATAAATTTTATTGAAAGAGAGACTACTTATTAACTTTCTTCCATTCCTTGAGTGTTTAAAATGAACTCATATTATGCAATCTAAAACAAAGGACCTGTAATAAGTTGTTTTTTTTAGTTAAAATTTTGTAATATATGGTTCATCTGAACTCTTTAATGTATTTCCAGGATTACTCTTTATGCTGAAATGACTTTGCCAGAATGTGCTTCTGAAACTGAAAGAATGCATTTAATATGGGGCACAAACAATCCAAAAGTAAAGTTCAATTTTAAAAATAGGAATATTCATGTGTATCAGATTCAGCCATACGCACTGCCTGGTAAGAAGCATTGTGTTCTTTTTTAATTCTGTTTAATTTCTATGATATTTTACACATTTATGAATTAGATATTTTTTCTTAAAAAATATGGAACATTAAGAATGCATATTGGAATGTTTGAAAATAATTCTCGATAATAAATAATAATTTTGTATAAATAGACATACAAAGAGATACCTTCTTGGGGAAAATACTTGAATTTTAAACTAATAAGAAATTTTAATGAGATTTGAAAATCAATGACAGCAAAAGCTCCCCAAATAAGCAGAATTCGTATTGCAGTATATTTTGTTATTGTTGACTTCAAATTACTTTTTCTTAATAGAGAAGATTTTCAGGGTTTTGTTTATCTCAAGCAATCATGTAACTGTCTTCATGAACTGCCAGTTATTTTAAATTTTAAAATAAAGATAGTTAGACTTAAAACAAAAATTATTCTAATTTAAATAACAAATCTTAATAATTTAATAACAAATCTTAAACTGAAGTTTTCTTTTAGCTATTGTTGTCATTTATTTTGGTACTTGCTTTTTAATAGCGGTTTTAGTACATTTCTGATTTGGCGAATAATTACTAATCTGCACATGTGCATGTGGTTTATGTTTCTTCAGCTGGTGAAATTTTTCTCTTTTAAAATATAACAGTCTTTCATTGTTAAATATTCTAACTTTTTCCTTACGGGGTGGGATAGCATGTATCCCAAGAATATGGGCCCAAGAATGAATATATATACAGTTGGCTCTCTGTTTAACGACACTCTACTTAACGACGATCTCTATTTAAAGATGAAAGTCGTTAAACAGAGAGCCAACTGTATATATATATATTTATATACTTACATACATACATATATATATATAACCCCCTTAATGGCCGTTCTTACAAAGGAGTATGAAATTTCCCATTCTAAAGAGGGAATTGGAAAAATGGGCCCCGTAAACTAAAGGTTAAATAAATTGCTTATAAAATTGTATTAAATAAAATTATAAATGCAAATTTATAGTAAATTGCTTCTGTATGCATGTATTAAATAAATTGCCTAATGTAGATATTGAATGAATTGCTTGGCTGTATCCATAACCATTTGTTTCTCGCCAAGACTGCTATAAAAAGAAAATACCATTGTTTATTTTAAATAAATTGCTTACAAAATTGATTAAATAAAATTACGAATACAAATTTATATTAAATTGCTTCTGAATATATATATTAAATAAATTGTGTAGTGTAGATGTTGAATGAATTGCTTGTGTTTATAGGTAATCATTTGTTTCTTGCCAAGGCAAAAACATGCCAATTTACTTTTTGCACCAAGGCCACTATAAAAAGGAAGTACCTTAATTGGTAGTGGTTAAAAAACTTTACTTAATCAAGTTGTAATTTTTCCTTTTATTTTATTTTTTATTTCCTGTATTTTTCAGTTAATCTTATTCATTATTTTTCAAATCATATTTTAATTTCAATTTTCATATCTCTAGAGAACACTGAAGTGATTTTCACTGCATATGCATATTTTGCAAATATGTTGAATGTTACAACTTCCCGTGTTGTGTTACGTGTTGAACCATTTAAATTAAAAGCTGCAATTAGAGGTAAGCTTTAATGTTTATGTGCTTGAAACTTCTTTAAGGTTGATATCTGGAGGCATTCTTTGATCTAAATTTTTGTTTTATCTAGGTTCTGCCAAGCGTGTTGTTGGAAACAAAGAAGGAAATTTGGTCCTAGAAAGTGAGGTATCCACCTTACGTTTCCCTGTTGTATATCAGTGGAAGTGTTCTGATCAAGTAATTAATTTTATTAAATTTTTCTCCATAATGTGCTGTAATTTTTAACTTTCTGGGACAGTAAGCTACATCTGTGGATGTTTTTGTAAAATATTTTATATAAATTCATGTTGGTCTTTTACTCGGTGCTTATATATAAAGAACATCACAGACCCCCAAAAAATCCCTTAGGTGGTTTGGGCATGGTTACATGTCATAGTTAGGGGTTTGGAATATTTAACTGTCCTGTGATAGGGAAGCTTAAAGACTCATTGATCACTGTTTTAATTATGGATTATGGACTACTTCACAGATTAAAGACTGCTTATTATCTACTTTTCTCCTGTAATAATAGTTTTTTTTTTAAAGATTCTCCAGTGAAAGTAATAAATATTCACTGTTACACTTAGGAAGAGTTGTTTTTCTGTGATAAAATGCTAAAATCATGGGTATTGCCTAAATTATCAAGATCTCTTATAACATAGTTCATTTTTATCCAAAACATTTTGTGATTTTTCTTGTTCTAGTAATTTGTAGTTGTATTAAGTGATCAGTAAGGATACGTAATTTTCATATTTACGAAATAGATGCAAATAAATGCAAAATTTGCCGATATGAGCAAATAAATGCGAAAATTATTTTTTCACTACTTTTCGGTGATAAACGGCTTTTTAAGCGAAATTAGGTAATAATAGTAATAATTTATTAGCATAATTGCATATCTAAGACCATTCACAGTCTTTAACTGAGAGATCTCACTCTCAAAATTTGCTTATTACTTATTGCTAAAGACTTAAGGACGAGAATGTGGAGACTACTGCAATGTTAGCTTTTGACTAAGAATTTCGATACTTACCTAACCAAGTAAGTAAAATCTTGGATTTTTAAAAAATAAATGTGAAACATTTTAATTATATATATATATATATATATATATATATATATATATGCGAATAAATGGGAAATTTTATATATTGTAATTATTTTTTTTGCAAAATTTCAATATTTTTTATGCGAAATTTACATACCCCTAGTGATCAGTTATTAAAAGTTTAGACTCTGGAGACATTAAAAATGCGTAAAGAAAAATTTCAAGAACAGCAAATCACTAAATAGTTTACAGAAACTAAGCAAAAGGAAATATCCACAGAATTTGCAAAAGTTATTTAACTCTGTTTACGTGCATTCTTTCACTCTCTACTGATAAAGAATTTTTAAAAAATCATAATTGATTGTCCTGTGAGAGTTCTTGTCTTAATAAGTGTACTATCCTTCATATCTGCTTGGAAAGTTTTTAATTTAATTCTATCCATAAGATCTTACTATGGTCTAATTTATTATACTGTTTGAACTTGTGTGTGACTATTCACATCATGGTAACAATAAATCTTAATATTTTTTATGGAAGTAGATTGATTATGGGCAATTTAATCAAGCAGTTTCTGTTAGACTGAGCTGTTGTGGTTATGTACTTTTGAATTTTGTAGTTTTATTTAATGAAATAGTAATTTCAAATTAATTTTACTATGTATATTTCAAAGTAAAATATAAAGAATAATATTTTGAAATTTTCCATTGAAACCTCTATTAAGTGTTTCTGAGATATATTATTAAATCAATTTTTTTAATATTCCTGTAAGATGTTAGCTTTTTTCTGTTAACAGTTGTTATTTTGTTTAATATATGTTATTTTTTTAATTTTCTTTCAACTGATGTATACTTAATTGGTTTTCTGTATTTAGATTCAGCATTTCATTTGGTAAATTTTTTATCTTTGAGGTTATTTTAAATAATGGATATCACATGCTTGTAGACTGCTTATTTTATGACTTTTATTCTTTAGAATGGACTCATTTGTTACAATTACAAGACAAATGCTACTGAACCATTATTATTACCCAGAAGAATGCAAAAACAACCAAATTTAATGATACCCTGTATTAGTTTGAAAGCTGGTCAGGTTCTTACATTTGAGCTCCAGGTCTTCAATGCCAATAATCGTTATCAGTACAGCCAAGTTGCATCTACTTATGTTTATGTTGAAGATAAGAATATCCCTCAGGTTGGTTAATTATTATTATTATTATTATTATTATTATTATTACTATTACAATTATTTTGTAAATTCTGCTAACTGTGACAGTATTTTTTTTTCATGTCTTTAAAGTTAAGATACATAAATCATCATAGCTGTGGTCAAACTTTAAATGCACACTTTTAGGAAAATCTCATTTACAAAAAGAACAAGCTTTGCACAGATATGTCATAATAAGTTCTCAAAGAGATTTATTATGCATGTATTGAAAATTAAGATTAATGTTATTGGAAGTAAAAAGCATGAAGCTTAAGGAATTAGGCAGTTTCCCCCTCATTATAGATGTTCATCAATACACTGCTGCAAAGAAGATGAAATAACCCAGTTTCCAAGTGTTAGTCAAGTCAGTGTTTAAACTCTGTTATCTTAGTCTTCTACTATAAATGACATAATTAATGAATTTTATGTATAGCAAGTGATTTGGAATGCTGCTTTTTAAGTATGTTGAGTTAAAATTTTAATTTCTCCTTCTAACTACCACCTTTTTCTTGTCCTTTAAATTATTACTTTAAATAAAATAATGTTGCTTTTTGTTATATGTCTCCACAAGATTCTTATATGGACATCTCTGCCTGTGTTTATTGTGCTAGAGTATTTTATTTTTCTATTCCTGCTTTTGAACTCAGTAACAGGAGTTTAATGTACATCTGCATATGTTATAGAAGTTTCAGAAGCTATGTTGAGTCTTTGAAGATACTCATATTTTGAGTACCTTCCATTGTTGGACATTATCTTGAAAATATGTAAAACATCTGTCTCTCTCAATACCAGGATTCACCTGAGCTAGATTCTCAGATTCTTTGACAATAAGAGAAGAAAAAAAACTTAGAATTATCATTATGTGTGTTATTATATGTGTTATCATTATGTGTGTTATTTGATCATGTTATGGTAAACTGTTTTTAAGTACTAAATTGAAAAGGACTATCAAACATATTCAGTATATGTTATTTAATACAGTCAAACCTGTTTTTGTGCGGTCTTTTTTTATGCGATTTTTTTGGTGCAGTTTTTTTTTATGCGGTATATGAATATTATCGAAAAAATTGAAATTATTTATTTGAAATTCCAAAAAGGGCTTCAATCTTGTATATCTGGCTATCACAACATTTACAAGCTGCTGATCAAACAACCGTCGTCACAAAAACTTATCACCAATTAAATGGTAACAAAAAAATAAATTAATTCTAATATGAGGCAGAAAAAGGCAAAGTGGTGTAAGTTACATTTTCAACTTTCTCTATTTAAGGGCAAAAATGTAATCTCCATGTTCAATTTTTAATGGAATTGCAAATAATTATTATTTGCAATATTATAATAATTATTATGAATTATAATTTGTTCAATTTATCGTGGAATTTTTTGTAGTTTTTGCTATAAAGCACTTTGGACTTACACTATTTGACTTACTGAATTACACCACTTTGCCTTTCACCACCTCATATCTTCAACTGACGAAAGTGATTACGAACCAGTTCATCAGAAGAATATATGCGTTTTGGACTATGACGAGTAGTATCAAATTATCTACATTTTGAAAATTTCTCCATGTTTAAAATTAGAAATTAAAATTTTTTTAAATGTTTCCTTATGTAATTTAATTACATTATTATTTTGTTTGGAAAGTACTTTCTCGCTATTCCGTAAAGCTTTGACATATTTTCTAAGTGAGACTTTTTTTATGCGGTCCCTCTCCACCAGATAAAAAAATTTTCTTTAATATATTGTGAAAAATTATTTGTTATAGCTATTTATGAAGTTTCTGAATATTATTTTGTGTGCGGTCCCTATCTACCGCACAAAAACAGGTTTGACTGTACAATACATAATTAAAAGGGGATTATTTGAGTAAGCTTTTTTTTAGCATAAGTACGTTAAATTTACCTTATTAAATTTATTGAATATTAAATTATGATATGACTTGTAACTTTAATGTTACGTTAATATTTAAGGAATTTTTTACATTTTTTTCAGAAGTATGCAATTATGTAAATATATATATTTCAAATATAACTTTTTAAAATAAATATATAGCCCTAAAGGCAATCAACATACTCCAGAGTGATTTCAAAATTTGTAAATTTTATTATGTATTGAATATTTTTACATTCTAAAAATTTAAATTTCCATTTTTTCTTTTTTTTTTCTTTTTAAATGAAAACTAAGCTAAAATCAAAATGTTTCAATTCATGAAAATGGACTGCTTGTAGATCAACTATGTTAAGGAGGTCAATATAATCACATTTATGTGGAATATCATTCGCAGAATTATCATTTCTTAAAAAATTTCTCAAGTTAACAGAATTTTAAAATAAATATACTGTTTTCAGTGACAGAATGAAAATACAATGCATTTTAACAGTTTCTATTATAAAAATCTAGACAAATCTCCTCAATATTTTATTACTTTCATTAGTTATTATTTTGAGCTTAGTAATTTAAAATAAATAAATTTAGATTTTTTTTTTACTAATATATATATTTATGTATCTGTATAAGTATTGTATAATTTTACTAAAATATAATTTATAATGTATGGTTTTTTTTTTCAATTTACATGTAATTTTCACTTTATAATTCTTGTTTAATTGTCTAGGTGGTCATTGATTCTGTTGTTGCTGATGGCACACATCGAATTGAGAGGCATCCTAACACTGGAGCTTACAGCATACCTGCTGGTTTACCTGTAGCTGTCTATGCTACTCTAACTCCAGTAAAATTATCTCTAAGATTTGTCAGATGGGATGTGAAAGGTACAATTTTTTTCTAACTGTAATAATATTTCCACTCTACACAGGTATTTAACTAGATAATTATGTCCTTTATTATGTTATGTATAATGATAAATAGTCACTTTCATCAAAATTATTCTTTGTAAGAATGTTATATATTAATAGTTGGATTATATTTTAATTTCTTATTTATTAATATGGTTAATAAACAGCTGAGGGATTAATGCAATTAATTGTATGAGTTAGGGGTACTGTATTCTCAGATTAATCAGAATATTTTGTTTTCTTGATGTGTCACATAAACACAATACAAATTTCT